>NC_059596.1:13120216-13205216 GCF_020424385.1 Procambarus clarkii | reverse complement strand
TCTCTGTGGCTCATTTTGGCACTCAGTTTCCACCTGTGTCCCCTAGTGCGTGTGGCCCTTGTGTTAAATAGCATGTCATTATCTACCTTATCAATTCCCTTGAGAATCTTGAATGTGGTGATCATGTTCCCCCCTAACTCTTCTGTCTTCCAGCGAAGTGAGGTTTAATTCCCGTAGTCTCTCCTCGTATCTCAAACCTCTCAGCTCGGGTACTAGTCTGGTGGCAAACCTTTGACCCTTTTCCAGTTTGGTCTTATGCTTGACTAGATATGGACCCCATGATGGGGCTGCATACTCCAAGATTGGCCTGACATACGTGGTATACAAAGTTCTGAATGATTCCTTACACAAGTTTCTGAATGCCGTTCTTATGTTGGCCAGCCTTGCATATGCCGCTGATGTTATCCTCTTGAGATGAGCTTCAGGGGACAGGTCTGGCGTGATGTCAACCCCTAAGTCTTTTTCTCTCTCCGACTCGTGAAGAATTTCATCTCCCAGATGATACCTAGTATCTGTCCTCCTGCTCCCTATGCCTATCTTCATTACATTACATTTGCTTGGGTTAAACTCTAACAACCATTTGTTCGATCATTCCTTCAGCTTGTCTAGGTCTTCTTGAAGCCTCAAGCAGTCCTCCTCTGTCTTAATCCTTCTCATAATTTTGGCATCGTCAGCAAACATTGAGAGGAATGAGTCTATACCCTCTGGGAGATCATTTACATATATCAGAAACAAGATAGGACCGAGTACAGAGCCCTGTGGGCCTCCACTGGTGACTTCATACCAATCCGAGGTCTCACCCCTCACCGAAATTCTCTGCTTCCTATTGCTTAGGTACTCCCTTATCCTCTGGAGCACCTTACCAACTACACCTGCCTGTCTCTCCAGCTTATGTACCAGCCTCTTATGGGGTACTATGTCAAAGGCTTTCCGACAGTCCAAGAAAATGCAGTCCGCCCATCCTTCTCTTTCTTGCTTAATCTTTGTCACCTGATCGTAGAATTCTATTAAGCTTGTAAGGCAAGATTTACCCTCCTTGAACCCATGTTGGTGGTTTGTCACGAAGACCCTTCTCTCCAGATGTGGTACTAGGTTTTTTCTCACGATCTTCTCCATCATCTTGCATGGTATACAAGCTATGGACACTGGTCTGTAGCTCAGAGCCTCTTGTCTGTCACCCATTTTGTATATTGGGACTACATTAGCCATCTTCCATATTTCTGGTAGGTCTCCCGTCTCCAGTAACCTTCTATGGAGAGTGGCAAGCAAAATGTTTCTGCACACTCAATACCCATGGTGAGATTCCGACCTGACCAGCAGCCTTTCTCACGTCCAGATCCAGCAAATGCCTCTTGACCTCAGCTTTCTGGTGTTCTGTTTTTTTTTTAAATTCCTCCACGCCCTCTTGTTCAGTTCCTTTGCTTCCATACATGCCCTATTAAACCACGGATTCTTCTTTTGCTTCTCGGTTTTCTCCTTTTGGCTGGGATAAATCTGTTTACTGCCTCCTGACACTTTTGGGTGACATAGTCCATCATGTCTTGTATGGATTTAGTTCTGCATTCTGGATCCCATGGTTTATCCATTAGGAATTTTCTCATCTCATAATTTCACTTTCGGTTACGCCAGCTTTTTGTTTCCTAGTTCTTTTTTGGGGGAGATAAATCGTAGCTTTAACAGGTACTCAAAGATCAATACACTGTGATCACTCATTCCCAAGGGGGCTTCCAACTTAACTTCCCTTATATCCGACTCATTTACAGTAAGTATCAGATCAAGCATGGCTAGTTCATTTTCTCCTCTCATTCTTGTCGGTCCCTTGATGTGTTGGAATAGAAAATTTCTTGTTGCCCCGTCCAGTAGCTTTGCTCTCCATGTGTCTGATCCTCCATGCGAATCTCTGTTCTCCCAATCAATCCATGGTTGAAGTCTCCCATGATTAGAAGTCTGGATCCGTTCCTGCTAGCGACAGAAGCTGCTCTCTCTATTATATTAATGGTGCCCATGTTGTTTCTATGTGTGTGTGTTTGTGTGTGTGTGTGTGTGTGTGTGTGTGTGTGTGTGTGTGTGTGTGTGTGTGTGTGTGTGTGTGTGTGTGTACGCTTAGCTATTTGTACTCACCAAGTTGTGCTTGCGGAGGTTGAGTTTTGGTTCTTTGGTCCCTCTCATCTGTCGATCATCTGGTGTACAAACTCTCGAGCCTACTGGGCTCTATCATGTGTACATTTGAAACTGTGCATGGAGTCGGCCTCTGCCACATCTCTGACTAATGCATTCCATCTGATAACTACTTTGACACAGAAAATATTCTTAGTATTTGTGGCTCATCTGGGTACTAATTTTCCATCTGTGTCCCCCTTGTTCGCAAAATACCCGTGCTATTTTTTTTTTTTTGTTTACCCTGTCCATTTCCCTGAGAATCTTGTAGGTGGTAATTATGTCTCCCCTAACTCTTCTGTTTTCTAGTGACGTGAGGTTTAATTCCAGTAGTCTTTCCTCGTAACTCATGCCCCTCTGCTCGAATTCTATTCTGGTGGCGTACCTTTGAACGTTTTCTAACTTCGTCTTGTGTTTGACTAGATTCGGACTCCAATGCTGCAGCTGCAGTCTCCAGGATTAGTCTGACATGTGTGGTATTGAAGGTCCTGAATGATTTCTTAAACATGCTTCTAAAGGCAAACCTTATGTTGGCCAACATAGCATATACCGCTGATGATATCCTATTGATACGGGTTTCAGTGGACAGATCCGCAGTGATGTCAACCCCATCCTCCCAGATGCTTCTCTCCTGATTCGTGAAGGATTTCACATGTGCATTGCTCTAAAAAAAGAGGCAATGTAAGATTTCCCAAGGGACGAGCCAAAAGCAACAGAGCTGAGGCGTAACTTAATATGATGCAGAGAACATAAAGACGACGAAGGCTCGAGAGAGGGAGAGAGAGAGAGAGAGAGAGAGAGAGAGAGAGAGAGAGAGAGAGAGAGAGAGAGAGAGAGAGAGAGAGAGAGAGAGAGAGAGAGAGAGAGAGAGGGAGAGAGAGAGAGAGAGAGAGAGAGAGAGAGAGAGAGAGAGAGAGAGAGAGAGAGAGAGAGAGAGAGAGAGAGAGAGAGAGAGAGAGGGAGCGAGGGAGGTCGAGGATTTGGCGAGGAAGCCATAATCGAGTTCAGATAGAACAAGAGAGGAGTGCAAAGTGTAGTGTGTGTGTGTGCACCTATCACCTGCCCAGGATGTACCGGACAAGACTCTAATACCAACAGTGTCATGCACGGAGCATGAGAATGAAAATTCGAGACACAGTTGAGTCATTGAGATACGAGAAATGTTTTGGGTGTGATACTGGAGGGGAGATGAAGTTAATTATATGAGCTAGTTTGTGGAAGTCATCACTAATCATAATGTCGAAGGTAATATATGATACTAGAAATTTAGGTAGGGGATTAACTGCAATAGACGACCAGTGTATAAAAAAGGCAGGGGGCCCATTAGCTGAAGCTTGATCTCCCAGGCATACAAGGCGAGAAAATATATACAAATGCAAAGAACGACTAAAAAAACTACTATGTCTCACGTAAATGGAAGACACATGATTACCACATACAAAATTCTCATTAGAATTGACGGCGAAGACATGCATTGGTTATTTGGAACGAATTGTTTAAAACAAGGGAACACAGGTGGTAAGAAAGTACCCAAACATTAGACTAACACAAACACGTAGTTTTTCTTTTCGCAAAAGTCATGGAAATATGAAATGAACTGAAGGAGATAGTTGCAGAAGCGCGCCATTCATAATTTTAAAAGTAGATATTATAAAGAAATTGGTCCTAGAAATTTTTTATTGTTGCAGCTGGAGACGGTTAGTTTATTGTGCACCCCATACCCTTTCTGTGAGCGGTAGCGCAAAAAGCATTACGGAGGGCAAAAAAGGTCTTTATCAGACCTCAAAAGAGATTATTACTTAAACAATTTAATCTACCCTTCATACCTTATAATTACAATGTCAGTTACAGAGAATGTTCTATTTCAAGAGCTATATATTTACAGTAAGTCATTGTTCATTAATGGTAGGTCTTATCGCTAATACATAATTGTTTGAGCAATGGAGATATTACAAAATCATACGGGAGCTGCTTTTTATTATTAGTCTTCACAATACACTACTTGTTTCTTAATCTAATATGTCGTTTATCTACTGGAAGCGAAATAATGATACAGTGCAAAGATTTCAGGTATTTTATCCTTAGTAATAAGATAGGTTGCCATTTCATACAACGTGAGTTTAGATTTATCTCTAAATGGCTCAATTTTACTACAATCCAAGATATAGTGTTGGAGTGTGTGTCCCTGTCTTTGTCCACACTTTACACTTTACTTCATCTAGATCCCTATACAAGCCCAACTGCCAGAGATACTTGTAGCCAAGTCTTATACGAGCTGTGACAACATCTGTTAGTCTACTGACTTTGTTACTTGCCCCATACACATGTTTTACTTCACACATTTCATTGTGATAAACAATGGACCTGCTGATTCCAGTTTGCATTGTTATACTTTCATCAAATTCATCCAGGAGTTCTCGTCTAATGACACTTTTAAGGGACCTATTTGATAACTCAAGATTCCGTTCAATATTGTCTTTATTTCCTGCAACCTTAGCAAGGGCGTCAACTTTGTCATGTTCCTACAAGCCAATGTGAGAAGGAATCCACAACATTTTTATATTTACCCACTTGTTCTAGAGCTAATGCTCGATCCTGCAGGCACAAATAGTCACACACACACACACACACACACACACACACACACACACACACACACACACACACACACACACACACACACACACACACACACACACACACACACACATACACACAAAGAATAGCAAGCTTTGAGCATGATGGGATACAATACAGTACTCCATCAGAGGGACACGACAAGGAGGAAAAGAATCGGTGCAGCAGGTGCAAGGAAGAGGCGTAGGGAATGAGTTGAGAACCATGAACCACAGTCCCCATCCCAGCCATCCCTCCACCAGCAGTTCAGCAACCCCAGAGAGAAGCACAACACCCTTACCATCCACCCCAATGACACCCTCCACACCCCGCAGCCCTCCTTGTCTTCCATCAACTGCCCAACCTGCCCCTCCCCTAGCCCTTCCTACCCTCCCTGCCCCCCTTCCTCCATACCCTCCCTTTCCCCTCCTTCCTTTGGCTCCCCTTTTCCCAGCACCCTTTGAGCTGTTATCTTCCTCACAGTACAACTCTTCCAATTAGCCACATCTATGGAACAGCTTTCTATACCAGTAGAATCGTCACAAATAGGTGGGTGGGTGGGAGTTGAAGTGGGATGGGTGGGAGAGTGAATGAGATTGGCCAGAAGAAAGTGAGCTTCGAGGTAATGCACTCAAACATAGATGGGAGTACAAATAAAATAAGTAAACCTGGGCAAAGGTCATGTGAAGAAAGCCCAGATGGCATAGCCTTGTCTGACAGTTTTGTTTATGTGATCGTAATAATGCAGTGTTTCTGCAAGACTGTTATGTAGAAAGGCCAGAAAGAAAGGTGTTGATAAGGAAGAACTGGAGTGTTAAAGAGACGAGCTGAGAGGGTCTCAGAGACTTCATAACCGGCTCTATAACAATGAGAAGATCAGAGGTAATACTTGTTGTAATAGATATATATTCTCCCAACAAATAACAGAAAACCCTGAGAGGTGAATGATATAAATAACAGAGCCACCATTAATATAATTGCGAGAGCAGCTTCTATCGAATTCAGTAATGGATCCAGACTCTTAATCAGTCAAGGAAAGATAGACTAGGAGAACAGACACGCGGAGGAACAGATATATGTAAAGATAAACTATTGGAGGTGGCAACAATAAACTTTCTAATTTAACATGTCAAGGGACCCACTAGAATGAGAGGAAATGTCGAACCAGCTAGATTTGATCTGATATTCACCCTGAACGAGTCAGACATAAGAGTTAAAATACAAACCTCCGTGGATATGGATGACCACAGTGCACTGGCATTTGAGAAACTGGTGGAAGAAGGTATAACCAACCCAAGGAAGGGACCAGACAGCAAAGGGTTGGCATATCAAAGGAGAACTATGAAGATGAGAAAATTCCTGATAGGAATACCATGGGAACCAGAACTCAGAGATAAGTGCGTATAAGATATGATGGATTAAATCATCCTGATGTGTCAGGAGGCAGATAGACAAGTCTATCCTAGTATTAAAGGAAACAAATAAAAAGTAAAAGAGGTATCTGTGGTTCAGTCGGACATGTTAGGAAGAAAGGCAATTAAATACAAAGGCATAAAAGAACTACAGTAATAAAAAAGCACTAGAGATCAGAGGGAGATGCCAGTGAGCCAGATATCAGTACCTCAATGTGAGAACTGGATAGAAAGGCGGGATCCAAGAGCTAACGCTCGATCCTGCAGGCACAAATAGGCGAGTACACACACACACACACACACACACACACACACACACACACACACACACACACACACACATTTTAGGTTACAATAACCCATATCCTCCAGGCTGTGTCGTGTGTCCCACTGAAATATTGCCCCACCAGACACACGCGGACAAGAGGCTGTCAGAGTGATTACAGTCTCAGGAGGGCCTTCTGGTGGAGCCGCCCCGAGGCGTCAGGCTGCTCCTGATGACTACTGTCCAAATGGACATCGTCGGTGATAATAACATTCCTCACTCGCCAGGTCTTTATGACACTTGGGCTCCACTCCACCACCGCCCCTGTCGGCCTCGTTGTCTCGCTTCAGGTCTCGAGGGATCTTCCGATTTGGTCTCGTTGTCTCGTTTAACTTTTTGAGGGCCTTGCCCAGCCAGTCTCGCTTACTGTCTCGAACGCCATGTTTCGAACGCTCTGTTTAACTGCCGTTCTTGTTGCGTGCCGGCTACCGTTCGAATCCAGCCTGCCCTCATCAATCAAGACCGAATGCTCATTTCATGCAGCCGCCAAACCCTCCCCCCCCTGTTCATGAATAAAAAAAAAAACGCTTTACAACGCACAACTGACACAAGTTGCAGCATTTATTCGAACACTACGACGCTGACGACCTGTGTTCGAACCACAACTCTGTCTAAATGTTTCACCGCCAAGTACGACAAATACTGACAATTGCCAACGGAACCTAAACACCTAATCCAACCTAACATATGTCAGCATACACTCAATACGCTAATATATAATAATGTTAATTTATATTTGAGAAAATTCTTATTTTATAAAAGCAATATGTTAAAATTGATGAATGCTTCAATGTAGGTTGACGGCCGCTGCATGGAATGAACCTTAGCCTGAGAACAAGCGATTCGAATCAGACAAAATAACCCAGAAAAGTGCTTAATTGTCCAGGCAATAAAATAACAAAGAGTTACAGCCGTATTACAGAAGCCGGTGCAACTGGTGGCCCCGGGGAGGGAGGCGTCAGATCCTGGGGTCTGGTCGGGTCTGGTCTGGTCTGGTCTGGTCGATGGTGAAGAGTACTGGTCCCCCGGGAATTATTTTTATTACAGAGCCACGATTGTGCTCTTGGCCCCCAGCCTCCTGCATGGGAGGAGCTGCATGGGAGGAGCTGCATGGGAGGAGCTGCATGGGAGGAGCTGTCGGTGCTTCTCCCTCGGCTCTTCAACTCCGGGAGGCTTGGGATTTTGTAATTGTATTTTTTTTTTGTCTTATAAATACTAACGATGATGATTAAACTAGCAACATTTGCATAATTAATAATAATAATAGTTTAAATTGTATCATTATTATCACTAGTATTAACGAAGGTGAGATCGAATACATGTGTAAGTGAATTAAAACCAAATTTTAGGATGCAACCTACATCCTTTATCAAGGGGTTGTAAACAATGTTTTCAGCAACTTGTTTACATTGCAAAGAAGGTGTTGAAAACGTTGTTTTACACTGTTTACAGTACCTTGAGAAAGGTTGATGGTGGCATCCGTAAATTTGGCTTTAATACACTTGAATAAGGGAAGGGAAGGGAAATATCAGGGGAAAGCGCCAAGTCATTAGACTCTCTAAGAGCCCAGGGAAGGCACCAGGATAAGGATTTGGGATGGGACGGGGGGATGGAATGGCTATACGCACGATCACCCATCCAGTGAAGTGTAAATATATTTATTTAGAAAGTTATTTTATTGACTCATTGCTTCATGAGTTGAGGTCAAGACCAGCGTAAAAAGTCTTTGATTTTATGACAATCTTGGAGAATATTTAATTACATTTTCAAGTGTGTGTACTTTCTCTCTGAAATTAGGGATCAATTTAAGCCAGGCAACTGCTTTTTTACTGATAGCGTTATGGTAATAAATAAGATATTTATAACGCTGGAGAAACTTATTACAATGTCGTAGTTTGCAGGTGACAAAAAAAAACTTATTACAGCTTGAATACATTCTTTTTGTCACCTGCATTCAAGCACTACGACATTGTAGAAAAGTTTCTCCATCGTTATAAATATTTTATTTATTACAATAACGCTAATTATCAGTAAAAAAAAAAGCAGTTGTCTGGCTTAAATTGATCCCTAATTTCAGAGAGAAAATATACACTTGAAAATATAATTAAATATTCTCCAAGATTGCCATAAAAAGCAAGACTTTTACGCGTCTTGAACTCAACTCATGAAGCAATGAGTCAATAAAATAACTTTCTAAATAAATATATTTACACTTCACTGGATGGGTGATCGTGCGTAGCCTGACACTAATTACAAAAGCACTAAGTAAACCGGGCTAGTTAGCTCATATCTGAAGCTAATTAGCACAGCATCATCTACAATAAAATATGGCGGCATCTGCTACAAATTTTCCTTACATCTCTTGAGAAAAACAGTCCATTCTCGGTTATTTCTCTCTCCTCTATTCTCGTCCTCTTTGCCACGTCCATCCCCTTGGCCACACAGCCATCCGTCACTTGGGACAAGGGCCTCAAGTTATGGGTTACGATGAGTAACCTGACTCATCGGGTTGCAATACTGCTATCATATTGCTATATCATATTATATTGCTATATCATATCGTATTGCTATATATCATATTGCTATATCGACGGTTCTGAAGAAGGTGGAAGATGTACCGGATGTGCGTGTAATATATTCAAACAATCTTGTCTCGTACATACAGCAGTGAAGCGTGTTAATGACTGGCCTAGTACGACTCAAACCAAAATTGCAGGCATATACCTTTTATTAATTTTTTTAAAATACAAAGGCAGTGAAATTATATGACTGACAGAGTGCGCTCCGGGCATTGAACGCACATGGTATTAACAACTAAAAAATTGTGAGTGATATTGGAATGAATGTTTCAGCTGCTTAAGAAAACAGATTTGAAATTAAATTCAGTTGGATACCATCACATGTTGGCATCTGAAGGTATGACACTGTTGATATGCTTACAAAGACAACCTGTAGTAGACCAGTAGCAAAAAATAATATGGGTTCTTCATCAGCAGTGACAAAAAGAATACTTTAACGAATATCTAATGGAAATCTTACTGACCTAACAGGTTACAGGACCTAACGTGTTGGTCGAGTGGTTACGGTGTCCTGTACGCAAGATGCAGAGTGCTCCTGGCAGTATGGGTTCGAGTCACTTCTGGGGTATGAGTTTTCAGTTGCATATATGCCTGGAGACCATTCAGGCTTGTTCGCATATATAATATATATACCTGATCAACCAGGCTGTGACTCATACGTCAGGCTGCGAGCAGCCGCGTCCAACAGCCTGGTTGACCAGTCCAGCAACCAGGAGGCCTGGTCGACGACCGGGCCGCGGGGACGCTAAGCCCCGGAAGCACCTCAAGGTAACCTCAAGGTATGTTGTACTTAGTAGCCAGAACGCAATAACCGGCCAACTATGCAAGGCCCGATTTGCCTAATAGGTCGAGTGATTTTCGTTATTTTAAAAAAATTTGTCCAGTTTATTTGAATTATTATAACTATATTATGTTAAGAACATAAATTATTGACTTAGTTATGTTAGGTTAGGTTAGGTTAAGTTAAGATAGGTTAGGCTAGGTAGGGTAGGGTAGGTTAGTTTCGGTCATATATCTACGTTAGTTTTAACTCAAATTAAAAGAACTTAAAGCTATCTATTTCATTATGTATGAGTTATCATTTCATAAGAAAAAATCGAAAATATATAAATTATCGAAAACTTGGCTTATTAGGCAACTCGGGCCTTGCATAGTAAGCCGAGTACTGCGTTCTGGCTACTAGGTACAACATTATATATATATATATATATATATATATATATATATATATATATATATATATATATATATATATATATATATATATATATATATATATATATATATTATATGTGAATATGTGTGTGTGAAACTGGTCAGAATTGCATTTCCCATTTTTGTAAATGTACATTAATCACAGTATAGACAGACGTAAATGTATTTATGAAGGTAGGGTAGGTTAGCCCTCTTATTAGCACTACAATCACCTGTGGTTAATTGTTCAATAAATCACTGAAATATATGTATAACAGAGCTCTAACTTTGTCCATGCAGGACAGAAGAAAATGTATAAATGCTGGTTGGCATTGTAAATGTGTGGCCACGTATGTAGGAGAAAAATAAAAAAACACTTGATAGTGACAGCACAGCCAACTAAAAACTCGTTCTCTTCGTAGATACTGTAACTAAAGCACGAATTCAGTAATGGGTCACATTTTGGTCCTCCAAAATTTGAGGGTTTTCTCACACCTGTTCCTGTCCTCATAACTTTGATCTGGGTTCACGTCCAGTAAGCCTTTTTCAGACCTCACATAAGGAGATGTTAAGATTGTGGATGAACATCTTGTGTTTTCTGTTTACCTTATTATTTTACTTCACATCTACCCAACATCAGCTTGTTGATTGAGATGAAGCTTGTTGAATGAAATTAAGTTAGTTGTTAGTGATGATGCATATTGATAGAGATAATATTTGATTATGGCGGTGATGTTTGATGATAAAAATGATGCTTGTTGATACAGTTGATGAGACAGAATGCTGATGGAGATAATGCTTGTTGATAAAGATGCTGCTTGTTGATAGAGACAGTGCTCGATGATAAAGATGATGCAGGTTGATAAAGCTGATGTTTGTTGACAGAACTGATGCTTGATAATAGAAATAACACTAATTGAAAGAGAGGATGCTAGTTGATGGAGTTGCTCAGGTCTTCGCGACGATGATAGGACGCTTGTACTTGTAAGGAAACGATTGCACGAACGTACGAGAGCTTCAACTCTCTATCTTCCTTTGTTAAAATAAATAATTTTAAAACAAAAGCAAGACTGTTTGTTTGTGATGAGTCACAATAACGTGGCTAAAGTACAGACAATAGACTTGAGAATGGTCCAGGACGGACCGAAACGTCGTCGTCCCTTCACCTTCTAGTGTGTGGTCTGGTCAACAAGACTGTAATTCAAGCAATATTTAAAGAACATTCTGTTCTAAGGAAGAGACAGCATATGTCTGAAGATATGACAGCTTACGCTTTAGTTCCACAGGATGTTCTTCAAATTGATGCATATCTTCCGTCTCTTCAAGAGATCGTTCAATGTTCATTATTGCAAATAAGGAGAAAAAAGGAAATGTTGCTCTGTTGAACGCGGCTTGCGCTTCTGTCTGAGATTTATATGTATTATTCTTAATGTTGCTTAATGCTAGATGTGAAGCAAGATAATTACGCGCCCAGAAAATGCAATACATTCGTCCACAGCGCTGAAACCTTCTCCAGTGACGCCAGAGAAATGACAAATGGACTTAAACATATATATACCCAGAGTTATGAGGACAGGAAAACGAGTGAGAAGAACCCAAGTATGATGTCGAAATGAGGTGGGACGGGGAGATTCCCGCTTCTAAGACGAGAGATTCACAGATGTACATATAACGCAGTGTCTCCCACTGTATTTTGAAGTAACACTCTGTAACCCCCAGAACTATATCATATGTCTGAGTGCCCCTGAGTTGATGATAAAAATGATGCTTGTTGATAGAGTTGATGAGACAGAATGCTGATGGAGATAATGCTTGTTGCTAAAGATGCTGCTTTAAATTCAGAGAGCTGAATAACAGGAGTTTTACGGGCTCACCATAGCCCGTGCTACAGGGACACTTCGTTCTGAGTAGCTAAATCTGAAACAACAACAACGACAGGAGTAAATCTCAATTTACTTCTAAGTGCTTAACGGTTTACTAAGCCAAATGCAAATATTATAATTATGATGCTTGTGATTATAAGAGTCATAAGTATGCTCGGGGAGGAGTGTGATGCCCACTCTCAGGTATGCTGCACCGGCATGGAACCTCCCCCCCCCCAATCTTCAGAAATACAATAAGTATAACTATCAAAAGTTCAAAGATATACATGATAATTTGCAGAATTAAATGAAGTGAATTTGATTGACAAACTAAGGGAACTGTGCTTAATCACATTAAATGATAGATGGTTTTTTTCTATTTTTTTATTATTTTCGACCACAGACGTGGCCACACATTTACAATGCTAATCAGCATATATACATTTGCTTCTGTCCTCCACTGTCCTCCATGGATAGGGTTAGAGATCAGTTACACATATAGTTCAGGGATTTATTGAACAATCAACCACAGAAGGTGATTCGGTACTTTTAAAATGCTAAGCTAACCTACATACGTAAATACATAGATACACAGATTTACGTATGCCCTACATAAAGTGTTCGAAGTGTCATTAATGTGCATTTACAAAGGTGAAATGCAATTCTGATCAGCTTCCATATGTACTTTATACACATACATATACATACACACACATATATACGTACATATACATTTATACATGCATATTTACACACACATGCATTCGCATACATTTGTCTCTTTTACTCTAACATGGTGAGATAGCTGACAGAGAAACTAGTGTGCAATTAAGTACTTAATCACTGAAGTTGATTAAGGTGTTTTTACAAGCTCAGGTTATATAGTTACATCACATACATACATTGTATAATTGATACATTACATGGTTAATCTTGGGTACAAGTCCAATGATAGATGTAACAGGCAAGACATGATAACGACATTCAAGATTAACAAGGATATTGACCAGGTATGCAAAAAAAAAAATATCAAGGATGGAAACAGACTATAAAAGAACGCGAGATGCAACATGTGTGACGAAGATATCAGAAACCAACACATCACATGTTTTTGTTGTCATAAATCTACCGGAACCAAGTGAACTGTTGATCAGTAAACTATTGATGACTGGAAATGCAAAGGAGATGACTCTTGAACTTGTTAGCACATGAAAGTATACCCCCCCACTCCCCCCCCCCCACTCCCCCCCCACTCCCCCCCACTCCCCCCCCCCCCCACTCCCCCCCCCCCCCCCCCCCCCCCCACTCCCCACCTCCCCCCCCACTCCCCCCACTCCCCCCCCCCCCCCCCCCCCACTCCCCCCCCCCACTCCCCCCCCACTCCCCCCCACTCCCCCCCCCCCCCCCCCACACACACACACACGTGAATTCCGACCTGGTTAATGGTTCCTCCCACCGACCTCTACCATTTATGAATGAAAGATGCTCCGACCGTCTGCTGCGGGGAAGTACCGTCGTAAGCGGCACCCTTCACACGCTGAGAGGCGAGAAACACCCTTAAGATGCCGCTCCAGACGGTATACGGACTAAGAAAGTGGAGATGGGGTAGGAGAGGGATAGGGGAAGGGGGGAGTGGTTCCTTGAGGGTGTCGGGGAATGGGGGGTGGCTGGAGGGAACTGGGGCCCTGGGGGGGTTTCCCATGCCCCAGCCATGGCCTAGTGGCCCGCGCGCGCGCGCCCGCTAGCTATGCCCCGGGGCACCCTTCCTCCATGCCCCCCCCCCCTCCTCCCCGTACAAACACACACCAGGGGTTTGGTGGCTGAGTGGACAGCGCTCGGGATTCGTAATCGTAGGGACGGGGGGATCGATCCCCGTTGATAAGGGAAACAGATGGGTATGAGTTTCTTTTACCCCTGATGGCTTTGTTCACCCAGTAGTAAATAAGTACCAGGGAGTTAGACAGCTGCTACGGGCTGCTTCTTGTATATGTGTGTGTGTAGAGAGAATATATGTAGTAGATATAATAGATGAGAAATAGATTGCTTAGAAAGGCGGGGTCCAAGAGCTAATACCTCGACTATACAGGCACAAATTGTAAATAAAGAGAGTAAATACACACACAGATGAACTACATGTTACCGAGATGTCGAAAAGTTTTCATTTAGAAAACCACCATAAGAGTAGTGGGAAAATGGAATGAACTTAAGAAGCTACATGCAACTATTCCTTACATTACAAGTAGATATGATGAGGTAATAGGTTAGGAGACCTTGGATAGACACCAGGCGGATGGAAAAGCGGGGCACACGAGCTATAATGATCATTCCGACGGGCACAAATAGATGAGTACACGCGATTTCAAAATTAATACCGGAGACACACACATCAACAGGGTAACATCAGCAGCATATGAGACACTGGCAAACATTAAGACATCGTTTAGAAGCCTAAATTTGGTCTCCTTCAAGGAAATCAAGGAAATCGAATATGTGCTTCAGCCTACAGTTTAGACTTATTGTCGTGTGTATGACCCTTGTGGGAGCCGGTCGGCCGAGCGGACAGCACACTGGACTTGTGATCCTGTGGTCCCGGGCTCGATCTCGTGCGCCGGCGAGAAACAATGAGCAGAGATTCTTTCACCCTGTGCCCATGTTACCTAGCAGTAAAATAGGTACCTGGGTGTTAGTCAGCTGTCACGGGCTGCTTCCTGGGGCTGGAGACCTGGTCGCGGACCGGGCCGCGGGGACACTTAAGCCCCGAAATCATCTCAAGATAACCTCAGGATTGTCCTGTGTGACAGTGAATACCAGCATTATCCTCACTTTAATAAGACTTAATTGAAATCTTCAGATTAGACAAAATTGCAATTAATTTTGTCAATAAAGATGTTAATAATAATAAATACGATTACCGGCGTATGCAGCTCCGGCAGGATATCCGCTTGTTATGAAACATAAAACAAAAAATGAATAATGTACAGATCTTTGCCACTATATTAGTGCCTGAGTTAAGAGGGTTAAGCTTTGGGGCATAGTTAATGAAACTAGATCTCTCAACACTAGAGAGCAGAAGAAAAAGATAGGATATGATCGCAACATAAACGATACTGAGGGGAACAGACCAGGTGCACAGGGACAGCCTCATGAAATTGAGAGAAAGTAGAACAGGTGAGAAGACATAGACACACACCACCTCCAGTGTAACAGTGGCCACAGACACCACCACCCTGTGGCAGGCACGAGCACCCCGTGGCTGGTGGGAGGCAGCATAACTCAAGTGAGACCCGTTATCCACGGATCTCTCTCTCTCTCTCTCTCTCTCTCTCTCTCTCTCTCTCTCTCTCTCTCTCTCTCTCTCTCTCTCTCTCTCTCTCTCTCTCTCTCTCTTCTCTCTCTCTCTCTCTCTCTCTCTCTCTCTCTCTCTCTCTCTCTCTCTCTCTCTCTCTCTCTCTCTCTCTCTCTCTCTCTCTCTCGCTCGCTCGCTCTCTCGCTCTCGCTCTCTCTAGAGAGTTTGAAAATACTACAAGTATACGCTCCATATTTGTTTATAAGTTAGTAATCTACAAGTTGAGGAGAGAAACCAATCCTTGAGATGTGTTCCATGACATAAATACACATTTAATGATACATTTCCACTAAACAACATATTTAAGGGCAGTAACAATGATTTTCATTATTGAATACTATAAGAGGGGTATCCGGCGTGTCCCGGGCCCACCCCATGCTGCTGATCCTCTCCCTCCCCTCCCCCCCCTTCCCTTGCCCCCCCCAATCCCCCCCTAATCCCTCCCCGGTCCTCCACTAAGCCCTTATTCCATTTTGTAAAATGTAATATCAGGGGGTATCTGTGTGCCCTCCCTCCTCGCGCACCCCTCCCCCATTCCCCCACCCTACTTTCCCCTTCATCTGGTCTTCCCCCTCCCCTCGTTCTCTCTTCTCCCTCCCCAATCTCTTTCCCCCTCCCCTTTCCCCGCGATGAGCTGCTCCTCCCTTTCATAAAATACTTTGTTATGGCGAAATGAAAATAATTTATGTTTAAGAAAAAACTAATTCTTAAGCTGAGAAAGTCCTCGGACAACAGAACGATTATTTCACACCACCATAATTGAATCCGTGAGAATCGACTGGGGGGAGGGAGGAGGGGGGGGGGGGGGATATTTAATAATGTTTCCTAAATCATTGAAATTAGACTTACCCCGACCAGCCTATGTTCGTGCCGAGCCCCAGACCATTTCCCCTGCAAATTCGGGTAAGCCGAGCCCCAAGAATGTGGCCTCCAACTTTGAAAAGTCAAGCAAACAAACAGACATTCTCATTTCTGTATTATAGTATTTTAGCACCGTTGAATTTATACCTGGATGTATGGGTGTATTTTTCCCTACATATATGTTGCTTGAAACTTTAAAAAGGAACAACAAATTAAATACTTTGTGTGTAAATGTCTATGGAAATTAGTCTAATTCTGTGTCAGTGTGAAATGTGTAGCCTATTTGAAGCCGTTTGAGAAGGTTTAGCTCTCGTGTGTGGGGCGAGGCACAGCTAAGGCGCGTGTGTGGGGCGAGGCACAGCTAAGGCGCGTGTGTTGTGCGAGGCACAGCTAAGGCGCGTGTGTGGGGCGAGGCACAGCTAAGGCGCGTGTGTTGTGCGAGGCACAGCTAAGGCGCGTGTGTGGGGCGAGGCACAGCTAAGGCGCATGTGTTGTGCGAGGCACAGCTAAGGCGCGTGTGTGGGGCGAGGCACAGCTAAGGCGCGTGTGTGGGGCGAGGCACAGCTAAGGCGCGTGTGTGGGGCGAGGCACAGCTAATGCGCGTGTGTGGGGCGAGGCACAGCTAAGGCGCGTGTGTGGGGCGAGGCTCAGGGCTCGTGTGAGGAGCCAGGCACAGGGCTCGTGTGAGGAGCCAGGCTCAGGGCTCGTGTGAGGAGCCAGGCACAGGGCTCGTGTGAGGAGCCAGGCTCAGGGCTCGTGTGAGGAGCCAGGCACAGGGCTCGTGTGAGGAGCCAGGCTCAGGGCTCGTGTGAGGAGCCAGACACAGGGCTCGTGTGAGGAGCCAGGCTCAGGGCTCGTGTGAGGAGCGAGGCTCAACGCTCGTGTAGAAAGCTGGCGCCCGTTATGCAGTTCACCTTTCAGAACCAGTTGGCTATTTGGTTTTGGCCCCTTTTTTGTTGTCATTAAATAGTGATAAAGAACAGGGCGGATTGTGCTGGGTCTCTGTTTTCTACTGATGGTAAAGCCGTAGGTGTGTGTGTGTGTGTGTGTGTGTGTGTGTGTGTGTGTGTGTGTGTGTGTGTGTGTGTGTGTGTGTGTGTGTGTGTGTGTGTGTGTGTACTCACCTAGTTACTCACCTAGTTGTGTTTGCGGGGGTTGAGCTCTGGCTCTTTGGTCCCGCCTCTCAACCGTCAATCAACAGGTGTACAGATTCCTGAGCCTATCGGGCTCTGTCATATCTACACTTGAAACTGTGTATGGAGTCAGCCTCCACCACATCACCCCCTAATGCATTCCATTTGTCAACCACTCTGACACTAAAAAGTTCTTTCTAATATCTCTGTGGCTCATTTGGGCACTCAGTTTCCACCTGTGTCCCCTTGTGCGTGTTCCCCTTGTGTTAAATAGACTGTCTTTATCTACCCTATCAATCCCCTTCAGAATCTTGAATGTGGTGATCATGTCCCCCCTAACTCTTCTGTCTTCCAGCGAAGTGAGGTTTAATTCCCGTAGCCTCTCCTCGTAGCTCATACCTCTCAGCTCGGGTACTAGTCTGGTGGCAAACCTTTGAACCTTTTCCAGTTTAGTCTTATCCTTGACTAGATATGGACTCCATGCTGGGGCTGCATACTCCAGGATTGGCCTGACATATGTGGTATACAAAGTTCTGAATGATTCTTTACACAAGTTTCTGAATGCCGTTCGTATGTTGGCCAGCCTGGCATATGCCGCTGATGTTATCCGCTTGATATGTGCTGCAGGAGACAGGTCTGGCGTGATATCAACCCCCAAGTCTTTTTCCTTCTCTGACTCCTGAAGAATTTCCTCTCCCAGATGATACCTTGTATCTGGC
Organism: Procambarus clarkii; assembly: GCF_020424385.1. Taxonomy (NCBI): domain Eukaryota; kingdom Metazoa; phylum Arthropoda; class Malacostraca; order Decapoda; family Cambaridae; genus Procambarus; species Procambarus clarkii. The sequence goes on along the minus strand of NC_059596.1, from coordinate 13,187,012 downwards.
CTCCTGCTCCCTACACCTATCTTCATTACATTACATTTGGTTGGGTTAAACTCTAACAACCATTTGTTCGACCATTCCTTCAGCTGTGTGTGTGTGTGTGTATGTGTGTGTGTGTGTGTGTGTGTGTGTGTGTGTGTGTGTGTGTGTGTGTGTGTGTGTGTGTGTGTGTGTGTATGTGTATTAGTCTATGTTTATCTGCTAGTTTGGATATTTGGATTATTTGGGTTGTGTCAGTGTGTGTGACTGTGTGCTCTCTCCTCTCTCTCTCGTACCTGTGTCGCCAGCATATGAGAGGGCATCACTAACGCAGATGCTGGTCGTCGGATGCAGTGGTTTCCACTTAACAATTATTTCGTCGCACCTATATGCGGACTCCTGTGATTGGTGTTCGTCTCGACTATCGCTCCATTTGCTCCATTTCAATTGCTACTCTCCGGGTTGAAACGTCATATATACATTCTTGCTGGTCACCCTTGGGAGGATGGGAAGTATCTGGAGACAGCACCATGCCGATACGACTATACAGGACTTGGAAGGGGGTCAGGATAAGGATTTGGGAAGGGACGGCGGGGGAGGGAATGGTGCCTAGCCCCCTTGGACAGTTGGGGACTGAACGCCGACTTGCATGAGGCAAGACCGTCGCGCTACCGTCCAGCCCAAGTGGTTGGGCAACTCGAGTCTCTGCAGGTCTACAATCATGCTGGCTGCTAAACTGATATACCGTGTTAGTTTCAATGAGAATTTTATACGCACTTCCGAGTCCCTGTCTTCATAGTTGAGGACTCAGCGCTGGGACATAGAGCAGGACAGGTCTATGGCTCTTGGAACTTATATAGCTCTATAAGTTCTCTATAGGTTTGCTCTGTGCTTATGTTGGCAGGGGGGGGGCTCCATGCTGGGGCGGAATACTCTAGCACTGGCCTCTCATGCACTTAAAGTCACCTTCTCTAGGGCCATGGGTGTTGCTCAGGTATTTCTCAGCTTCAGTGTTCCATAGATTATTGTGTGTTGCTCTCATATTCCTAGAAATTCCTTCTCTCCAATATGTTGAGATTCAGTTTCTTTACCTCAGGAACGAGCCTTAATTGTTGCATATCTATCTTCCTGTTTACCTTGATTCTGGTCTGTAGTTCAGAGGCTTTTGTTGTCCCACACTTTTGTATATTAGCACCAAATTTGCCATTTTTTCTGAGTGTTTGCATACGTGTTTGTGTCTGTATGTGAGTAGACTCGCCTAGTTGTACTCACTTTATTTTGCTTGCAGAGGTTGTGCTTCAGCTCTCAACCTTGGTTTATGGGTACCTGAGCCTATTGGACTCTGTCGTATCTAACCCTGAAGCTGTGCGTGGGGTGTGCCTCCAGCACTTTTTTGCGCATTCCATTTATTTTCACTATAATTACAACTTTTGATGGTGATCCTGTGGTTCATTTATGAGCTCATTTTGCACCCTTGTATCATCGTTCGTCCACCACATAGACCTGATTGTCTGCCACTCAACGTTATCATCATCCTCATCACAATCTCAGTCACCATTATTCTCGTCATCACAATCTCCGTCATCACCCTACTCATCATCAGTATCATCAGCATGGTATTGATGATAATGATGATGGTCATCACCATTATCACTATCAGCGTTAACGTCATTATTCTCGTCGTTATCACCATCCTCATCATCAGTATCCTTGTCATCACCATCTTCGCTCACCAAGACGTAAGACATCTTGGTGAGACCCGTCAGGCGTCTTGGTGAGTTCCACAGCTGCAACACAGATGTGCCACAGCTGCGCCTCAGCAACATGTACCACAGCTGCGCCTCAGCAACATGTACCACAGCTGCGCCTCAGCCACATGTACCACAGCTGCGCCTCAGCCACATGTACCACAGCTGTGCCTCAGCCACATGTACCACAGCTGCGCCTCAGCCACATGTACCACAGCTGCACCTCAGCCACATGTACCACAGCTGTGCCTCAGCCACATGTACCACAGCTGCGCCTCAGCCACATGTACCACAGCTGCACCTCAGCCACATGTACCACAGCTGTGCCTCAGCAACATGTACCACAGCTGCGCCTCAGCCACATGTACCACAGCTGCGCCTCAGCCACATGTACCACAGCTGTGCCTCAGCAACATGTACCACAGCTGTGCCTCAGCCACATGTACCACAGCTGCGCCTCAGCCACATGTACCACAGCTGCACCTCAGCCACATGTACCACAGCTGCGCCTCAGCCACATGTACCACAGCTGCACCTCAGCCACATGTACCACAGCTGTGCCTCAGCCACATGTACCACAGCTGCACCTCAGCCACATGTACCACAGCTGTGCCTCAGCAACATGTACCACAGCTGTGCCTCAGCCACATGTACCACAGCTGCACCTCAGCCACATGTAAAACAGCTGCGCCTCAGCCACATGTACCACAGCTGCACCTCAGCCACATGTACCACAGCTGCGCCTCAGCAGTCACTGTAGGCAAAATTAAGATGCATTCTCAGGTCACTGAAGACTGACACCCTTAACAGGCCAATTTATTAACGTATTAGAGAAAGTTGCAAATAACTGAGAGGTGCATTCAAGTGATGCATCATCCCAAGGTTACCTAGTGAAGTCAAGATATATATATATATATATATATATAATATATGTATATATATATATATATATATATATATATATATATATATATATATATATATATATATATATATGTCGTACCTAGTAGCCAGAACGCACTTCTCAGCCTACTTTGCAAGGCCCAATTTGCCTAATAAGCCAAGTTTTCCTGAATAAATGTATTTTCTCTAATTTTTTTCTTATGAAATGATAAAGCTACCCATTTCATTATATATGAGGTCATTTTTTTTTGTTGGAGTTAAAATTAACGTAGATATATGACCAAACCTAACCAACCCTACCTAACCTAACCTAACCTATCTTTATAGGTTAGGTTAGGTTAGGTAGCAGAAAAAGTTAGGTTAGGTTAGGTTAGGTTAGGTAGGTTAGGTAGTCGAAAAACAATTAATTCCTGAAAACTTGGCTTATTAGGCAAATCGGCCCTTGCACAGTAGGCTGAGAAGTGCGTTCTGGCTACTAGGTACGACATATATATATATATATATATATATATATATATATATATATATATATATATATATATATATATATATATATATATATATATATATAGATATATATATATATATATATATATATATATATATATATATATATATATATATATATATATATATATATATATGCAGTTATATAATAATATATATATAATATATTCAGTATATATATATATATATATATACATATATATATATATGTCGTACCTAGTAGCCAGAACGCACTTCTCAGCCTACTATGCAAGGCCCGATTTGCCTAATAAGCCAAGTTTTCATGAATTAATTGTTTTTCGACTACCTAACCTACCTAACCTAACCTAACCTAACTTTTTCGGCTACCTAACCCAACCTAACCTATAAAGATAGGTTAGGTTAGATTAGGTAGGGTTGGTTAGGTTCGGTCATATATCTACGTTAATTTTAACTCAAATAAAAAAAATTGACCTCATACATAATGAAATGGGTAGCTTTATCATTTCATAAGAAAAAAATTTGAGAAAATATATTAATTCAGGAAAACTTGGCTTATTAGGCAAATTGGGCCTTGCATAGTAGGCTGAGAAGTGCGTTCTGGCTACTAGGTACGACATATATATATATATATATACATATATATATATATATATATATACATATATATATATATATATATATATATATATATATATATATATATATATATATATTTATGTCGGAAAATCCGACACCATTTAATATATCATACAGACAGATAATAGCTGTGTTGTATAAACAAGTTAACCCATAGAAAACGTAACTTGTAGTGGAATTACCGTCTAAAGAAAACGGGATATCATCACCACATACCATTATAAATTCACAAGCTATTCTGGTGGGAATTATTCTTAAATACATTAGTCTTTGGACTTTACCATCATAAAACATCTCATATAAATTAACTTAATTATCAGTATTAAAGTAGAGTAAATGTGACCCTTCTATCACTTATTGACATCTAGACAATGTAAGCTAGGCGTCAGGGTGAGGGAGGGCAGACATTGTTTATATTAGACCAGAGGCTCACGGGAGCAAATTCGGCTCCTGTTAATTTTACTTCGACGTAGTGTTATGGAAACCAAAGGTGTACCATTATCAACACGCTGTCAACAAATCAAGTTAAGTGTTCTTCCGAAACCCATGTATCTTTAATTTATGGCCATTAATGTCATTATATAGGGTGAGCCGGTTAGAGCACGTGGTAGCCTCAAGCTAAAGGTAATTAAGCCAGGTCTTCATTGTTCCATGTACAGTATTTTCTCTGATATACCTGTCATATATAGGATTCTGGCTTTACAGCTAGCGCCCTTTTGACAGGTCAAGACAAGGAAGCATGCTTTGTGCATCAGTTACCAGGGTGATGGAAGCTACCTCAAAGAAGGAAAATGTGGTGTCTACACCCTAGTTATACCTGGTGGACTAACCTGCTGTACTATAAGATAAGGAACCTCTTCAATGTATGTAGTCTAATACTGTAGTTTGATTGGCTACATATATATAAATTAAATTAATATAAACCCCCCCTAATGTGTAGAGGATCGATTTGTGAGATTATGAGACTATTGCAGAAATACAGTCCATTTATCATTATACAAATTGCTATCGAAGTATATAAATTAACGTAAATATAAATTCATATAAATTAAATAAATATAAATCTCACAGGTCGGTTCCCACAATATATATATATATATATATATATATATATATATATATATATATATATATATATATATATATATATATATATGTATATATATATTTATATCTTAGGCAATGGTATCGCCTTACGCCATCCATCGCTTCCTTACAAAAGCTGTTGCCGCTACAGACAGGAACCACTAAGACGAAAGGATTGGAATTGATTGTCCGCCTCTGGTGGGCCGGAGTATCCGCAGCGCCGCGGCGGAGATAAAAGGTCGCGATAGGGAGGCCTTAAATCCGCTCCGTGGGTAGGCGCTCCAACAATGCTTGTCGCTAGAGACTTAACATTTTTATTAATTTATCCTTCGGGGAACCCCTCCCTCGACCTCTGCTCCGCGGCGTCAGCTCTGCTTTACGACGGGCTCTGAAGGCGTCGCCACGCTCAACCACCTGCAAACCACCTTTAGCCAGCTCTAACTGCCAATAAACATCTCGTTTTGGTCTGGAGTCATCTAACGAAGGCGGACCACCAGCAGGTTCCTCCGCCCCAGGTAATCAAGAGGACATCATGGCCGGCTGAAACTACTGCCGAAGGCGCTGCCCTGTCGTGGTGTTGGTGGCACGGGTAAGGTAGTGGCAGGGCGGGCGTACGTCATCTTGGACACGGCAATAGAGACGCGTGAATGGACAAGTGTCTCCCGATCCATGTCGGAGGGGGATTAGTGTCCCATGCATCGTGTGCTATCGTCTGCGATAGCTCCAAGCTGGTTCAGCTTCCTCATGCAACCGAGTGGGCGCTCTGGGAGTTAATAATGAGACACGGTGCCGCGCTAAATTGCCGGCCGCACTGTCCGCCCGGCGAATTTGGCCTGATGAGGCTTAATACTCACTCCTTAAGAGCTTATCTTTACCTCATTCAATTCTCGAAACAAGTCGTATCAATATTTTCCAGTGGGACACTACCGTGCCCTGCAGGAAGCACAACACCAATTTGCAGAGATGGAGAGAGAGAGGAGGCCACGACTGAAGCGTAATTACGTCTTCCCCCGCGGGTCGAACACGTATAAGAACGGGAGCCTAGGAGGTCAGGCAGCAATATTTTACCTCTGCTCGTCTCGGGAAGGTCAGGTCGTAGTTTCCTGTGTGAGGATGTAAATAACAATCATCTTGTCTGGTGTCAGGGTGTAATAATGGGCGGGATGCTGGGTCTGGAGGCTTTTGTCAGGCCGTGGGCTGGGTGGTGGGCGGCTGGGAGGGCTGGGTGGTGGGCGGCTGGGAGGGCTGGGTGGTGGGGAGGGCTGGGTGTATGCCCAGGCCCGCTTGTCTTGTGTTCCTCGCGTGCTCAATGTCTTCTCCGCTTCTCTTTTACTACTTTATTCCTTTGTCTCGCTCGCTGGCTCTTCCTCAAGCGTCAGGGGCCCTTCTGTGACTAAAGGTATGATTACAAATAAACAATAATTGTCCGTCTTTCTGTGTTTGACAGTCAGTTTGTCTCTCTCTCTCTCTCTCTCTCTCTCTCTCTCTCTCTCTCTCTCTCTCTCTCTCTCTCTCTCTCTCTCTCTCTCTCTCTCTCTCTCTCTCTCTCATTCTTGCGAGTTTCATCTCCTCCTCTGGCTTAATTACCCCCTCGTGCGAAGCTCGGGCTCTTGTCTCCCGCAAGGGCTCGCTTCACGGAGGATTCAATTGGCAGGAGGCTAATTTCAGTGGTGGCTCTGTACCCAGCACAATGAGGCTTTTGTGGGCACCGCTGCCTGAGGCGTTTGAGCTTTCTAATCATATGCAAATGCGTCCGCTCGACCCCTTCCTTCATGCAATTTCTTTCAAGCAGGAATACTAGAGTTTGTGTTTGAATTTGCATGTTAACTCTTCCCTCCGCACACAGAGATGTGATGATATCTCTTGTGTATCCGTGTGATTGATTGAGGTGATGGTGGTGCTTGTGGAGGTGGTGGTGGTGCTTGTGGTGGTGATGGTGGTTGTGGTGGTGATAATTGTGGAGGTGGTGGTGGTGGTGGTGAGGCTTGTGGTGGTGATGGTGGTTGTGGTGGTGATAATTGTGGAGGTGGTGGTGGTGGTGGTGGTGAGGCTTGTGGTGGTGATGGTGGTTGTGGTGGTGATAATTGTGGAGGCAGTGATGGTGGTGATGGTGGTGGTGATAATGGTGACGGGGGTGTTAATAAGGACTGTGACAATGATGGTAACAATATTGACCCCTGAGGTAGTAATGGCATGAAACTAATAATAATAATGTAAACTGAACAATTGAGTAAAAATACAGTTAAGGATTACATGATAGAACTGTACTTACCAGCCCAGTTACCTTTACTACTGGGCGAGTCGAACCTTAACCAGTTCATTACTAACATGAACAGGTTAAGGTTACAAATATTACATTAATAACATTAGCCTGAACATTACTATCCATGTCCTGTTCTCTTTTATTATTTTATCTAGAAAACTTATTAATTTAATTTTTAATCACATAAGTTTTTGAAGTGATAACTTTATCCTATTATTATTATGATAATAACTATAATTTCTGCCTCATGTTCGCACATTGGCCCGTTGTTTGACTTAATTTGTGTTGATTTAATTATTTAGATCAATTAGTAAATTACAATGTCACGTGTAGAAAATAATATCAACATAGACATGTATGATTCAATCTCTCTCGTAAGTTTTATCTTATTCTACTGAATACAAATGCGAATTGCTAAAACAAATTGATTCTACAAAATATTTGACGGTTACTTAAAATAAATTAAATTCTTATTCAATTTAGTTTTTTAATGATATAATTTTAATGATATGTTCGTGTTGGTTCGTGTTGCCGCTCGACTCGCAACGCCAGATCTTGTAATAGGGTGATTGATCAAACTTACTGAAGGAAGAATACAGCAACAGCATTGTTCTTGTGCGTTTGTGGGGGTATGTTTGTGGTGGGTTGATGGTGGTGTGTTTGTGGTGGGTTGATGGTGGTGTGTTTGTGGTGGGTTGATGGTGGTGTGTTTGTGGGGGGTTGATGGTGGTGTGTTTGTGGTGGGTTGATGGTGGTGTGTTTGTGGTGGGTTGATGGTGGTGTGTTTGTGGTGGGTTGATGGTGGTGTGTTTGTGGTGGGTTGATGGTGGTGTGTTTGTGGGGGGTTGATGGTGGTGTGTTTGTGGTGGGTTGATGGTGGTGTGTTTGTGGTGGGTTGATGGTGGTGTGTTTGTGGTGGGTTGATGGTGGTGTGTTTGTGGTGGGTTGATGGTGGTGTGTTTGTGGGGGATTGATGGTGGTGTGTTTGTGGGGGGTTGATGATGGTGGTGTGTTTGTGGTATACTGATGATCGTGTTGTTATGGTTTACACCAAGTTATTAATCATATAAAAACTTTATTCATAAATCGTAGTAGACAATTATAAATGGAATAGTTTACATAAAAACTACATTAATTACATAAGGTAAGGTAATTATCAGGAGAAAGTGCCAAGCCGTTACTACTATGTAGCACTTGGAAGGGATCAGGATAAGGATTTGGGATGGGACGGGGGAAAGGAATTACAATTCCACAATAATAATAATAACACCGTAGCAAGTAGACATTGTTATTGCCAGAATCAAAACTTAATTGGTGCCAACTTATATAAATTATATCAGTGCTGGCTAGACTAATCAGATGTATAACAATAATGAATATAAAATTACATTTAGTTAAACATGCAAACGATATATTGTAAAGACACTATATATATATATATATATATATATATATATATATATATATATATATATATATATATATATATATATATATATATATATATATATATATATATATGTATATGTATATTATATGTATATATGCATATACATATTATATGTATAATATGAATATATATCGCAAAATTAGAATGATGAGACAGCTGTTGAACTCATTTAAACTACTCATGCCATGACTTTGTACACATCTCCACGCCCTCAGCACACTAGTTGCATTTGCGGTGGATGAACTATGGCTCTTGGGTCCTGCCTCTCAACTTTTAATCGACTGATGCATAGAGACTATTGGGCTGTCATGTTTACATTTAACACTTTGTACATAGTCGGGCCTCCACCATCACCACTGTGTAGTGCATTCCACTTGTTAACTACTCTGACACTGAAGCAAATTGTTGATTAGGTCTCTGAGGTTCATTTGGGTACTTAGTTCCCACCTGTGTCCCCCGTGGGCGTGTACCATGTGACCTTGTGAACATCTGTACCGTTTACTGTAGTGTACATCTGTCTTTATCATCCCATTCTCCATTCGTTCCGTTCACCTTCACTCTCTTCCATTCTTCCTTCCTCTCTCCCTTCCTCCCACCCGTCGTTCTCTCTCCCAGTGAGCAAAACATGTTCGAGTAATATTGAATCACAGAATTATAGATGTTGAATCAATGTTGAATCAATAATACTGACGTAAAATCAACCTTTTTGGCGCTGAATCAACGTCAATAGAATTTTTTTTTATTAAGATATGAAGTACATCTGCATTAGTGCAGCTGCCCTAGACTATATGAAGTGGAGTACAGTGTGTCAAAAAAAGCTAACTAGGTGATGCTATAAAATCCCCATCACACAGGATGGTTAGTCATACAGAGACATGTGATAGGCGGTCTGCACTGGCAGACTCCGGATGCATTTTGAGGATATCAACAACACAAGATTGAATAAGGTAGCAGTGGTAATACAAGTCCCCATCTCGCAGGATGGTTAGTCATACAGAGCCATGTGTTTAATAGCCTGCACTGGCAAATTTTGGGTATACTGTGAGGATATCTTCAAGAATACGAGAGTGAATAAAGTAATTGCAAAGCTCCAGGTACCTCATGCCAACTGGTCTGAAAGGTCTAATAACTGGGCATTCAGTGATGTAGTGCGGGAGATCATGCCGTAGTTCCTGCTCACAGAGTTTGCAACTGGAGTGCTCAGGATTGGGAGACCCGTCACCTGCAGCCACCTGCCACAGGTAACGGTAACCCAACCTGATCCTTGCAATAGAAGCTGAGCAATCAATTGATTAACACTCTATGGAAAATCAAACCCACATTTCATACGTTCCGGCGTCGTTGGTGGCTGGATTAGGCAAGCTTGCTTAACGACGCGAATGGGGGAAAATCGATCTCCCTTACCACCCAATAGCACTCCCCACACGATCACCCTTCACCATTAACAGATATGTGGGGCTAACTGCAACCGTCTGGGCTCCACTATTAGACAGACAGACTACATGTCGAACACTTAGAAATATGGATTTCTATAGGAACCTTGTGGCTATACCTTGTGGCTATTCCTTGTGGTTATATATTATGGTGATTCCAAGAATCAACGTCCCCGCGGCCCAGTCTCTGACCAGGCCTCCTGGTTGGTTATCGGGGCAACCAAGCTGTTGCATGTGTTACAACAGGCTGGTTGACCAGGTGTCTTTTGGAGGTGTTTATCGAGTTCTCTCTTGAACACTGTTGAGGGGTCGGAGATTATATGCCCCTTATGTGTAGAGGAAGATTGTTGAACAGTTTTGGGCCTCTGATGTTGGAGTTCTCTCTCAGTGTACCTGTTGTGCTCCTGTTTGCACTTCCTGCCATGCCTCCTGCTCTCATGTGACGCTACTTCCGTGTGTTAATTTGGAGCCAGTCCATCTAATATTTTCCAGGTGTAAATTATTATGGATCTCTTGGCTGCGCTCTATAGAATACAGATTTAAACACTTTAATTCGTCCCAATAATTTAGATGTTTTACAGAGTGGTTTCCAGCAGTAAAAGATCTTTCCACGTCTCCAGGTGAACAATCTCTGTATTTGTCCTTATAATGTTTATTACATTTTTATTATCTTAAAGAAATTTTCCTGTTCCTAAAATATCTTCAAAATGTTCACATGTTTCAAGTTTTAACTGTTACGTAGTTTAATATTATGGCCCAGAACGTCGTATGTTGAGTGATGAACAGTTATATCTATGTTTTATTTTGTACTTAAATTAGTGCGACTTTCCTGAAAATGTTTATATATTAAAGAAAGCTTCCGCCGTTGATAAGAACTGATGCTGTCAGAGGACTATTGAATGATTCATCTACAATGGAGAAACGAAAAATTATCTTGTAATTTTTGTAATATTTGCTTCGTCATGAGCTAAGCCACCGTGTTCCTTGGAAAATTTACCGACAATAGACGGAATTCTATTGTCCTTTTCTCATTAATCTTAAAGTCCATTTTGGTTTTGATTTGCAATATTTTAGACACAAAAAATCATAAATATCTTTACTCTTTTTCGAAAAATAAATACAGTATTCTGTTCTTACGTGATATTAAATATCTGCTGATATATATATATATATATATATATATATATATATATATATATATATATATATATATATATATATATATATATATATATTAATAATAGGGGTACCACCTCTGGTGCAATTGTAGGGAGCTCACAGCCTTGAAGAAGAAAATAAAGAGTATTCAGAGAAGAACTTGTGGAGTCTCACCGAACACTTTGATATTTTCCTCTCTTAACACCCCCTATTTTTTCTTAAATTTTATTGAATTTTATTACATTGCTACAGTTTACAGAAAACACACACATATTACAATGTTCGAAGACCTCATCCAGCTCTTCGGAGGTTTGGTTAGGTTAGGTTAGGTTGCGTGCCCAAGATACAGCAAACATTTCCTCTCTGGACCGCGACACTGAGGCGCTGGAACAAGAAACTGGCCGCTCTTGAGTCTTTAGTTTTCCCAATGAGCTCCTCACCCACCTCCTGAAGAACTTAAGTGCACATTTACCCCAGGCGCCCTGGGTTTCAGAACCTATCGGCACGAATCTGTAACAACGTTCTAGGCAACGTTCTAGGAACGTTGTGTAAAAATTTGAAAGCAAACGGTGAAGAACTTTCGAAGATTAGCGATTTTGAACACACGAACATTTCCACACACACACACACACACACACACACACACACACACACACACATACACACACACACACACACACACACACACACACACACACACACACACACACACACACACACACACACACATATATATATATATATATATATATATATATATATATATATATATATATATATATATATATACATATTTTTAATATAGAGAAGGGGGTACCACCTCTGGCTGGAAGAAGAGGGACCCATAGCCTCGGAGGAAACCACACATAACGCATTAGAGGGAATGTAGGTCCCCTCCAATACAGTTTCTGTGTGTTTTTCTCCTACCACCCCCTTCTTTTTTTTTTTTTTGCTTTATTGTATGTGTATATATATATATATATATATATATATATATATATATATATATATATATATATATATATATATATATATATATATATATATTTTTAATATTTTTTTTGAATCATATATGTATCATTTTTTAATCATATCTGTATCATATGTATCATTCATTTGAATCATATATGTATATATATATATATATATATATATATATATATATATTAGTATATTTTGGTAGCAGTCTTTCCTGTAGACATATATTATTAAATATGACCGAAAAAGTAAGATTAATAATTCTAACACGAATTTTCTCGACCTTTCTTATGTTTCTTTTCACTGTTGATGGTAATTGACAAATCAATTCTCCAAAATTCATTTTTATTTCTAGTCTGACGCGACACTTGAGCGCGTTTCGTAAAACTTATTACATTTTCAAAGACTTTAGTTTACACACACACACAACTATAATGAATAGAGCTTAAACATCTTCGATTTTTTATACCTGCATTTGGGTGAAGTGATATGTTACAACAGTTTTGGATGAGGTGAAAACAAACTTTCAACACAAGCCAGAACACGAAACAATGGGTATTGAAGGTAAGAATGGAAGTAATTGCAGAGGGCCTATTGGCCCATATTTCTTGATGCTTCTATATTGGAGCGGAGGCTTGAAGTGGGTAGAATATAGTTGTGCATTAATTGGCTGTTGATTGCTGGTGTTGACTTCTTGATGTGTAGTGCTTCGCAAATGTCAAGCCGCCTGCTATCGCTGTATCTATCGATGATTTCTGTGTTGTTTGCTAAGATTTCTCTGGTTATGGTTTGGTTGTAGGAAGAGATTATATGTTCCTTAATGGAGCCCTGTGGAGCTCGTGTTAGAATTATTAATCTTACTTTTTCGGTCATATTTAATAATAATATATATATATATATATATATATATATATATATATATATATATATATATATATATATATATATATATATATATATAAATATAATATAATAACATTTAAGGAAAGAAAAGGGGGTGGTAGGAGAAGAAAATATTAAAGTTTTCAGTGAGAAGCCACAAGGTCTTCTCTGAATACTCTTTATATTCTTCTTTGAGGCTATGGGTCCCTACAAATGCACCAGAAGGGGTACCCCCTTGCGTATATATTAGTATATTGTGGTATCAGTCTTTCTTGTAAACATATGTTGTTGAATATGACCGAAATGGTAAGATAAATTATTCTAACACGAATCTTCTTAATATGTCTTACGTTTTTCTTCACTGTCTGAGGGAAGTTGAAAAATTAATTCTCCAAAGTTGATTTTTACACTTTATTATAGTCTGACGCCTGGGGATGCGTTTCACAAGGTACACCTTACATTTTCAGAGACAATTTTACCATGTTTAACATCGGATTATATTCTCTTTGAGTGAGGTGGAGGATGAATGCCATAACAAGGGGGTATTGAATATATAAATGAATAAATGGATCAAGGGGTATTAGTAGGGTCATTGGATGCAGTGTCTGCGTTGACTCTGGATCTTGAAGTGGGTAGAATGTAATTATATGTTAGCTGGTTGTTAATTGCTGGTCTGGACTACTTAATATGTAGAGCCTCGCTGATGTCCAGTCTCCTGCTGTCGTTATATCTGTCGATTATTTCAGTGTTGCTTGTCAAGATGTCTCTGATGATGATCTGGTTGTGTGAGGAGATTATATGATCCTTCATAGAGCCCTGTTGTTTGTGCATTGTTAACCGCCTAGAGAGAGACGTTGTTGTCTTGCCTATATATTGAGATCGTTGAGGCTGACAGTCCCCAGGTGGGCATGTGAAGGCATAGACGACGTTAGTCTCTCTTAAGGCGTTTTGCTTGGTGTCTGGAGACTTTTTATAAGCAAGTTGGGGGTCTTCTTGTTTTTGTAGCAAATTGTTAATTGTATATTCTGATTGGTGTCGAAGGGGGATACCGTTGCTATCAATACTGTCTTTTAGGACTTTTTCCTCAGTTTTATAGCCCGTGGAAAAGAAGTTCCTGTAAAACAATCTACTAGGAGGTACAGGTGTTGTGTTAGTTGTTTCTTCAGAGGTTGCATGGGATGTAACCTTCCTTTTAATGACGTCTTCAACCTAAGCGTTAGAGAAGCCATTATTGACTAGGTCGGCCTTCCTCTACAGAGTTCCTTGTCGACCTGCTTCCAACCAGAGCTGTGAGTTAGAGCTCGGTCGTTAGTTTATATATATATATATATATATATATATATATATATATATATATATATATATATATATATATATATATATATATATATATATATATTCCGAGGCTATGGGTCCCCACATTGGCACCAGAGGTGGTACCCTCACAAAATCAATTCATATATATATATATATATATATATATATATATATATATATATATATATATATATATATATATATTTATATATATATATATACATATATATTGAAAGTAACTTTGCCTCGTGTCTCAAAGATTTTAGATTATCCTGAAGGTATTGTAAACTATTTGTCCTTACCTAAAGCAAATATAGTTTCCTTGTTGGCAACCCTTTCATTCACATATCTGGCCGCCGGTCCACCATTCATCATCAGCTTACTATTACCCATTCATAAATGTTTGGGTTACTGGGTTCTCCTCCTCCTCCTCATTCCCCTCCTCCCTCACCCCCCCCCCACCACTCACTCCTCGCATGACCCTCCATTACTTTCTTTATTTAACTTACCCATTATATCCCCCCCATCCCGCGTGCACACACACACACACACACACACACACACACACACACACACACACACACACACACACACACACACACACACACACACACACACACAGCCCGACCATACCAGGAAGCAGTGTGTGTGTGTGTGTGTGTGTGTGTGTGTGTGTGTGTGTGTGTGTGTGTGTGTGTGTGTGTGTGTGTGTGTGTATGACGGTTTCGGCCACTCAACCACAACATATTTCTACTTATATATTGAGTCGCTCTACCATATCTCTTTTTTCCCTAACCTTCCCTTCCGTTATGTCTCTCCTTCACTATCTCCCTCTTCCCCCCTTCCCGTCTCCCCCTCCTCCTCCTCCCCCCCCCCCCTCCTCGGGCGCTTCTCCGGGTGGCTGCTCAAGACATAAAATGCGTGACTCTGGGATCGCTAAACTGGCAGTTAGGGAGGTTGTTAGAGGTCATTTTTGATAATGTGGAATGTGTGAGGAAGAGTGATGTAGAGGCGAATGTGTGCACGGGAGAATGAGAGAGGGAAAGAGAGAGAGAGAGAGAGAGAGAGAGAGAGAGAGAGAGAGAGAGAGAGAGAGAGAGAGAGACAGAGACAGAGACAGAGAGAGAGAGAGAGAGAGAGAGAGAGAGAGAGAGAGAGAGAGAGACCTACACACACACACACACACACACACACACACACACACACACATATATATATATATACACACACTTTGGCCTCGCGGCCGAGTGAGTGCACCTGTTCACCTAGCAGTAAATAGGTAGTTAGCAGCTGGGAGTTAGACAGCTGTTACGGGCTGCTCCCTGGGGGTGTATGTGTGTGTGTGTGTACTCACCTAGATGTACTCATCTAGATGTGCTTGCAGGGACTCTTTGGTCCCGCCTCTCAATCGTCAATCTACTGGTGTACAGATTCCTGAGCTTTTCGAGTTCTATCATATCTTCATTTGAAACTGTGTATGGAGTCAGCCTCCACCACATCATTTCCTAGTGCATTCCATTTACTAAATAGTCTGACACCGGAAAAGTTCTTTCTAATGTCTATGTGACTCATTTGGGTACTCAGCTTCTACCTGTGTCCCCTTGTGTGTCTACCACTCGTCTTAAATGATCCATCCTTGTCTACCCTTTCAATTCTCCTGAAAATTTTGTATGTGGTGATCATGTCTCTTTGAGCTCTTCTCTCTTTCAGTGACGTAGGGTGCAGTTCACCTCACAGTGCAGTGTGTGTGCACGTACGTGTGTTAGGGAGAAATATATGTAGTAGACAAAATAAAGGAAAAATAGATTGGTTAGAAAGGCAAACAGCTCGATTCTGCAGGCACAAATAGTAAATACTCTCTCTCTCTCTCTCTCTCTCTCTCTCTCTCTCTCTCTCTCTCTCTCTCTCTCTCTCTCTCTCTCTCTCTCTCTCTCTCTCTCTCTCTCTCTTTCTCTCTCTCCCTCCTCCATCTCTACCCCACTTCCGTTTAAAGTCCTCTATGTACACGTGTACTCTATTTCCACCCTTCATCTACACCCCCCTGTATCTACACTCCTCATCCATCTACATCCATTCTCCATCTACACCTGGTCTCCATCTACACTCCTCCTCCCCCACCCCTCCCCCTGAACCCCACCCATAACCCTGCTGGAGGTAGCAATTAGGTATAACGGCCTTGTTACTGGATGCTATTTAGACCTCCCTGGTATAATTGGTTGTCATTACGCCCACAGAGGTATACTCCTTCCATCCCACATCGTCCCCAGCGGCGCCTCTTGCCTTCCAGAACCTACACTACCCCTTCCATTCCACCATTACCCCTGCGGGAGTCTTCTCTGAGGGAGGAGGGGGGCAAAAGTGTCCTCTTCCTGTTGCTTCTCTCGTCTCCTGTGGCCGTAGAGGTGGTGGGAGTAAAGGCAAGGTCGTTGTACAGGTGGATTATTATTATTTACATCTTTATTGATAAAAGTAATTTCAATTTTGCCTAATCTGATGATTTCAATTAAGTCTTATTTAAGTGAGGATAATGCTGGTATTCTTTGTCACGCAGGACAGAGGGTCATACACAAGACAATAGGTCTAAACTGTAGGCTGAAGCACATGTAATTCATGGTTACAATCAATGTTTTAATGTATGAATATGTAAAAACAACTTTCTATTGTGCACTGCCACACAAGGGCAGGGATGGGTTCATAAGTGATGCAGCTTAGAAGTAATATAACTAAAATTGTTCTTCATTCTTTCAAATGGACAAGCAAATTTTGGATAAATTGTAAGGATGTCGTCCAGAACACCTGAGTCAATGAAATAGTTACACAGATGGTGGTACAATAGGCCAGGAGGTCTAAAATCTTTTACGGTTTCACATTCAACAATATAGTGTTGTAGTGAATGCATTAAAGATTTGTTACAGAGTTTACAAGCTGAATATTCTGGTAGTGGCTCAGCCTCACTAACCTGCCAGATGTGTCTATAGCCAAGGCGAACTCGCCAATGACTATATCACATTGCCTGGTCCGATTACTGTGCTGACCATACAAATACCTATTATTTCAAAAGTTTTCATAGCTTTTAATACTGCAGCTTTCAGGTCTCTGCGCATTTCTTAGTTCTTCTAAATCTGAATTAATTTCTTTAATTTGTATGTTTCTAATAATTTCATTAGATAGTTCAAAGTCATAATGAGTGTTTTCTTTCCTGCAAGCCTCATTGGCCAATCGATCTACAAAGTCATGTTTTCCAACTCCAACATGGGATGGGATCCACACAAGTTTTATACAAGTTATCTGGGGTGTGAGTTTTCAGTTGCATATATGCCTGGGGACCATTCAGGTTTGTTCGCAATAGTTATTATCATTGGCAAAAATTACATTTCATTTAATATTACAAGCTACTTCACACATACATTGTGATGGATTATTTAAGGACTGTAGAGCACCTTTAGAATCACAGAATATCACTCCACCACCATTGAGCTTGCGAAAGGTACTCAGTGGCTAGATAAATGCCCAATA
Organism: Procambarus clarkii; assembly: GCF_020424385.1. Taxonomy (NCBI): domain Eukaryota; kingdom Metazoa; phylum Arthropoda; class Malacostraca; order Decapoda; family Cambaridae; genus Procambarus; species Procambarus clarkii. Next base: position 13,169,177 of record NC_059596.1, on the reverse strand, counting down.
GCTCAGTCTGTGTCGTGCTTGCCCTGTTGTTCAATCTCTGTGTACTAGCCATGATCATTTCATTCCCTTTATATACTGCACATGCGCAACCTGTTCTACCAGTTCCTAACTGCACGCAGCGATCAGTAAAGGCATAGGTTTCAGTCGGGTTGAGGCTTTGAAGATGACGCTCAATAGCTTCTAATGTTATACATCTTATAGTTTCAAAGTTTTACATTTGTTTTACACTGATGGGGTATAATGCAAAGACACCTGCACATCTTTCCAAGGGGGAATATAGTGAACAGTTTTATCAGGATTAGGAGACATATTCAGTTTCAGAAGATTATAGGCACAACAACTGAGCCACACACTGTAAGGAGCTTTTTGCGGCGGATTGAGGAAAGTCAGAATAGTTTAGAATGGATCTCAGTTTAATTTGAATAGAGCTGAGGGGACCATTATTTTTCAAAATATTGGCACAAAACATAGTACTAAGTAGAACTATTCTTTCGTAAATAAAAGGTAATTTTAGTTCCTTTCTCACGTTAACAATTCACAGAACGTTGTCCTAGAACGTTGACAGTTCTAGGACAACCCAGGATGATGCGCATGGCATCATTCTGTACTACATCTAGGCCTTGTAATTGTTAAGAGAAAAATTAAGAAGAAGCAAGGAATAATAATCAACAACAGATCGTATAAAGGCAATATAAAAACTACGAGCATATTTTATGTTAATACCAAGTCCTTTGCCCACAAGAGTTTTGAGAAGTTTAAGACACTCAACAAGTAATTTTGCGCAGGTTGCTGATGAGATTTGTATCATTAACCTCGACTCCAAGATATGTATAAGACTCACACGTCTCCACTGGCACTACAGGTGAAGGAGAAGTTATAGAAATGTTGAATGTAATGGGAGTTCATTCATACATGTATACCCAGGTGCTCAAGTCGTCTTGCTATTCGTCTTTGAAGGGTTCAATGTTGTTTTGTTTTTTGGGGGGAAGGGTAGAAAGTGTCCTTTTCAGGTTACTTTCTGGTCACTATTTTATCATGGAAAGATGAATTGAGAAGCATGGCTGCCCTCGATTAGATCCAAGTTCTTGGGACACCAGGCAGCTAGGGAGGTGAGATGTCACTTTCTTACGTAATCTCTATTGTAATATTTATATGTTCTGAAACATTTCGATGGTATTCCACACTCTTATAGCTTTGTGTTGCTCTCTGATGTTCAGTGGTTGTATATTCAACGATTTACGGAGCTCCAGAAATTATTAGTTATATGCTGAACGGGGTTTTTAGTAACTTTTTCAAAGGACTTTGCTTTGTACTGAAGTTTTTACATGTGATATTGGAGTGTAGTAATAATAATGTTGAATTAAAGCCTAGCATATAAAAATATAGGAAATTTTTTATGCCAAGGTTACGAAAATTTACTTTACTTAAGACTGTGTTTACTTGGCTTTTGCTGGTCTTAGTGTGTATCCTAATTCCTCTACTTATATTCTTGAACCCCAGCTTGCTGCCTACATTCTTAGACTGGATTAGTTAGTCAGGATTATTGGCTCTGGATTTCTTGAACAACTGCGTGAGTTATGTCATCTTCATATCCTATGTGTTATCTGCGTTAAGAAGGGGCAGGGGGGGGGGGGAGGCAGACCAGCTGAAATATGTTGAACAGAGCGGACCATATGTTGGACCAACAACGTCGTTCTACCCCTGATAGATCTCGTCCTCCTTGTAGATCTTAGCTGATCATAGATGTTACGTTATCCACGAAGATGCATTGAATAGTAATGAGTCTCTTTGAGAGCCCTATTTGTGTTATCTTGTATTTTAGACCACAACATATGTTGTAGTTCAACATATGTTTATTATATTTTGAGGGGTGCTAGAGAGTTGTGTGGCGAGCTAGAGGGATGCGTAGTTCAACATATGTTAGAGTTGGATCGCTGATTGTTTCCTTGCTCACGAAGTCTATGTATATTTTCGTCTGTGTTTCTTGCGAATGTTGGCGCATTTTGGAGTCTTGTTTGTGAGGATTTCCGCATTGGAAGCGTCCATAAAGTCAGTATCATTATCAGGTGGTTGACGTTACTTACCGAATGCCTTGTTTAGAAAGTGGTGGTTGTCTGCCACTAATTATGTCAAGTTTACCACTAATGTTTAACCTAGAGTGGAAAGTTTGGGGGCTCAAATTGGTTAAATTTCTGTTTCTTATCATATTATTCGTGGCTTCTCCAATCGAGGTGTAACTTATAACATAGCGATATAGGCAGGTCTGTTCCTTCTGGTGACTTTCACGACTTCGACCGTGGGTCAAATGTCACGCTAAAGATCGTACCTTCAATTATCGCGAGTTTGATTGCCATAGAACACAGACATTTTCTTTTGTTTTCCTATCTGAAGGTGACTGCAGGTGGCCCTGGTAAGCTTTTTTTTGCACTTTGAATATATACATTTTTTGTTTTCACTTTTCCTTTTCCCATTGTGGTTGATGAGTACTATGTCAGGCTCTGTGGTTGATGAGTACTATGTCAGGCTCTGTGGTTGATGAGTACTATGTCAGGCTCTGTGGTTGATGAGTACTATGTCAGGCTCTGTGGTTGATGAGTACTATGTCAGGCTCTGTGGTTGATGAGTACTATGTCAGGCTCTGTGGTTGATGAGTACTATGTCAGGCTCTGTGGTTGATGAGTACTATGTCAGGCTCTGTGGTTGATGAGTACTATGTCAGGCTCTGTGGTTGATGAGTACTATGTCAGGCTCTGTGGTTGATGAGTACTATGTCAGGCTCTGTGGTTGATGAGTACTATGTCAGGCTCTGTGGTTGATGAGTACTATGTCAGGCTCTGTGGTTGATGAGTACTATGTCAGGCTCTGTGGTTGCTGAATTTAGATGATGTGCGTAGAGTCCAGGTCAATACGTTGTGTTTCATTATTAATATTGTCCAGATGATCTTATTGAGGCTGTTGTCTCTAAAACTCTGAGGGTTTATTTCCCCCATGTTGTATACAATACACAAGTGCTTGAACATGCTGTGGTTCATGAGTTGAGCCTCCTGTTGTTCACACTCTGAAGCTGCTTCAGTCTAAACTTTGAACCAGCTACTTTCAGACGTCATACCAACCCTTCCTCTTAAAATTACGTCTTTGCAAATTTTGGGTGCAATATTAGGATATTTTAAAGAACACGAGAGTGAATAAAGTAATTGCAAAGCTCCAGGTACCTCATGCCAACTGGTCTGAATGGTCTGATAACTGGGCATTCGGTGATGTAGTGTAGGAGATCATGCCGCAGTTCCTGCTCACAGAGTTTGCAACTGGAGTGCTCAGGATTGGGAGACCCGTCACCTGTAGCCACCTGCCACAGGTAACGGTAACCCAACCTGATCCTTGCAACCACTGTGTCGCAGTCTGGTGGACGGTTTTGTGCTGTCCATAAACATAGGTTTCAGATCTGAACAAATCATAGTTTTTTATACTGGTGTTTTCAGGTCGTTGGGCGTCAGTAATTTATTTCCTATCAGACCTGAGTGTTTGGAGCAATATAGTTTTGACAGCAGAGATGGGGATACATAGATCTAATTCAACTTTATCTTTGTTACACGTTAGGTTAGGAGAGAAAACTTTCAATTAGCAGTTTCCACGGCATTTTGAAACCTTAGGATTACGTCTTGCCCTTCTAACCTACGAGAAGACCCTTAACTTGCTGTTTTGGAAAAAAATCCAGCATTTATTTTCACGTATTTTCCATTTTTACATTACGTCCATTTTTGACCATACAGGCAAACGGCCGAACTCAGATTTAATTTGTAAGAGGACAAGTTGGTCGTCGACCTTGATGCTAAATGCGCTGCTTCCTACATTTCACAAAGCTTCCTCTTACAGCTTGCTGGAATTTATCTCATAATTGAAGCATATTCAGCATCTGTAGAAAGTTTTGAGCATTGGAGAAAAGGTTTTCCGAACAGATCATTGTTGTTTGAGTGACACACATTTGGAAAGAGTCATATTTGTGTTGTGGTGCAATAATTGTAATTATAAATAATATTCAGCTATATATATATATATATATATATATATATATATATATATATATATATATATATATATATATATATAATATATATACATATATATATATATATATATATATATATATATATATATATATATATATATATATATATATATATATATATATATATATATATATATATATATATATATATATATATATATATATATATATATATATATATGTCGTACCTAGTAGCCAGAACGCACTTCTCGGCCTACTATTCAAGGCCCGATTTGCCTAATAAGCCAAGTTTTCCTGAAATAATATATTTTCTCTATTTTTTTTCTTATGAAATGATAAAGCTACCCATTTCATTATGTATGAGGTCAATTTTTTTTATTAGAGTTAAAATTAACGTAGATATATGACCGAACCTAACCAACCCTACCTAACCTAACCTAACCTATCTTTATAGGTTAGGTTAGGTTAGGTAGTGGAAAAAGTTAGGTTAGGTTAGGTTAGGTAGGTTAGGTTGCCGAAAAACAATTAATTCAAGAAAACTTGGCTTATTAGGCAAATCGGGCCTTGAATAGTAGGCTGAGAAGTGCGTTCTGGCTACTAGGTACGACATATATATATATATATATATATATATATATATATATATATATATATATATATATATATATATATATATATATATATATATATATATATATATATATAATATATATACATATATATATATATATAAGATATGCATGCGGAAAAAACTCATTTGAAGAATTAGAGAATGCTGAACGTGTTTTCGGCTCAATTCGCCTTCATCAAAGCAGGATAGAAATTGGCCCATGCTCTATCTTGTTCTGATGAAGGCGAATTGAGCCAAAAACGCGTTCAGGCTTCTCCAATTCTCCAAAATGTTGTTTTTCCTCATACTTGGACCAGTGTTTTTGTGATCGTTGTTGGATAAATATAACACAGATATACGTATACGTGTACATAATTGTGTGTGTGTGTGTGTGTGTGTGTGTGTGTGTGTGTGTGTGTGTGTGTGTGTGTGTGTGTGTGTGCACGCATGTGTACGCGTGCGTGCCCACACTGCGGTGTTTATGTCTGTGTATACAGCCAACAACGACCAAGAGCAGGACACAAAACATCCTCTTTACTCGGCCATCGCCGAGACACACACACACACACACACGGGGAGGAAATGAATCCCAATAATTATACAATATTTTAACTAGTGAATTCTTCCTCGTGATGGCCATTGACGGCTGAGTACCGTCGGGTTCACGAGGTGGCCGGCCTGGTGACTGTCTCCGTGGTGTATATTTGACTCTGTATTTGTTTTGCATAACTGTGCATGGTGGCGTTGTGCATGGAAGAAGGGAGGAAAGGTGGGAAAGTTTCTTCTGCAATGGGATTGAGGAATTTCAATGATATTACTATAGTTATTGGTTTATTGGGGCGTGGAGAAATGTATTTGTGTATATGTTCACAAATGTGTAAATGTGTTAAATTCGTGTAAATGTTCATAAGATTTACATGTACACTTGTATACTAGAATACGGATAACGGTAATGTTCTCGTGTTGTGAGTAAGGTGACAAATCGATCGTGAGTTGTGAGATGATAATCATTGATGATGAGACGTGAGATGTAAATCATTGATGATGAGACGTGAGATGGGAGTTACTGATCATGAGGGTTGAGATGGGGATCATTGGTCTTACGTATACACAGTGGTGTGACCATGGAACACCCTGGCAAAAATAAGAACCTTTGATCAAATAGGTTCATAATACACAATTGCCAGCACTTCAACAAATGTCTTTAGGAAACACGACACAAGAACACATGGCAGCTGCTATTTATACACACCAAAACGAATATATATATATATATATATATATATATATATATATATATATATATATATATATATATATATATATATATATTTATATATATATATATATATATATATATATATATATATATATATATATATACATATATATATATATGTCGTACCTAATAGCCAGAACGCACTTCTCAGCCTACTATGCAAGGCCCGATTTGCCTAATAAGCCAAGTTTTCATGAATTAATTGTTTTTCGGCTACCTAACCTACCTAACCTAACCTAACCTAACGTTTTCGGCTACCTAACCTAACCTAACCTATAAAGATAGGTTAGGTTAGGTTAGGTAGGGTTGGTTAGGTTCGGTCATATATCTACGTTAATTTTAACTCCAATAAAAACAAATTGACCTCATACATAATGAAATGGGTAGCTTTATCATTTCATAAGAAAAAAATTAGAGAAAATATATTAATTCAGGAAAACTTGGCTTATTAGGCAAATCGGGCCTTGCATAGTAGGCTGAGAAGTGCGTTCTGGCTACTAGGTACGACATATATATATATATATATATATATATATATATATATATATATATATATATATATATATATATATATATATATATATATATTATTAAATATGACCGAAAAAGTAAGATTAATAATTCTAACACGAATTTTCTCGATCTTTCATACGTTTCATTTCACTGTTGGTGGTAATTCAAAAATCAATTCTCCAAAATTCATTTTTATTTTATTAAAAATGAATTTTGGAGAATTGATTTTTGAATTACCACCAACAGTGAAAAGAAACGTACGAAAGATCGAGAAAATTCGTGTTAGAATTATTATTCTTACTTTTTCGGTCATATTTAATAATATATGTCTACAGGAAAGACTGCTACCAAAATATACACACACATATATATATATATATATATATATATATATATATATATATATATATATATATATATATATATATATATATATATATATATATATATATATATATATATATAATTTGTTACATATATTGGCAACTCTATTTCGAAACAAATATATACCTAAGTCTTTTCTGAATCTCCCCCTGTATGTTCCATTGTATCCCTCATTTCCTGTTCTACTTTGACTGGATATACATTAATTTAACAACTTAATAATGTTTCCTTTTTTTTTAAACAACAAATCTATTTGAACATTTCCACCGCATCATCCAACACTTTTTCCCCTTCAAGAAGATATGAAGCTTGAACTCTGAACTCTGAATGGGTTCAAGCCTTTACAGCTCGTTCTGAGCGTAAATTTATACGTTCTTAGCGTAAAGCGTAAAATTTGATTTTTGGGGGACCTAACCAAAAGCATTTAACGGACCTATGCGACCTACGTATAACTTTTCTCGACCAATGTTCATTCCTACGAGAAGGCGGTAATGGTTAGGTTCTGGACTCCCGACCCACAAATCTGCACAATTATTTTTTAATCCCGTTATTGGGTTCTGTCTGAGGTGTTTTTACTATCACGAGAGCACCGGAATTGTGCAGCCCATTCTGCTAAAATGGAGAAGTGCTTTTAATAACTTGTGTTGGCGAAAGTAGAAATAGGTCGTGGTGGACCACCAGAAAGTAGAGTTTCGTAGTACTGAAGTTGAATTTTGACTCTGTGGACTAAATTATGTAAATTGGGAGACTTAAAGTGTGATTCAATGATTTGTTTTCTGCATAATTTACTTACATTTTACACACTGGCTACTGAGACCTTCTGTACAAGCGACACGACCCATTACTGAACTACCCTTCAACTACCCCCCCCCCCACCACAATTACCACTATAATTTAATCAGCCACCGGCGTTGCCCGGGTGTCTCTGCCTCACCATCTATCTCTATCTTTATATCTGTGTATATCTCTCTCTCTGGCTGTCTCTATTTCTCTCTCTGCCTGTCTGTCTCTATCTCTATATCTATTAATCTATCTCTATTTTTATCTATCTCGATCTATTTATCTCTGTCCTGGCCCCCTCATCTTCCTCCTGTCCCCCCCCCTCCTCATCGTCCCATCCCTTCCCTCCAACTCATCGCATCTTACATCACCATTGCATTCTATCTTCACTGTATATACTATCATCATAATCATCACCATCTTCCCTACTCACTATTTTCATCACTAACCCTCTTCCTTCTCACTATTTTCATCGCTATAAGCCGGGTGAATTCAGTTCATCTTATCCAGTAATTTTTGTATTACTACATTTAGGTAAATCTGCATTTGTGCTGCTGCCCTTCACTATATGAAGGAGAGTACAGTGTGTGTCAAAAAACTAGCTACGTGATGCTAAGAAAAAATCACACAAGATGGTTAGTCATAGAGGGCCATGTGATCAGTAGCCTGCACTGGCAAACTCTGGGCGCGTTATGAGGTTATCCTCAAGAACACGAGAGTGAATGACGTGATTAGAAAGCTCCAGGTACCTCATGCCAACGGGTCTGAATGGTCTGGGCATTGAATAAGGTAGTGTGTGTGAGATCTTGACTCAGTTCCTCCTCAGAGACCTTGCACCTGGAGTGCTCAGGGTTGGGATTCGTCGTCTGTCAACCTGTTCTCTCAACTAACACATCACATTGTGACGGATAAACCCCAAAACGGCCAAAATATTATGTGCTACAAATCACTAACCCTCTAATTATAATTATATTAACTAATTATGCGGCTCGCATAATTGACGGGTTGCCACACTTTCAATTCGTGGGTCCTCAGACTAGGTTCGAGCAATTTAGTACATGTGAAGCTGTAACAACTCGAGAAAATGGGTTGCACCTGTAGCCAATTTTTTTTTTTTTTTTTTTTTTTTTAAGACATGAGGTACACCTGCATTAGTGCAGCTGCCCTAGACTATATGGAGTGGAGTACAGTGTGTCAAAAAAAAAAAGCTAACTAGGTGATGCTAAGAAATCCCCATCACACAGGATGGTTAGTCATACAGAGGCATGTGATAAGCGGTCTGCACTGGCAGACTCCGCATGCATTTTGAGGATATCAACAACACAAGAGTGAATAAGGTAGCAGTGGTAATACAAGTCCCCATCTCGCAGGATGGTTAGTCATACAGAGCCATGTGTTTAATAGCCTGCACTGGCAAATTTTGGGTATACTGTGAGGATATCTTCAAGAATACGAGAGTGAATAAAGTAATTGCAAAGCTCCAGGTACCTCATGCCAACTGGTCTGAAAGGTCTAATAACTGGGCATTCAGTGATGTAGTGCGGGAGATCGTGCCGTAGTTCCTGCTCACAGAGTTTGCAACTGGAGTGCTCAGGATTGGGAGATCCGTCACCTGCAGCCACCTGCCACAGGTAACGGTAACCCAACCTGATCCTTGCAACCACTGTGTCGCACAGTCTAGTGGACGTTTTGTGCTGTCCATAGATGTCGTAGCCAAATATCATGCAAGTGCCGGGTAAACTCTACGGAAATCACGTCCACTATTTCATTTCAGACCATGAAAATTGCACGTGGGGGTTGGATTTCAGGCTAATATTTCTAAAAGCACTTAACTTGGGCCTACATTGACTATTCAATGTTCGTCCGAACCCCCAGACCAGTGCCCCTGCAAATTTGGGTGAGGCGAGTCCCAAGCGTCTGGCCTCAAAACCTTGGACGGACAGTCAAGCAAACAGACATTCTATTGGCTTTCCAATAAATATATATTTATGTAAATATATCAAACTTTTTATATTATATTTTATATATCTGAGAGCCACGTCGACTCTTACAACACACTGATGCACAGACACAGATTAACACACACAGTCACGAAGAGCATGTGCTCAACCCCCGCAAGCACAACTAGGCAAGTACACACACACACATACCCACTCAAGCTTAGAGAAATAATTGCAAATATACTTGTTTATTGTTCTGCAATGCTACATGTTGTACTAATGTATCAAAATCAGCATTTACATTATAATTTCTTATTTTTACATTTGACAAGTATATCATTTCTCATTCTATATTAACATATATAATGAACAAGAATCGAACCTGTCACCATTCATGTTGCCAGATCGACCACTTGGCTACAGCGCCACCCGTTGCTATGTGTACTCCCCTAATTACCAAAAACATATATATATATATATATATATATATATATATATATATATATATATATATATATATATATATATATATATATATATATATATATATATTAGTCCAATAAGTTGAGCTTTTAATTTGGTATAATATTCAAATGTGAAAACAGTAATATGCTTGATAGTATGACACGAACAGTCACAGATAACTGCAGGTAATTTGGAATATGTGAACGCGGTGATTTGAAGACGGAATTAACCTCCATATTGTATACCTTAATGACGTAGGTGAAGACGGTACGGCAACTAGACACGATGTCTTCAGGTGTAGAGGTCCTCTTGAGGTAGAGGACGGAGCCTATAGAAGTACGTCAAGCACCTGTAGTGAAGGTGCCTGAAGTGTATACGTCTCTCAAGGTGGAGGAACCTGAAGCCATAGGCTACTGTAGCTGCAGGAGCTCATAAGGGCAGACTCACACCTGTAGGGAGTCTCGGTTATGGGCGCAGGTGTGCCGCAGACTGCATACATGGAGGGTTGATCAAGTATTTGTTACTGTCGATGGCAGCAGTTAGTTGGCCGTAACTGAAGGCGTCAGTAGGAGGTTATTTGTGGCTGCTGAAGATGGTTATAAGTGGCTGTAGGTGAGTGTGGGTGATTTACGCTGATGAGTGGGTAGGGGTATAGAGAGTGCCTCCAGGTGAGATTCGTGTTTAATTGCAGGAAATTGAGGGATTGTATCTCTGATGAGCAATCTCTCTCTCTCTCTCTCTCTCTCTCTCTCTCTCTCTCTCTCTCTCTCTCTCTCTCTCTCTCTCTCTCTCTCTCTCTCTCTCTCTCTCTCTCTCTCTCTCTCTCTCTCTCTCTCTCTCGCCACTCTGTGTTTAACTCCCTGTCTATCTGCGTCTGCGTCTGTGACTGTCTCTGCATGTATGTTTGTGAGTCTTGCTCTGTGGATGGTAAGGGTGTAAGGGAAATGGGGATAGAGAGGAGGAGGGGGGCTTTGATAGGACGTGGGGATGATGAGGGATGGGGTGGGGATGCTGAGGGAGGGGATGGGGTGACAAGGAGGGCCTCGTAGCCTGGTGGATAGCGCGCAGGACTCGTAATTCTGTGGCGCGGGTTCGATTCCCGCACGAGGCAGAAACAAATGGGCAAAGTTTCTTTCACCCTGAATGCCCCTGTTACCTAGCAGTAAATAGGTACCTGGGAGTTAGTCAGGTGTCACGGGCTGCTTCCTGGGGGTGGAGGCCTGGTCGAGGACCGGGCCGCGGGGACACTAAAGCCCCGAAATCATCTCAAGATAACCTCAAGATATGGGGTGACGAGGGAGGGATGGGGGTATTTTTTTTTTTAATTTTGACATGGTTGGCATATGATGCATCATGAAATGCTAAGATAAAAATACAAAAGGAAATCCATCAAAATTAGTTTTCGAGCAAAAAATGCTGTAACGAGTTTCGCCGTAGGGATAGCTATGGCACCGTGTCATGTGGCATTCTCTTCATTAATGTTAACCCTACCAAACAGCGTTCAGCACGTACTCAACAGCAATTCGTGTTAAAACATGGGGTAAGGCTCCAGTCTCAACAAACAGACGTTTCCTTATATAAATGTAGATTGTAATATTTCACCTGCTTATTGTGTCAAAGAATACAATTATCATATTTTGTTGACTCCCATTCTCTGCAATGCTGAAATAATGTACTTATAAGAATCTACCACATTTATTAATACAATAAAAGTTTCTTTAAGTGTTTCCCGCTAGTGTTATAGACTAATATTTCTTAATATTTTAAAATATGACAAAACGTACATCTGTTTTTAGCTACTTTTAGGCGTAATTGATATCCCAATTTGTTAGTTTTGAGCACCTGAAATTACTCTCAGCCGCGTATAGGTAACTGTGGTGCATGTTATACGTTTGGTGGGAGTTAGTGTCCGCTTGTCTAGCGAGCGGCTGAGTAATTACTGGTGATTAAGTAGTTAACGGATACATTACCATCTTCAGTACTCCCTCACCTCCTCTTCACTTTCTTTTTATCTCTCCTTCTCCTCCCTCCTTCCTTCCTTCCTTCGCCTTTTCTTTCTGGCTCCGTCTCTCTCTCTCTCTCTCTCTCTCTCTCTCTCTCTCTCTCTCTCTCTCTCTCTCTCTCTCTCTCTCTCTCTCTCTCTCTCTCTCTCTCTCTCTCTCTCTCTCTCTCTCTCTCTCTCTCTCTCTCTCTCTCTCTCTCTCTCTCTCTCTCTCTTATTGAAACCGCAAGTTAAGATCTGTTATCCTACATCAGCTCATCTGTATCCCGACCCTGGAAGCTGATTTATTTGATGATCTAATTATTAGGTTGCCATTAACAGTACAATTTATTTAATGCTAAGTTACAATCTCTTAGTATTGGATAAAGCTGAAGCCAACTGAGTGGCAGAGCCTTCCGATAGTTGGTTGACTTAATTCCACACTTATCTACGTGTTGAGATAACATGATCCAAATGGGAATCAGCCTTGTAACAAATGATCGTTGATGGAGTGAGGGCCTTGAGGAAGGACAAGGCCAGAACGAGGCTGTTGATGGCTGAGCGTCTTGTGTTGTTACTGCCAACTTGTGGTTAGTAACAAAGTTGGGCCAGGTGGGTGACCTTTGAGTAGCCCTGTGAACTTTACCTGATACGTAACAATAAGGCTGCCATCATGTACTGTTGAAGGCTTATGGGAATCGACAAAATTAAGGGCGTTGATCCTATTATGTATTGGACAAGACTAGCGATATTTGTCTCAATCCACGAGTTGTTGTAACTCAGATATTTCAGCATAATTATTTCCCAGCTCATATACTTACAGTTGAGCTGTAGCCTTGAAGATGTAAAGAAGACTTCTACCTCATGAAGGCATCAAAATATTGTGTTATTTTAAACAGATGTGAAGTTTTCTTCGTGTCTTCAAGAGGATTCAGGTCTTGCAAGAGGCAATGACCCGAATCCTGCCTGTAGTCATTAAGAAGACCAAGGCCTACCCCAAGAATCAAGAGAACCGAATCTTTCCTGTATAGCCTCGAATCTGTGCGATACATTAAGTCAATGAGGGGCTCGGAGCCACATCTTAAGTGCTTCGCCTCTTAGTCCATACAAAAGTATTACAACAATAACAGTTATCAAGCTAAACACTTTCACTTGAAATCCAAACTTTTCGGTTTATTTCAGCTTGGGGACTCTTACCCTCCAGACTCCAAACTGACCCTCCAAACTAACCCTCCAAACTAACCCTCCAGACTCACCCTCCAAATTGACACTCTACATTGACCTTATAATAAGCAGCTGTGGTACACGGTACACTATGGTACACAAAGTCAATGGAACGTTCAAGGAGTTATTCCGATAACGAATCACTGATCGAGCTCTTTGTCTCCAAGATGATGTAATATGTCCACGAAAACTAATGTATTCATCATGAAAACTGGACAAAATATATTCTGGACAGGACAAACTGTAACTGGACGAAATGTATTAGTCATAAAACTGGACAAAATACTAATATATATATATATGTATATATATATATATATATATATATATATATATATATATATATATATATATATATATATATATATATATATATATATATATTCCATTTCTTTACTACTTGAACTTTTTTAATATCCTATCTTAAACGTCTTGACCACGGAAAATACACACTGAATGGGGTTGAACTTAGCAGTGTGGTGGAATGACTGTTCACCGGTGAACGTTCCCACATTGATAACATTGTTACATGAAGCAATGTTATCCTGTAACAATGATAACACTGTCAGCATTTCAAAATATGTTTATAATGTGATATGTGTTAACCGAATTAACTGAATGGAGCTTGATATATCAGTTAACAGGGAAGGTCAGGTTGTACCAGGTCATCCATGCTGTACCTAGTAATACAGCTACAGGTCATCCATGCTGTACCTAGTAATACAGCTACAGGTCATCCATGCTGTACCTAGTAATACAGCTACAGGTCATCCATGCTGTACCTGGTAATACAGCTACAGGTCATCCATGCTGTACCTAGTAATACAGCTCCAGGTCATCCATGGTGTACGTAGTAATACAGCTCCAGGTCATCCATAATGTACCTAGTAATACAGCTCCAGGTCATCCATGCTGAACCTAGTAATACAGCTACAGGTCATCCATGGTGTACCTAGTAATACAGCTACAGGTCATCCATGCTGTACCTGGTAATACAGCTACAGGTCATCCATGGTGTACCTGGTAATACAGCTACAGGTCATCCATGTTGTACCTGGTAATACAGCTCCAGGTCATCCATGGTTTACCTGGTAATACAGCTACAGGTCATCCATGGTGTACCTGGTAATACAGCTACAGGTCATCCATGGTGTACCTGGTAATACAGCAACAGGTCATCCATGGTTTACCTGGTAATACAGCTCCAGGTCATCCATGGTGTACCTGGTAATACAGCTACAGGTCATCCATGGTGTACCTGGTAATACAGCTACAGGTCATCCATGGTGTACCTGGTAATACAGCTACAGGTCATCCATGGTGTACCTGGTAATACAGCTCCAGGTCATCCATGGTTTACCTGGTAATACAGCTACAGGTCATCCATGGTGTACCTAGTAATACAGCTACAGGTCATCCATGCTGTACCTAGTAATACAGCTACAGGTCATCCATGGTGTACCTGGTAATACAGCTACAGGTCATCCATGCTGTACCTAGTAATACAGCTCCAGGTCATCCATGCTGTACCTAGTAATACAGCTACAGGTCATCCATGCTGTACCTAGTAATACAGCTACAGGTCATCCATGGTGTACCTGGTAATACAGCTACAGGTCATCCATGCTGTACCTAGTAATACAGCTCCAGGTCATCCATGCTGTACCTAGTAATACAGCTCCAGGTCATCCATGCTGTACCTAGTAATACAGCTCCAGGTCATCCATGCTGTACCTGGTAATACAGCTCCAGGTCATCCATGCTGTACCTGGTAATACAGCTACAGGTCATCCATGCTGTACCTAGTAATACAGCTCCAGGTCATCCATGGTGTACCTAGTAATACAGCTCCAGGTCATCCATGGTGTACCTAGTAATACAGCTCCAGGTCATCCATGCTGTACCTGGTAATACAGCTACAGGTCATCCATGCTGTACCTAGTAATACAGCTCCAGGTCATCCATGGTGTACCTAGTAATACAGCTCCAGGTCATCCATGCTGTACCTAGTAATACAGCTACAGGTCATCCATGCTGTACCTAGTAATACAGCCCACTTCAGCATACCTGGTGTATACTGAAGTCCTCTTGTTTAGACAGTATTTTTTGTAACAATGTTGGACCATCATACATACATAGACGTTATGGACAATTAGATAGTAAAATTTTGCACTATTCACTGTATAAAGTCCGAACTTAAATATTTCTAAGCCTAGTATAGGACATATATGTACTATATTAGGCCCAAGATAGCGCGTATTAAGCCTAGGAAGGTTAGGTTAAGTTTTCTTTGCCACATTAATGCAACAAATTTCTACTTTTTAATTGCCTTAGATGTCAGTGTATGTGCGATGGTGCTTATCGTTACTGTAAGTACTAAACTTAAGAGGACGATGAGCTGAGTGTTCACACCTGTAACACTTGGTGGGCGGACGCGCCTAGACTCTCATCTCTTAGTCATCTGTAAATTGAAAGAAATATGTAAGACATTGTTTATGAAGTGTCACTTTCAACCGGCCTATATATACTGGTGAGCAGGTCTTCGCTCTTGTGTCCTTGTTCATGTGTCCTTGTTCATGAGTCCTTGTTCATGCGTCCTTGTTCATGTGTCCTTGTTCATGTGTCGTTGTTCATGTGTCGTTGTTCATGTGTCGTTGTTCATGTGTCCTTGTTCATGAGTCCTTGTTCATGTGTCCTTGTTCATTTGTCCTTGTTCATGAGTCCTTGTTTATGAGTCCTTGTTCATGAGTCCTTGTTCATGAGTCCTTGTTCATGTGTCCTTGTTCATGAGTCCTTGTTCATGCGTCCTTGTTCATGTGTCGTTGTTCATGTGTCGTTGTTCATGTGTCGTTGTTCATGTGTCGTTGTTCATGTGTCCTTGTTCATGAGTCCTTGTTCATGTGTCCTTGTTCATTTGTCCTTGTTCATGAGTCCTTGTTTATGAGTCCTTGTTCATGAGTCCTTGTTCATGAGTCCTTGTTCATGTGTCCTTGTTCATGTGTCCTTGTTCATGTGTCCTTGTTCATGTGTCCTTGTTCATGAGTCCTTGTTCATGAGTCCTTGTTCATGAGTCCTTGTTCATGAGTCCTTGTTCATGAGTCCTTGTTCATGAGTCCTGATTCATGAGTCCTTGTTCATGAGTCCTTGTTTATGAGTCCTTGTTCATGAGTCCTTGTTCATGTGTCCGTGTTCATGAGTCCTTGTTCATGAGTCCTTGTTCATGTGTCGTTGTTCATGTGTCCGTGTTCATGAGTCCTTGTTCATGAGTCCTTGTTCATGTGTCCTTGTTCATGTGTCCTTGTTCATGAGTCCTTGTTCATGAGTCCTTGTTCATGAGTCCTTGTTCATGATTCCTTGTTCATGAGTCCTTGTTCATGTGTCCTTGTTCATGTGTCCTTGTTCATGAGTCCTTGTTCATGAGTACTTGTTCATGGGTCCTTGTTCATGAGTCCTTGTTCATGATTCCTTGTTCATATGCTCGGGGAAAACATGTTCACGTTTACTGATGCCTAATTTGAAGATGAAGGAGGACTGGTGGCCGCCAGAAATTCCTGCCAGTAAGTGCTCGCGGAAGACAACGGTTGCGTTATGGTCTCTGATGACTTATCGCGTGGCAGGCAAACAGAAAATGTGTAAATCACCGAGGCTGCGGACCTCATGGCCGCGTTCCTGGGCATAAATCACAGTGCGAATCACATCCAGTATCATAAACAAAAGGTTTTACACCCGCCCTCGCCTCATAACCATCACAACCTCCTACCCTCCCTCACACCTGCCTCACTGGGAATGGGAGAGAGAGAGAGAGAGAGAGAGAGAGAGAGAGAGAGAGAGAGAGAGAGAGAGAGAGAGAGAGAGAGAGAGAGAGAGAGAGAGAGAGAGAGAGAGAGAGAGAGAGAGAGAGAGAGAGAGAGAGAGAGAGAGAGGGTTGGATAATTAAGAGTTTTAATCTGACCCCCATAGCCTGGATCAGGCGACCTGTGATGACGTGCGTGATGCCCACTTTTTACCCGGGTCCGTCTCTGCCCCCCGCCGTGAGAGGTCGGGTTAAACGATCGAGACGGGGCACCGGACGACCCCAATATCTCGTAAATTATTGGACAAAACATCTCGTAAAGCAAGCTCCGAGGCGCCTTTCTTCGTACGAGAGTCCGTCATGTCCTCCCTGATCCATTATAGGACCCTCCGGCCCGACCTTCCCCTCTCTCCCCACCTCCCCAACCTGTCCCATCCCCTCCCCAACCATCCATCCCTCTCCCCCCACCCACCCGTCCCATCCATCCCCCTCCCAACACGACCCTTGTGTTGCATGATCCGCTCAAATCTATCAAAACGTTATCTTAATTATTTTCATATCAGACCCCCTCCGGCCGTCCTGCACTCAGTGATATCCGGCCCCTCGGTAACGCGACGCCTCGCGCACTCCGGCTTGTTCATATTGTCTACGACACCGCACCGGCGACGAGTCCGGACACCAGGCAGGAGTACGTGGGTGTAGCTACGGGCAGTAGGGCGGGCGCTGATCAGAGGAAGGAACGGCAGCTTCTTTATATAAGGGGTCCAGCTAGGCGGGAATGTTATATAGACGGCTGATTCTAGATCCTTCTCTTCCCCCCCCCTCCCCCCTCCCCCCTCCCCCCTTCCCCCCTCCCCCCATCCCCTCCATTCCCCCCCCTCCCACCCCCCCCTTCCCCCCACCCCCCCCCCCCCCCCCCCCCCCCTCCCCATCCCTTCCTCCTACCTTCAACCCGATCTACGAAATTCTGATTGATGGCTCACGGGGCGCCTGAGATGAATGTTGATGGTGAACTCTTACTAAAGATGGGCCGCGTTCACTCTTGTTCAAGGTGAGCCGCGTTCACTTGGTAATGAACTCCGACATGAGACTAATCAATTTTATCATTCGGGAATTATAGGGGATTAGATATACGTTAAAGGAAGTGTTTTTAGTGTAGTATTTTAATCTTTCTCAGTTCTCTATGTCTCTTTCTATGGAGGATATAGCGGCTCCGACACAAAAGAAAAATAAAACAGAATAATCAGCATTTATGTGCAACGTCAAATATGAATATGTAAAATGCAAATTTGTTTTCTTCATGTACGAATCTGAATACGTTATCCGTCTTTTCTCACGAAGACATACGCTAACAGGTCGGGTTTCAACTCCCGGGCCCCAGTTGTCAGTCGCTGGTATAGTCTATTGTAATGACCATATATATGTACCCTGGCGCTTACTATGTCCGGTAATGCATAGTCCCACTACCTAGCGATGATTTCGGGGCTCAACGTCCCCGCGGCCCGGTCCTCGACTAGGCCTCTCAGAGGTTCTATTGTTTACCCCACGAGCTCTGAACCTCCTGGTGAGTGAGGTAAACACTGAATAGGAAGGTTTTTTGTTTTGTTTTGTTTTCTGCCTACTGATCTGTTTGTATGCTGTGTCTGTCTGTGTATCTTTCTCCTAGTATGTTTGGCACACTGGGTAACACGCACACACACACACACACACACACACACACACACACACACACACAAGGCGGAAGGATTCACTACAAATGACAAGGAAGTGTGTGAGGAATTGAATAAGAAATTCCAGGAGGTCTTCACCTTAGAACAAGGAGAAATTCCAGAGGTAAGTGAGGGAATAGCTAACCAGGAACCACTGGAAGAGTTTGAGATTACCAGTGGGGAAGTAAGGAAGTGTTTACTAGAGTTGGACGTGACGAAGGCTATAGGCCCAGATGGAATCTCCCCTTGGGTTCTAAAGGAAGGAGCAAGAGAACTGAGCCTACCACTCTCCATAGTGTATAACAAATCACTGGCAACAGGGGAACTGCCAGATATTTGGAAAGCAGCTAACGTAGTCCCGATATACAAGAAAGGGGATAGACAGGAGGCACTGAACTACAGGCCAGTGTCCCTAACCTGCATACCATGCAAGCTGATGGAGAAGATTGTGCGAAAAAAACTAGTGGAGCATCTGGAGCGAAGGAACTTTGTAACACAGCATCAACATGGGTTCAGGGATGGCAGGTCCTGCCTCACAGGGTTACTTGAATTCTACAACCAGGCAACAAAAATAAGGCAAGAAAGAGAAGGGTGGGCAGACTGCATATTTTTGGATTGTCAGAAAGCCTTTGATACAGTGCCACACAAGAGGCTAGTGCGAAAGTTGGAGATGCAGGCTGGAGTGAGAGGGAAGGTACTCCGGTGGATAGAGGAATACCTAAGCAACAGGAGACAACGAGTCTGTGTGAGGGGTGAGGTCTCAGATTGGCGAGACGTCACAAGTGGAGTCCCGCAGGGGTCAGTCCTTGGACCTATACTGTTTCTGGTATATGTAAATGATCTCCCAGAGGGTATAGATTCGTTCCTCTCAATGTTTGCCGACGATGCAAAAATTATGAGGAGGATTGAAACAGAGGATGATAGTAGGAGGCTACAAGATGACCTGGATAGACTGAGTGAATGGTCCAACAAATGGCTGTTGAAGTTCAACCCGAGTAAATGCAAAGTAATGAAACTAGGCAGTGGAAACAGGAGGCCAGGCACAGGATACAGAATAGGAGATGAAGTACTTAATGAAACAGACAGAGAGAAAGATCTAGGAGTTGATATCACACCAAACCTGTCTCCTGAAGCCCACATAAAGAGAATAACGTCTGCGGCATATGCGAGGCTGGCTAACATCAGAACGGCGTTCAGGAACCTGTGTAAGGAATCATTCAGAATCTTGTACACCACATATGTAAGACCAGTCCTGGAGTATGCGGCCCCAGCATGGAGCCCGTACCTTGTCAAGCACAAGACGAAGCTGGAAAAAGTCCAAAGGTATGCTACTAGACTAGTCCCAGAACTAAGAGGCATGAGTTATAAGGAAAGGCTACGGGAAATGCACCTCACGACACTGGAAGACAGAAGAGTAAGGGGGGACATGATCACAACCTACAAAATCCTCAGGGGAATCGACCGGGTAAACAAGGATGAACTTTTCAACACTGGTGGGACGCGAACAAGGGGACACAGGTGGAAGCTGAGTACCCAAATGAGCCACAGAGACGTTAGAAAGAACTTTTTCAGTGTCAGAGTAGTTAGCAAATGGAATGCATTAGGAAGTGATGTGGTGGAGGCTGACTCCATTCACAGTTTCAAATGTAGATATGATAGAGCCCAATAGGCTCAGGAATCTGTACACCAGTTGATTGACGGTTGAGAGGCGGGACCAAAGAGCCAGAGCTCAACCCCCGCAAGCACAATTAGGTGAGTACAATTAGGTGAGTACACACACACACACACACACACACACACACACACACACACACACACACACACACACACACACACACACACACACACACAACACACACACACACACACACACACTCACACACACACACACACACACACACACACACACACACACACACACACACACACACACACACCTATACTGTTTCTGATATATGTAAATGATCTCTCAGAGGGAATAGACTCGTTTCTCTCAATGTTTACTGATGCAAAAATTATGTGGAGGATTAAAACAGAGGATGATGGTAGGAGGCTACAAGATGACCTAGACAGACTGAATGAATGGTCCAATAAATGGCTACTAGAGTTCAACCCGAATAAAAGCAAAGTAATGAAACTAGGCGGTGGAAACAGAAGGCCAGACACAGGATACAGAATGGGAGATGAAATCCTTCAAGAAACGGACAGAGAGTTAATATCTAGGAGTTAATACCACACCAAACCTTTCTCCTGAAGCCCACATAAAAAGAATTACGACTGCTGCATATGCGAGGCTTGCTAACATCAGAACAGCCTTCAGGAACCTGTGTAAGGAATCATTCAGAATTTTGTATACCACATATGTAAGAACAATCCTGGAGTATGCGGCCCCAGCATGGAGCCCGTACCTTGTCAAGCACAAGACGAAGCTGGAAAAAGTTCAGAGGTATGCCACTAGACTAGTCCCAGAACTAAGAGGCATGAGTTACGAGGAAAGGCTGCGGGAAATGCACCTTACGACACTGGAAGACAGAGGAGTAACGGGAGACATGATCACTACCTACAAAATCCTCAGGGGTATTGACAGGGTAGACAAGGAAAAACTATTCAACACTGGTGCTACGCGAACAAGGGGACACAGGTGGAAACTGAGTACCCAAATGAGCCACAGGGACGTTAGAAAGAAATTTTTCATTGTCAGAGTACTTAACAGGTGGAGTGCATTAGGCAGTGATGTGGTGGAGGCTGACTCCATACACAGTTTTAAATGTAGATATGATAGAGCCCAGTAGGCTCAGGAACCTGTACACCAGTTGATTGACAGTTGAGAGGCGGGTCCAAAGAGCCAGAGCTCAACCCCCGCAAGCACAAATAGGTGAATACTTCACCCCTTAAATCACTGAATTATATGTTTAACAGATCTCTAACTCTGTCCATGGAGAACAGAAGAAAATGTACATATGCTGGTTAGCATTGTAAATGTGTGGCCACGTCTGTGGTATAGAGAAAAAAACTTCACCCCCACCGCACACACTCGCACCTAAACGCACACATTCCTTCAGCCCCCACACCCACACCCGAGCACACACACACACACACACACACACACACACACACACACACACACACACACACACACACACACACACACACACACACACACACACACACACGCACATACATTCCTCCACACACACCCCATAATCTAACCTGAGCGCAGGCCAAACACAGCCACTGAGGCACAAGCAGCTCCGCCAACAATTAGGACGGCCGAGCAAGCGAAGGAGAGACGATTGTAATTATCAGGAATCATTAAATGAATTATAGCACGATAATTACTTAAGAGAATTCTAGTTTTTTAGGAGTATGCGAGCCCGCGCATGTGTGTGCGCGCGCGTTTGTGGGCACTCACCTAGTTATACTCACCTAGTTGGGTGTGCAGGGGAGGTTGAGCTTCGGCTTTTTGGTCCCGCCTTTCAATTGTCATTCTACTTGTGTACCGGATCCTGAGCTTATTGAGCACTATCATATATACATTTGAAACTGTGTATGGAGTCAGCCTCCACCACATCACTGCCTAGTGCATCCCATTTGTCAACTAATTTGACACTAAACAAAAATCTTTCTGATGTCTCTATGGCTCATTTGGGCACTTAGTTTCCACCTGTGTCCCCTAGTGCGTGTGTTTTCCTTGTATTAAATAGCCTGTCTTCATCTACCCTATCGATTCCTTTGGGAATCTTGTATGTGGTGATCATGTTCCCTCTAACTCTTCTGTCTTCCAACGACGTGAGGTTTAATTTCCGTAATCCCTCTTCGTAGCTCATACCTCTCAGTTCGGGTACTAGTCTGGTGGCAAACCTTATGTACAGGTCCTGTATGTACAGGCGTGGGTACATATACACATATGTATTCACATACATATACACATGTATTCACCAAAACATGTTTTTACAGTTAATGATGTTTCTTAAATAGCTTTATATTCTCGCGGGCTGCATTCTTGTCGCCTGCATTACTTCCACACAAACTATACTGGTCTTAAAGTCCAAGTTAAATGATTCAAGCAAAACTTTGGTCTTTATTTATTTTTTTCCCATTTTTTTCTCAATGTTTTGTGCATTCTTTTCCTCTACCAATTTTCTAAATGCTTGTAAGTCACAAGTTTTCTTTGGTAGCTTCCCCGTTTTTTTCTTTCTTTAGTGAATTCCATGAGTGTTTTTGTTACATTTCCTCGACTCATTTGCGTTTCCTGATTCCATGCCCGAATTTTTTTTACATATTTTCTTTAAATATGTGTTCTTCAATATATTTTATGTCGTGATCATGTCCCATATGTTCCATCTCTTTTTCTATAGCTGTGAGACTGAGTTCCCTTTGTATGTACTCGTATCAAAGTTTTCTTTATTCAAGTGGTAGTATAGTTTGTCTTGTAGGATTCTACATTTAAGTTTGTAAATGTCATTTTAATGTTTGTCAGCTTCTCGTTTGCTGCCGAAGCTTTCTTGTTTTTGTGTGCCTCTGGTCTTGATTATGAAATTACACATACTTTCAAGTCATTTACTCTTTCCTGGTATCCTACCTACATTTCCCATCTTCATTACCTTACACTTATTGAGGGTTGAACTCTAACAGCCATTTATCTGCCCACGTCTATAGTTTGTTAAATATATGCAGTAAATCTTCGCAGTCGTCAGTTTGTTTGTGTTCATTTTAATTCCGAACAACAAAAGGCTCTAGAACCGATCCTTGAAGGAGCCCACTAGTCATGTTTCTTAAGCTTGACACTTCTTTCACTGTGACCCTTTGTTTTCTATCTGTCTGGTATTCCCTAATGCAGTTCAGTGGTTTCCCACTTTTCCTTGTCAACTTATCTTTTGCCCAATGTCCTTTCAAGTGAGGAGCCGCATTAAATGGTTCTTGTTAGTCAATGAAGATGCAGACTACCCAGTAGTGGTAATGTTGACAGTGTCAGTGGTGGTAATTTGTGAGTGGTGGTTGTGGTGGCGATGGATGGTGCTGTTGTAGTAGTATGATCTGGTTGATGGGGTTCTGGGAGTTCTTCTACTCCCCAAACCCGACCCGAGGCCAGGCTTGACTTGTGAGAGTTTGGTCCACCAGGCTGTTGCTTGGAGCGGCCCGCAGGCCCACATATCCACCACAGCCCGGTTGGTCCGGCACTCCTTGGAGGAATGAATCTAGTTTCCTCTTGAAGATGTCCACGGTTGTTCCGGTAATATTTCTTATGGTCGCTGGGAGGGTGTTGAACAACCGTGGACCTCTGATGTTTATACTGTGTTCTCTGATTGTGACTATGGCACCTCTGCTCTTCACTGGTTCTATTCTGCATTTTTTTCCATATCGTTCACTCCAGTATGTTGTTATTTTACTGTGTAGATTTGGGACCTGGCCTTCCAGTATCTTCAAGGTGTATATTATTTGATATCTCTCTCGTCTTCTTTCTAGTGAGTACATTTGGATGGCTTTGAGACGATCCCAATAATTTAGGTGCTCTATCGCGTCTATGCGTGCCGTATATGTTCTCTGTATTCCCTCTATTTCAGGAATCTCTCCTGCTCTGAAGGGGGAAGTGAGTACCGTCTTGAGTACTGAGCAGTACTCAAGACGGGACAACACAAGTGACTTGAAGAGTCACTTGGCTTGGATGATTCCGTGATATTGATAGTTGTGGCGAGTGGTGGTCACTGAGGGGGTGGGGAGCGATGGTTGTGATTGTAGTGGTGGTGGTGGTTGTGGTTACTGTGGGGATCGTGGTAGTAGGAGGTCGTATATGGGTGGTTGTAGTTGTGGTTCATTTTGTGCTGTGGGGGTAGTGACTGTGGTCACTATGGCAGTCAGTGCGCAGGGTCCGTAATGGTGGTTGTGGTGGTTGAGGTAGTAGTTGTGGTGCTGGTCACTGTTGGGATGGTGGTGATGGTGGTGGTGGGGAAGGGGTGATGGTGATGGTGGTGGTGGCCCGCCTCACAAAGAGCACAGCGGGACACCCATCTCCGTGACAGCAAATTAACCGCTCGCTCAAACTCCCTTAGTCCCCCTCCCCCTTCCCCATCTCCCATTAACCTCCCCTGCCCCTCCCCTGCCCCTCCCCTGCCCCCCCTCCCCCCTGTGTGGGAGAGTTGGAGGGGGTGGGAAACATGGGGGGAGGGGGGGGGGGAGAACAAGCCCAGCTATGACTATCAACTATGGGAATAATTTCCTGTCTTTAAAGGAGAGCTATTGAAATATTATGGAAGATTCCAGAGGGCCAGATTCACGAAGTAGTTACGCAAGCACTTACGAACCTGTACATCTTTTCTCAATATTTGGCGGCTTTGTTTACAATTATTAAACAGTTAATGAGCTTCGAAGCACCAGGAGGCTGTTTATAACAATAACAACAGTTGATTGGGAAGTTTTCATGCTTGTAAACTGTTTAATAAATGTAACCAAAGCCGTCTAATGATCGAGGAAAGATGTACAGGTTCATAAGTACTTGCGTAACTGCTTCGTGAATCTGGCCCCAGATGGTTAGTAGGTGGAGGACAGTGTGGGTAGTGGGTGGAGTGAAGTGGGTGGAGGCTAGTAGGTGGAGGACAGTGTGGGTAGTGGGTGGAGTGAAGTGGGTGGAGGCTTGTAGGTGGAGGACAGTGTGGGTAGTGGGTGGAGTGAAGTGGGTGGAGGCTAGTAGGTGGAGGACAGTGTGGGTAGTGGGTGGAGTGAAGTGGGTGGAGGCTAGTAGGTGGAGGACAGTGTGGGTAGTGGGTGGAGTGAAGTGGGTGGAGGCTAGTAGGTGGAGGACAGTGTGGGTAGTGGGTGGAGTGAAGTGGGTGGAGGCTAGTAGGTGGAGGACAGTGTGGGTAGTGGGTGGAGTGAAGTGGGTGGAGGCTAGTAGGTGGAGGACAGTGTGGGTAGTGGGTGGAGTGAAGTGGGTGGAGGCTAGTAGGTGGAGGGGGAATGGGTAACACTGGAGTGGGAGGAGGTCGGTATAAGGGCGTTCAACGACATTAATAACAAACTTCACACAACTTTGTTCTCCAGCGAGGGTGTTCTCCAGCGAGGGTGTTCTCCAGGGAGGGTTGTTCTCCAGTAATGGTTGTTCTCCAGCGAGGGTGTTCTCCAGGGAGGGTGTTCCCCAGGATGTTCTCCAGAGAGTGTTCTCCAGCGGGGGTGTTCTCCAGTGAGGGTGTTCTCCAGCGAGGGTGTTCTCCAGCGAGGGTGTTCTCCAGTGAGGGTGTTCTCCAGCGAGGGTGTTCTCCAGGGAGAGTTGTTCTCCAGTAATGGTTGTTCTCCAGCGAGGGTGTTTTCCAGGGAGGGTTGTTCTCCAGGGAGGGTGTTTTCCAGTGAGGGTGTTCTCCAGGGAGGGTGTTCACCAGCGAGGGTGTTCTTCAGGGAGGGTTGTTCCTCAGGGAGGGTGTTCTCCAAGGAGGGTGTTCTTCAGGGAGGGTTGTTCTCCCGGGAGGGTGTTCTCCAGCGAGGGTGTTCTCCAGCGAGGGTGTTCTCAAGCGAAAGTGTTCTCCAGCGTGGGTGTTCTCCAGCGAAAGTGTTCTCCAGGGAGGGTGTTCACCAGCGAGGGTGTTCTTCAGGGAGGGTTGTTCCCCAGGGAGGGTGTTCCCCAGGGAGGGTATTCTCCAGGGAGGGTGTTCTCCAGCGAGGGTGTTCTCCAGCGAAAGTGTTCTCCAGCGAAAGTGTTCTCCAGCGAAAGTGTTCTCCAGCGAAAGTGTTCTCCAGGGAGGGTGTTCACCAGCGAGGGTGTTCTTTAGGGAGGGTTGTTCCCCAGGGAGGGTGTTCTCCAGGGAGGGTGTTCTCCAGGGAGGTTTGTTCTCCAGCGTGGGTGTTCTCCAGGGAGGGTGTTCTCCAGGGAGGGTGTTCTCCAGCGAGGATGTTCTCCAGCGAGGGTGTTCTCCAGGGAGGGTGTTCTCCAGGGTGTTCTGCAGCGAGGGTGATCTCCAGCGAGGGTGTTCTCCAGGGAGGGTGTTCTCCAGGGAGGGTGTTCTCCAGGGAGGGGGTTCTCCAGCGAGGGTGTTCTCCAGCGAGAGTGTTCTCCAGCGAGGGTGTTCTCCAGCGAGAGTGTTTTCCAGCGAGGGTGTTCTCCAGCGAGAGTGTTCTCCAGCGAGAGTGTTCTCCAGCGAGAGTGTTCTCCAGCAAGAGTGTTCTCCAGCGAGGGTGTTCTCCAGCGAGAGTGTTCTCCAGCGAGAGTGTTCTCCAGCGAGGGTGTTCTCCAGCGAGAGTGTTCTCCAGCGAGAGTGTTCTCCAGCGAGGGTGTTCTCCAGCAAGAGTGTTCTCCAGCGAGGGTGTTCTCCAGCGAGGGTGTTCTCCAGCAAGAGTGTTCTCCAGCGAGGGTGTTCTCCAGCGAGGGTGTTCTCCTGTGATGGTTGTTCTCCAACGAGGGTGTTCTCCAGGGAAGGTGTTCTCAAGTGAGGGTGTTCTCCAGCGAAGGTGTTCTCCAGCAAGGGTGTTCTCCACCCTCCGTGTCGTGGTGTCGTGCGCTATCCTTGTACACGATAACAAGTACTGTTATCCCTGTACACGATAACAAGTACTGTTATCCTTACTACTAGGGGTCAGTCTGGTTGTTGCTGTAGTACAGAATGGCTGCTGTACCTACCTAGCTGCATTTCCCCGGCAGGAGGGGGGGGGGGGAGGTGAGCCATGACTCTTGGGCCCCGGCTTTCAGATCTTAATAGACTGGGGTCTAGAATCTAATTGGGTGCCGTCATATCAACCTATAAAGCTGTGTCATTCCTCCAGTGCTTTACGGGCTCGCCATAGCCCGTGCTACATGGACACTACGTTCTGAGTAGCTAAATCTGAAACAAGAACATCCAGTGCTGTTTGGCAGGTGTGGTGTATTTTGGTTAGAATTATGTTGCAAAATGTAGGTTTACAGAAGTTGAGCTTGCACTGTTGCACGAATGTGGGCTTCAATCCTCATAGCTGCATCACATTCTTCGCTTTCTTTCTCTGTTTTTTTAATATTCTGTTAAGCATCAACAAGTTCAGATATATTGTAATGAGTAGATTTGTTGGAATTTGTGAACACATGACTGTAAGTTACATCGTGTTGAGTTGCATATACACAGTGTATAAGATAAATTGTGATGTTGTTAAAGTG
The DNA here is from genome assembly GCF_020424385.1 of Procambarus clarkii. Classification (NCBI taxonomy): domain Eukaryota; kingdom Metazoa; phylum Arthropoda; class Malacostraca; order Decapoda; family Cambaridae; genus Procambarus; species Procambarus clarkii. The sequence goes on along the minus strand of NC_059596.1, from coordinate 13,141,360 downwards.
AGGTTAATTAATTATTGTTGCCATTTATAGTGACTAGCGAGTAACGTTGTAACGTTGTGTTGCTTACAGAATTATCTTTAAAAACCTGTTAAATAATAGTGTAAGGTGAGGTCAATGTTCTGGCGTGATATATGGATACACGGAGGAAGCCATTGTTTAATCTGAAACAAAAAAATAAAAAAATATTTTGCTGCTCAAGGAGTGTGCCAGCAACTTACCGTGGACACACTTAAGGGCCAACATAACCAGCAGGGTCCCAGATCTGCCCAAACACAGGTTCAGGTTCATTTGGCCATATTGCATTGTGTGTGTGTGTGTGTGTGTGTGTGTGTGTGTGTGTGTGTGTGTGTGTGTGTGTGTGTGTGTGGTGTGTGTGTGTGTGTGTGTGTGTGTGTGTGTGTGTACTCACCTAATTGTGCTTGTGGTGGTTGAGCTCTGGCTCTTTGGTCCCGCCTCTCAACCGTCAATCAACAGGTGTACAGGTTCCTGAGCCTACTGGGCTCTATCATATCTACACTTGAAACTGTGTATGGAGTCAGCCTCCACCACATCACTGCCTAATGCATTCCATTTGTCAACCACTCTGGAACTGTGTGTGTGTGTGTGTGTGTGTGTGTGTGTGTGTGTGTGTGTGTGTGTGTGTGTGTGTGTGTGTGTGTGTGTGTGAGAGAGACAGGAATGGTGTGTTTGCTGCACGTTCAGTCGTAGCAGAGAAATATCGTCTTGTAGTTATAGTCGATAATAAGTGTGCATGACTATAAGCGAGCACCTGAATCCCAAGACCGCTTGCACGAGGGTAAATAACGATTAATTAAGTGGCTCGCTAATTCACCAATCAGTGCATTACCATACTCTAATGTTCGCTACTCGGCTATACATCACAGTTGGCTGAACTGTAAACTTGAACTTTCGACACTAGTCCCCAAAGTGCTGACTAGATGCAATACTAATAATGTCCCAGCCACAACTGACATCTCGTTACCTAATATGCAAAGTAACAATTTTAGGAAAAAACTCACCTGCGTCACTCATTGTCATGATCAACGCAGACAATAAACAGTGACAGGTTAGACACAGTCTCACTCACTTTTACTGACTGTCAACCAAACAGACACAGAGTTATATATATATATATAGTTATAAGTTCTTATATCCCACTAAAATAATAATATCAATGACCCAATGCTCATATAGCTCTCTATATATTCCTGTCTATGTAGTAACGACGAAATTTACTTGAATATACCCGAGGGATTACCGTCTATTTAGTGGCAACGAGACGGGTTCAGAAACCCGGCGGCTTGTCAAAGGTCCCTACAGTTAATTTGCCAAATTTAAAAGCAATTCGAGTCCCCCTCTGTTGTTGAGTGGTCAGTAATCCTCTAGACTATAGATATTGTATCAGGTATTTAATCCTGTTCATGAAGAACAAGTAAAAATGCTAGTTAGCTTTGTTGCTGAACTACAACATCTGTGGTCGAAAATCAACTCGACAACAAAAATTAAAAATATTATGAACTTTTATTTTCTTGTTCACAAGAGATAACGAAGACAGGTGTTCTCTTATACAGTTCTCAGCATGAGAAACCTTATCTAAAATTTGCGGGTATTCTGTCCACCAGGCACCTGACTTAAGGGTGAGTGACGTTGTGAATTAAAGTCCAGCTGGAGGTCTTAGATGCCATCTCTCGCCATTACGAGATGTTGACCTGGCTCCTGTGTGTGCTTGTGATGTTGGCCTGGCTCCTGTGTGTGCTTGTGATGTTGACCTGGCTCCTGTGTGTGCTTGTGATGTTGACCTGGCTCCTGTGTGTGCTTGTGATGTTGGCCTGGCTCCTATGTGTGCTTGTGATGTTGACCTGACTCCTATGTGTGCTTGTGATGTTGACCTGGCTCCTGTGTGTGCTTGTGATGTTGACCTGGCTCCTATGTGTGCTTGTGATGTTGACCTGGCTCCTATGTGTGCTTGTGATGTTGACCTGGCTCCTGTGTGTGCTTGTGATGTTGACCTGGCTCCTGTGTGTGCTTGTGATGTTGACCTGGCTCCTATGTGTGCTTGTGATGTTGGCCTGGCTCCTGTGTGTGCTTGTGATGTTGACCTGGCTCCTGTGTGTGCTTGTGATGTTGACCTGGCTCCTATGTGTGCTTGTGATGTTGACCTGGCTCCTGTGTGTGCTTGTGGTGTTGACCTGGCTCCTATGTGTGCTTGTGATGTTGACCTGGCTCCTATGTGTGCTTGTGATGTTGGCCTGGCTCCTGTGTGTGCTTGTGATGTTGACCTGGCTCCTGTGTGTGCTTGTGATGTTGACCTGGCTCCTGTGTGTGCTTGTGATGTTGACCTGGCTCCTATGTGTGCTTGTGATGTTGACCTGGCTCCTGTGTGTGCTTGTGATGTTGACCTGGCTCCTATGTGTGCTTGTGATGTTGACCTGGCTCCTGTGTGTGCTTGTGATGTTGACCTGGCTCACATGTGTGCTTCTGAATGTTGTCAGAAAGTTGATAAAACTTGAAATATTGGTTGTTGTTACAAGTTGTTCGAAGGTTCCACCAACGTCGTAGTTTGGTCGTGTGTGTGTGTGTGTGTGTATGTGTATGTGTGTGTGTGTGTGTGTGTGTGTGTGTGTGAGTGTGTGTGTGTGTGTGTGTGTGTGTGTGTGTGTGTGTGTGTGTGTGTGTGGTGTAGTCAACATCAGGAAGACACCCATCTTCCTGATGTTGACCACGCCACTTCTTCTGAAAGCATTAATGACGTACCCGCCATGTCCTGAATGATGTGTCTATTAAACAGTCTCTTACTTCTCTTAAACAAACTCTTACTGAGCAGAAAATCCTAACTCCTTTAGTGGTCATGTTATATAGAGACTATAACTGACAAGAGGCCAACAAATTCACCACTGTGATGGTGAGATAACTTATGTTTTCTATGCTGCTTTCCGTGGAGGTTATCTTGAGGTTATCCTGAGGTGATTTCGGGGTTTAGCGTCCCGGCGGCCCGGTCAGCCCGATCAGGCCTCCTTTTTGATACACACACCCCCAGGAAGCAACCCGTGGCAGCTGTCTAACTTCCAGGTACCTATTTTCTGCTAGGTGAACAGCCCCTGTTAAGAAAAATCAGGGTGAAAGAAATTCTGCAAGTTTCTTTCCGCTTTCACCCGGGATCAAACCCGGAACCTCAGGAATACGAATGCCGAGCGCTGTCCACTCAGCTGTCAGGTCCCTTGATATCAGTTTTCGTGGATATCAGTTTTAATTTTGTCTTCCAAAAGACAAAAGGCAGAATATATATATATATATATATATATATATATATATATATATATATATATATATATATATATATATATATATATATATATATATATGTCGTACCTAGTAGCCAGAACGCACTTCTCAGCCTACTATGCAAGGCCCGATTTGCCTAATAAGCCAAGTTTTCATGAATTAATGTTTTTTCGACTACCTAACCTACCTAACCTAACCTAACCTAACTTTTTCAGCTAGCTAACCTAACCTAACCTATAAAGATAGGTTAGGTTAGGTTAGGTAGGTTGGTTAGGTTCGGTCATATATCTACGTTAATTTTAACTCCAATAAAATAAAATTAACCTCATACATAATGAAATGGTAGCTTTATCATTTCATAAGAAAAAAATTAGAGAAAATATATTAATTCAGTAAAACTTGGCTTATTAAGCAAATCGGGCCTTGCATAGTAGGTAGAGAAGTGCGTTCTGGCTACTAGGTACGACATATGTATATATATATATATATATATATATATATATATATATATATATATATATATATATATATATATATATATATATATATATATATATATATATATATATATATAATTTGTCTGACAACCGAGCTTGGAGTGTACACGCAGTACCACGACAGAAGTGTTAGAGGGGGATATGATCACCACATACAAGATTCTCAGAGGAATTGATAGGGTAGATAAAGACAGACTATTTAACACAAGGGGCACGCGCACTAGGGGCCACAGGTGAAAACTTAGTACCCAAATGAACCACAAAGACATTAAAAAAAAATTAGTGTCAGAGTAGTTAACAGATGGTATGCATTTGGAAGTGATGTGGTGGAGACTGACGCCATACACAGTTTCAAGTGTTGATATGATAGAGCCCAGTAGGCTCAAGAACTGTACATTAATTGATTGACAGTTGAGAGGCGGGACCAAAGAGCCAGAGCTCAATCCACACAAGCACAACTAGCTAAGTACAACTAGGTAACTTGGTAACAACCTCCTGATCCACCCCATCGCTATCTTGAGCGACATGTTGGGCATTTCTGTGTTTTTTTTTTGTGGTGCAAATATATCGCTCTTTACCGCCTCTTTCTTACCTGTTTTCAAGTCTCTCTTCCGGTTATTTATCCCTTCTTCTTCTTCTTCTTCTTCTTCTCTTCTTCTTCTTCTTCTCTGCTGATCCTCCTGCACTTCTTTTCCCCCTCCCCTCGCCTTCTCCTCCTGTTCAACAGGAGGCGACAAAATACTGCTATTAATGTCCTTTATTCTGTGTGACTTGCAACTTGCAATTCTTTTCCGCTTCCTCTCTCTGTCTCTCTGTCTCTCTCTCTCTCTCTCTCTCTCTCTCTCTCTCTCTCTCTCTCTCTCTCTCTCTCTCTCTCTCTCTCTCTCTCTCTCCCTCTCTCTCTCTCTCTTATTTAACGTTTAAATAAATTTAACCAATATTAACGCCTCTTTTACTATACGAATTAGAGATTACCAGAGAAGAAGTTAGGAGGCCTCTGCTGGAACTGGAAACTTCAAAAGCTAGTGGACCAGACCGAACCTCACCATGAACACTAAAAGAGTGAGAAGAAACGCTGTGCTTGCCGCTTAATAAATATGGCGCATATTAAGTCATTGGAGACAGGAGACCTTGCAGAAAATTAGAAAACAAGGAATGAGTTCCTTGCCTACCACGCAGCGTGATGGAGACTAGGCTAGTAGCACACCTGGAGAGAAGGGGGCGTTGGCACATTCCACCATCACAGGCTCAAGAATGCTACACCTTACACACAGAAATCACAATAGCGTGATGTATCAAATGAACAAATCCACAAGGGCCGTTCATATACCATGTCGTAGCTCAGTTGATTAAGACAGCGTCTGGGATGTTCTCGGACGTAGGTTCGAGTCCTCGTCACGGCCCTTTGTGGATTTGTTCATGGTAAACCTTGTTTTAGAAATTGAAATAGAGTTCTTCGACGGAGTCTAAGAGTTAACATCTCGAGCCTGCCACAAACAGTATATACACACACACACACACTGAACGCACGCACACAAACACACACACACACTGAACGCGCGCACACAAACACACACACACACTGAACGCACGCACACAAACACACACACACACACTGAACGCGCGCACACAAACACACACACACACACTGAACGCGCGCACACAAACACACACACACACACCCGCCTCCCTCCACTGCATAGAAAACCCCCCTACCCCAAACCCTCCCTGCCCCCACTCAAATGTTCAGCAAAATCTCCCTCCCCCCACACCCAATCCCCACCCTTCTACCCCTCCCCTCCTCCCGAGTCCTCCCTCCCCCCCTTTCCTTCCCGTCCTCCCTCCCCTTTCACCCCATACCCTCCCTGTCCCTCCCCCTTCACTGGATCCCCCGCCCCTCATCCCAGTATCCTCTGAGACCCTGTTATCCACCTCACAGGTCCTCACACCCATGGAACAGCCTCCCCCACCAGCAGAACACTCACCAAGGAGGCAATTTGAGAAGGGACAGAAGAAAGTGAGCCTCAAAGCGATGTACACAAACATAGTTATGAGGAAAGAGAGGGAAGGAAGAGGTGGGGGTGGTGTAGCTCTGCTGGTAAGACAAGGCTGGGATTTTGAGGAGATGGATATTCAGGGCTGCGAAGGTTTCAGTGACTACATAGCAGGTACTGTAACAAATGGAGGGAAAAAAATTATAGTCGCAGTCATATATAATCCACCACCAAATGACAGAAGACCTAGACAGGAATATGATAGAAACAACATGGCCACCATTAACATAATAGAAAGAGCAGCTTCTGTTGCTAGCAGGAATGGATCTGGACTACTAATTATGGGAGACTTCAACCATGGGAAGATAGATTGGAAGAACAGAGACCCGCATGGAGGACCAGAAACATGGAGAGCTAAGCTGCTGGACGTGGCAACAAGAAACTTTCTAAGCCAGCACACCAAAGAACCAACAAGAATGAGAGGAGAAGATGAACCAGCAATGCTTGATTTGATATTTACCCTAAATGAATGGGATATAAGGGAAGTTAAGATGGAAGCGCCCTTGGGAATGAGTGACCACAGTGTATTGAACTTTGAGTACCTGGTAGAGCTAGGACTTATCTCCCCCCAAAAAGAACTAGGAATCAAAAGGCTGGCATACCGAAAGGGGAATTATGAACAGATGAGAAGTTTCCTAAGTGAAATACCTTGGGACACAGACCTCAGAGACAAGTCTGTACAGGGTATGATGGACTATGTTACCCAAAAGTGTCAGGAGGCAGTAAACAGGTTCATCCCGGCCCAAAGGGAAAAATCCGAGAAGCAACAGAAGAATCCATGGTATAATAGGGCATGTATGGAAGCGAAGAAACTGAACAAAAAGGCGTGGAGGAACTTCCGGAATAACAGAACACCAGAAAGCAGAGAGAGATACCAGAGAACCAGGAATGAGTACGTCAGGGTGAGAAGAGAAGCAGAGAAAATTTTGAAAATGATATAGCAAACAAAGCCAAGACCGAACCAAAGCTACTCCACAGTCACATCAGAAGGAAAACAACAGTGAAAGAACAGGTATTGAAACTTAGAACAGGCGAGGACAGGTATACAGAGAATGACAGAGAGGTGTGTGAGGAACTCAACAAGAGGTTCCAGGAGGTCTTCACAATAGAACAGGGTGAGGTCACTGTGCTAGGAGAAAGGGAGGTAAACCAGGCGGCCTTGGAGGAGTTCGAAATTACGAGAGAGGAGGTCAAGAGACACCTGCTGGATCTGGATGTTAGAAAGGCTGTTGGTCCAGATGGGATCTCACCATGGGTACTGAAAGAGTGTGCAGAGGCACTTTGCCTGCCACTCTCCATAGTGTATAGTAAGTCACTAGAGACGGGAGACCTACCAGAAATATGGAAGACGGCGAATGTGGTCCCAATATACAAAAAGGGCGACAGACAAGAGGCACTGAACTACAGGCCAGTGTCCTTGACTTGTATACCATGCAAGGTGATGGAGAAGATCGTGAGAAAAAACCTGGTAACACATCTGGAGAGAAGGGACTTCGTGACAAATCGCCAACATGGATTCAGGGAGGGTAAATCTTGCCTTACAGGCTTGATAGAATTCTACGATCAGGTGACACAGATTAAGCAAGAAAGAGAGGGCTGGGCGGACTGCATTTTCTTGGATTGTCGGAAAGCCTTTGACACAGTACCGCATAAGAGGCTGGTACATAAGCTGGAGAGACAGGCAGGTGTAGCTGGTAAGGTGCTCCAGTGGATAAGGGAGTATCTAAGCAATAGGAAGCAGAGAGTTACGGTGAGGGGTGAGACCTCCGATTGGCGTGAAGTCACCAGTGGAGTCCCACAGGGCTCTGTACTCGGTCCTATCTTGTTTCTGATATATGTAAATGATCTCCCGGAGGGTATCGATTCATTTCTCTCAATGTTTGCGGACGATGCTAAAATTATGAGAAGGATTAAAACAGAAGAGGACTGTTTGAGGCTTCAAGAAGACCTAGACAAGCTGAAGGAATGGTCGAACAAATGGTTGTTAGAGTTTAACCCAACCAAATGTAATGTAATGAAGATAGGTGTAGGGAGCAGGAGGCCAGATACAAGGTATCATCTGGGAGAGGAAATTCTTCAGGAGTCAGAGAAGGAAAAAGACTTGGGGGTTGATATCACGCCAGACCTGTCTCCTGCAGCACATATCAAGCGGATAACATCAGCGGCATATGCCAGGCTGGCCAACATACGAACGGCATTCAGAAACTTGTGTAAAGAATCATTCAGAACTTTGTATACCACATATGTCAGGCCAATCCTGGAGTATGCAGCCCCAGCATGGAGTCCATATCTAGTCAAGGATAAGACTAAACTGGAAAAGGTTCAAAGGTTTGCCACCAGACTAGTACCCGAGCTGAGAGGTATGAGCTACGAGGAGAGACTACGGGAATTAAACCTCACTTCGCTGGAAGACAGAAGAGTTAGGGGGGACATGATCACCACATTCAAGATTCTGAAGGGGATTGATAGGGTAGATAAAGACAGTCTATTTAACACAAGGGGAACACGCACAAGGGGACACAGGTGGAAACTGAGTGCCCAAATGAGCCACAGAGATATTAGAAAGAACTTTTTTAGTGTCAGAGTGGTTGACAAATGGAATGCATTAGGAAGTGATGTGGTGGAGGCTGACTCCATACACAGTTTCAAGTGTAGATATGACAGAGCCCGATAGGCTCATGAATCTGTACACCTGTTGATTGACGGTTGAGAGGCGGGACCAAAGAGCCAGAGCTCAACCCCCGCAAACACAACTAGGTGAGTAACTAGGTGAGTACACACACTGAACGCGCGCACACAAACACACACACACACACACACACACACACACACACACACTGAACGCGCGCACACAACACACACACACACACTGAACGCGCGCACACAAACACACACACACACACACTGAACGCGCGCACACAAACACACACACACACACACACAGTGAACGCGCGCACACAAACACTCACACACACACACACAGTGAACGCGCGCACACGTACACACACACACACTGAACGCGCGCACACAAACACACACACACACTGAACGCACGCACACAAACACACACACACACTGAACGCGCGCACACAAACACACACACACTGAACGCGCGCACACAAACACACACACACACACTGACCGCGCGCACACACACACACACACACACACACACACACTGAACGCGCGCACACGTACACACACACACACACACACAGTGAACGCGCGCACACGTACACACACACACACACACACACACACACACACACACACACACTGAACGCGCGCACACAAACACACACACACACACACACACACACACACACACACACACACACACACACACACACACACACACACACAGTGAACGCGCGCACACAAACACACACACACACTCACTGAACGCGCGCACACAAACACACACACACACACACACACACACTGAACGCGCGCACACAAACACACACACACACACACACACACTGAACGCGCGCACACAAACACACACACACACTGAACGAGACGGAAAAGGAAACAGAGAACGCCACCCTTAAACCATAATTGTAAAATGTTATATTATGAAGACCTTGAGGCTGTGGGGAGATTGCATTAGACGACCGACGGTTGGAAACCCGGGTGTCCAGGTGCTGAGTCTCGACCCTATGGGCACCACTAGGTGAGTACACACTCACACACCCGAGAAACCAGACTATATGGCGTTTACATCCCTTTTGTTCTGTAGTGGAGGTCATCGCGTATGACGTCATCTCTTTAATCTGGAGGATGAGACTCAACCAGGTCTTAGATGACGTCATCACTCTAGGGGGGGGGTATTTTAGCTAGGCCTCGTATGACGTCATTACCCTGGGGGGTATTTCAAGGGCAGACTTTATGTCGTCATCACTATGGTGGGGGTCTGAGCCTGGCCTTGGTGACGTCATCACTCTGGTGATGACGTCACCACTCTTCGGTGTTTATTATTTATGCATTAGTTTATTTAATTTATTTTTGTAATCAAATTATTTATGAATTTATTGTAGTAATCAGTTGTGTTTTTTTTAGTTCATTTGCTTTAGAGGTAAATATTATAATGTTTAATCAATCGGTCAGTCTTAATAGTACTTACCTATGAGTGACTACTGGGGAGTATGGTCTAGTTCTTCACGTCCCGCCTACTGGTCTTATACCTGATTGTTTAAGTATTCTGACGTTGGAATAGTTTGTTGAGTCAGGACTAACAGCTGGTGATGGAGGTGGCTTCTACAACTTCTTCTTCCAGTGCCTGGCTCTTGTTGACCTCCCGTACACGGTAAGAATATTTCCTTACATTTTTTTCGACTCTTTTTGTGTCTCCAGCTTCCACTTTTTTGTTTTGTTGTCGCCGCCGGAGGCATTTAGTCTATTGTGCACCCCATACTCATCCTGTGAGCGGTAGCGCAAAAAGGATTACAGAGGGCACAAAAGGTCTTTATCAGACCTCAACGGAGACTATTACATTAACAATTTTATCTACCCTTCGCACCTTATAATTACAATGTCAACTCGTTACAGAGAATGTTCTATTTCAAGAGCTATATATTTACAGTAAATCATTATACAAGTTTCGACTTACGTCCTCTTGTGCTAATTGTCCCTTAGTTTATAGAGGCTGTCCTTGTCCACCTTGTCGACCCCCCCCCCTCCATCAGTGTGGACTGTCGAGCCCGTTTAAACAAATCCACAAGGGCCGTGACGAGGATTCGAACCTGCGTCCGAGAGCATCCCAGACGCTGCCTTAATCGCCTGCTCTCGGGATGCAGGTTCGAATCCTCGTCACGGCCCTTGTGGATTTGTTCATTTGATGCATCACGCTATTGTGATTTCTGTGTGTAATTGAGCTCGTTTGTTTTTCGTTGAATTTACACCGAAATTGACCAACTCATATCGCTAGATAGACGTGAGTAGCGAAGTGACGAGAGGGTATACGACGCGACGCCTCGCCTGAGCTGGTCCTTAACACCGACTATGTGATACACACGTCTGGGGCCCAGGAGCTAACGTAGCTCTCTGGTCAAACACTGCCATCCCGCACCTCGAGACCATCCCGGTTGATATCACTCACTTGATCCCTCGGTCCGGATGCGTGACGATGGCCGGAGGTGGTATTCGGTTTAGCGAGGTAGAGGGACGGAGCTGGGCGGGAAGGTAAAGCTCCTTCCCTTGGAGCACACACGCGCGTGCATCGCTTGCGTGCCTGAGCACATACGGCTCATTGATCGTGGCTGAGTGTTGTTTTGCGTGTGTGTGTGTGTGTGTGTGTGTGTGTGTGTGTGTGTGGGTGGGTGGGTGGGTTTGTGTGTGTGTGTGTGTGTGTGTGTGTGTGTGTGTGTGTGTGTGTGTGTGTGTGTGTGTGTGTGTGTGTGTGTGTGAGTATGTGTGTGTGTATGTATGTGTGTGTGTATGTGTGTGTGTGTGTGTGTGTGTGTGTGTGTGAGGGATAAGGCCTGCAGGAGTAGTGTTCGAAAGTGATCTCTCCAGCGCTGGCTTCGGCTTCTTGTCTTGTGCTTTGACCCAATGAAATTGGAAGGGAATATGAAGGCTGGTGCGTCCGAACAGCGCATGTTACAGTGGATTTATTGGTCGTTTATGTTTACACTTATAATGCTTAAGTAGGCACGAAGACACATTTCCATTCACTTGTGTCACAATGTTGTTGGGTTGTGTACTCATTGTCCCGAGTGTCCCAGGTGAGCTCATATGTGCACAAGTGACTATAGGGGGGCTGCTTGCCACTCCAGAAGTACATACATGCATATGTATATTATATTCCTTAATGGAAATTTTTTTATTGTGATAACGTGAATTTTAAATTTATATGAAGTATTCCAGGGAAGGTTTAAAACTTGCAGGGAGAGTGAGGGAGAGAGAGAGAGAGAGAGAGAGAGAGAGAGAGAGAGAGAGAGAGAGAGAGAGAGAGAGAGAGAGAGAGAGAGAGAGAGAGAGAGGGAGAGAGAGAGAGAATGTGGTGTGTGTGTGTGTGCGCGCGCGCGCGTGTACGTGTATGCAAAAATACCCACATCAATAAAGTGAAATATGAACCTCCTATTACAAATTTAAAGGCAAACATGAAACACAACAAATCTAGCCCGTGGAACACTCCGAACACGCACTGGAACAGCCTGAACACGCACTGGAACAGCCTGAACAAGCGCTTAAATCATCATTATCAAGATGGCAGAGGTCTTAAGGAGGACATGATAATGTCCGAGTCCATTTGCATTTGTTTTATGAAGTCAGATGTTATCGCTCCTCAAACAACCATCTAAAGATTGCAATGGTTTAATGGTGAATGCTCTTTCAACCCGACAAGCGCGTCGAATGCCTTAAAAACCCTCTACTGGGACCCGTAAGTGATTCAGGTCCGTGTGGGCAGCGGGCACGATATGTCTTCTCCTATAGGGGGTGTCTACTGGATATATTTTCTTCAGGTGCTATAATTTATATGGTGTTATTGGGATCTAATCCTCCAACGCGTGTCGCATAGGGCTCTATGACTCTATGACTCTTAAAGAAATGGGTTCTACAGCCATTTGAATAACACTCAAATGTATATTCCTGGCATTTAATCAACTCCGAGGTAAGCGGAAGGGACACTGGAGGGGAGCGGAAGGAAAATGGAAGGGTTAAGGGAAGAGAAAGGAAGGGGCAAGAGGGGAAATCAGTGTTGGGAAGGGGTGACGCTGTTCTCTGGAGGCCGACGGACGCTTGAGGTCACATGATCCACCATTGGCATCGGGGGATAAAAAAACAAAAGCGCATTAGCGAGATAAAGTGGTCACGCCGTTTATAAATAGTGATGTGGGTAGGGATTAGCCCGCGTCTGTTGTGGGGGGGGGGGTGAGGGGTGGTGTGGTGAAGGGTGGTGTGGTGAAGGGTGGTGTGGTGAGGGGTGGTGTGGTGAAGGGTGGCGTGGTGAAGGGTGGTGTGGTGAAGGGTGGTGTGGTGAGGGGTGGTGTGGTGAAGGGTGGTGTGGTGAAGGGTGGTGTGGTGAGGGGTGGTGTGGTGAAGGGTGGTGTGGTGAAGGGTGGCGTGGTGAAGGGTGGTGTGGTGAGTGGTGGCGTGGTGAAGGGTGGTGTGGTGAGTGGTGAGGGGTGGTGTGGTGAAGGGTGGTGTGGTGAGTGGTGGCGTGGTGAAGGGTGGTGTGGTGAAGGGTGGTGTGGTGAAGGGTGGTGTGGTGAAGGGTGGTGTGGTGAGTAGTGAGGGGTGGCGTGGTGAAGGGTGGTGTGGTGAGTGGTGAGGGGTGGCGTGGTGAAGGGTGGTGTGGTGAGGGGTGGTGTGGTGAAGGGTGGTGTGGTGAAGGGTGGTGTGGTGAAGGGTGGTGTGGTGAAGGGTGGCGTGGTGAAGGGTGGTGTGGTGAGGGGTGGTGTGGTGAAGGGTGGTGTGGTGAGGGGTGGTGTGGTGAAGGATGGTGTGGTGAAGGGTGGTGTGGTGAAGGGTGGGTGTGGTGAAGGGTGAGTGTGGTGAAGGGTGAGTGTGGTGAAGGGTGGTGTGGTGAAGGGTGGTGTGGTGAAGGGTGGGTGTGGTGAAGGTGGGTGTGGTGAAGGGTGAGTGTGGTGAAGGGTGAGTGTGGTGAAGGGTGGTGTGGTGAAGGGTGGGTGTGGTGAAGGTGGGTGTGGTGAAGGGTGAGTGTGGTGAAGGGTGGTGTGGTGAAGGGTGTCGTGGTGAAGGGTGGTGTGGTGAAGGGTATTGTGGTGAAGGGTGGTGTGGTGAAGGGTGGTGTGGTGAAGGGTGAGTGTGGTGAAGGGAGGGTGTGGTGAGGGGTGGTGTGGTGAAGGGTGGTGTGGTGAAGGGTGGTGTGGTGAAGGGTGGTGTGGTGAAGGGTGGTGTGGTGAAGGATGGTGTGGTGAAGGGTGAGTGTGGTGAAGGGTGGTGTGGTGAGGGGTGGTGTGGTGAGGGGTGGTGTGGTGAAGGGTGGTGTGGTGAAGGATGGTGTGGCGAAGGGTGGTGTGGTGAGGGGTGGTGTGGTGAAGGGTGGTGTGGTGAAGGGTGGTGTGGTGAGGGGTACCGTGGGTGTAGGGTACAGCTATATCTTCATAAAAATCAATTATATTAACACAAAATCATTACAGAACCCATATACAATGTTTGTAATTAGTAATCCAGATATAAATTGAAAATGTTTGCAATTTTTTATTAACAGCAATTAGCAAATACGAACAATAAATCATCTTGGTAATATGTAATACAAAGTAATAGTTAATTAATAATGGTTAACTCAACTATTTTACATCTCTATTTTGTAATTATCCCGTCTCGTGTCTGATAAGGTAGGGGCATCTCCGAGATCTTGCGAAATACCTCATGGAGTCCTGTAAGTATAGAAGAATGTGAACTACTGCTGTAATAGCAGGTTCTGGTGGGTTATGAAAAAAACTTTGAGTGGATCACTCGAGATCATTAAGAATATGCAGGCGATAAGTCACAATAACGTGGCTAAAGTAAGTTGACCAGACCACACACTAGAAGGTGAAGGGACGACGATGTTTCGGTCCGTCCTGGACCATTCCCAACTAAACGGTCCGACTTGTAAATGATCCAGGACGGACCGAAACGTCGTCGTCCCTTCACTTTCTAGTGTGTGGTCTGGTCAACATCATTAAGAATAATTTCGATTTCTGATGAAGAGGTGGGAATGACAGAGACCTGCCTTCACCACCTCACTTGGTAGTGCATTCCACTTCTGCGCTATTCTGACGCTGAAATCATTCATTCCTAATGTCTCTGTGAGTCATTTAGTGGATCCTGTACTTTGCCCAGATAGCATCACAGTTTATCTATGGTGGAGGGACAGACAGCAGGTGTGGGACTACACATGTGTATAAACCGTAGCTGACGCCTATTTAGTCCTATGCTGATTAGACAGGTGTGGAGCAGCCAAGCACAGGCAAGCACAATACTCAAACAAGTACTGGTAACTAGAATTTCGGAAAGTACAAAAGTACTTAAGGAAATTCGTGTTTCAATTCTTCAACCGTCGGCCGAGCGGACAGCACACTGGACTTGTGATCCTGTGGTCCCGGGTTCGATCCGAGGCGCCGGAGAGAAACAATGGGCAGAGTTTCTTTCACCCTATGTCCCTGTTACCTAGCAGTAAATAGGTACCTGGGTGTTAGTCAGCTGTCACGGGCTGTTTCCTGTGGGTGGAGGCCACAGGTAAGGTCCTCCTTACCTGTTACTCCAGCCTACTTCCCCGTCTTATGAACCAACCACTTATGGTGTGTGTGTGTGTGTTTGTGGGTGTGTGGGTGTGTGTTTACTAGTTGTGTTTTTGCGGGGGTTGAGCTTTGCTCTTTCGGCCCGCCTCTCAACTGTCAATCAACTGTTTACTAACTACTCTTTTTTTTTTCCCCCACACCACACACATACACCCCAGGAAGCAGCCCGTGACAGCTGACTAACTCCCAGGTACCTATTTACTGCTAGGTAACAGGGGCACTTAGGGTGAAAGAAACTTTGCCCATTTGTTTCTGCCTCGTGCGGGAATCGAACCCGCGCCACAGAATTACGAGTCCTGCGCGCTATCCACCAGGCTACGAGGCCCCCTCCAGCCTCCACTCGTCTCCACAGAGACGAGTGTGTGTGTGTGTGTGTGTGTGTGTGTGTGTGTGTGTGTGTGTGTGTGTGTGTGTGTGTGTGTGTGTGCGCGTTCGTACGTTCGTGTACGTGCGTGTGTACGCCCCGGGGAATCAGACCTGCGCTACATACATGAACTTCAACTTGACTGACAGGTTTGAGATGGAGAATTTTTATATATATTTTTTTTTGTATCCTTTTCCCTCGGCTAATTGTCCTGGCGTGAAAGGCTTTCCTGAATTCCTGATAAGATTTGCCTTCAGTTGTGGGAAATAATTTAATCGGTATTTATAATTGGTTAATAAAGAAGTGTGGGAATCTTGGGAACACCTCTTAAGGGGAGACTTGTAAGAACATCTTAAAGTGATGTTATTCTCAAGGTTCTGTTGTTCTCTGTTTTTATCTATTGTCTTAGAACGTGAACGAACAGGAACGGGGACCTAACGAGCGCTGTTATGGTCGTTACAGCATAATGCTGTAATTCTGTCGCATCGGTTAATGCTGCTTCCGATAAGCGCATCCGTTACTTCGTTGTTCCGGGCATTAAGTTGTTTCTGATAACGCTTATCGTTGCGCGTGACGTTAATGCCGTGGTGCCACTTGTCAGTGCCACCGTTGGTCGGGACGTTACTGCCGTTGTGCATTTTGTTCAACCCGTTGTTTTTTGTCGCTACTACTGTTGTACTATCAATGCAACTGTATATATTTTTGCTGTTAAAAAACGGTGTACGTGTCAATTAAAGCGTTGGTTAGTGTCGTTACTACCGTTGCTTTTGTGAACAGTACTGTTACCCCCTGTCCTTTCTCCCGTTGTTCCTGATATTCGTATCGTTGTTCTTACCATGTCTTCTGTGGCTTCGGTTATGGCTACCGTTGTTCCTGGTATGATTACCGTTGTCGCTGCCATTGCTACCGTTACTCAAATTCTGCTGCCTGTCATCCTGGAATGGCTGTCCGTTTTGTCTTACAAATACTACCGTTGATTCTGCCGTTGTTACTCTTGATTCTGTTGATCATGCCGGCCACTGATCCTCGCTGTCCTCCGGCCCGTTTCCTGCCTCTCTCATTACCTTCTCACTCTATTCCCTTCCTATTCCACAGCGCCCTATCACAGAATCTATCGTTCTCTCACCTGCCACCATCCCACATACACCTTTCCCACGCTCTCCTTGATATTACCTATCTCCCCTCTTTGTTCCTACATTCACTTCACACTTCTTCCACTTCCTTTGATAATATTCCATTTCTCATCTTTCCTCTCTCTCTCTCTCTCTCTCTCTCTCTCTCTCTCTCTCTCTCTCTCTCTCTCTCTCTCTCTCTCTCTCTCTCTCTCTCTCTCTCTCTCTCTCTCTCTCTCTCTCCTAGCTCCCATCCATCTCTCATACCCTCTGCATCATCATTTTCATTTTATTATTGTTTACCGTTCCTCCCCTTCTTTATTTGTTGCTCCTCTTCTACGTTTCCTCTTTCCTCCCCCCCCCGTCTCACCTCCTCCTCCTCCTCAAACTCCTTCGTCTCCTTCGTCACCTGACATAATTGACGTGGTGGCCAGACGGGTGATAATGACCCTACCAGGTACGCCCCTTCTAGCCTAATTTTTTTCTGGTCAAAGTCATGTCTTGAGGGGCGAGGTGAACTGTTTAAGAGGGCTTGACCCCCTTCAACCCCCTCCCCCCTTCCCTCTTTCCTCCTTCCCACGCTGACCTTTTCTGAGATGAGAAGTCTGACCTGGAGATGAGAAAGATCTAGCTGCTCTAACCACAGGATGACCCGGACTTCTAATTCAAAAATGAATTAGAATGATTTGATTCAGAGAGACGAGTATTTTTGACCTATTCAGGTGAAGAGATACTGTATATGGGACTTCCCCTGACCCCTATAGTTCAGATAGCTATATATATTATCTGCAGTGTTATGATCTAATGTAAAAAATGATCATGCTGATCTAAGAATCACGAACTAAATATATTGACCTCAAAAGGAACCATATAACCACGTTGCTCAAGTTTGGTGTTGATTTGTTTTTAATTTTGAGAAAAAAAACTGGATTCTCTGAATAGTTATTTGGGATGACCCCCCCCCCCCCCCCCCTGAGCTGAGGAAGATCTGATCTGGCCACCCCTGATCTGAGGAAGAGCTGAGCTGGTCACCCTGATCTGAGGAAGATGTAGCTACCCTGATCTGAGGAAGATCTGGCCACCCTGATCCGAGGAAGATCATACATTATCTAAGAGAACATTAACGATGAGATTTGCTTGTTAATGGTTCGAGAAAGGTATTTCCTCCCTAGAATGAGGACGACCTGGTCACCCTAGTATGAGGACGACCTGATCACCCTAGTATGAGGACGACCTGACCACCCTAGTATGAGGACGACCTGACCACCCTAGTATGAGGACGACCTGATCACCCTAGTATGAGGACGACCTGACCACCCTAGTATGAGGACGACCTGATCACCCTAGTATGAGGACGACCTGATCACCCTAGAACGAGGACGACCTGATCACCCTAGTATGAGGACGACCTGATCACCCTAGTATGAGGACGACCTGATCACCCTAGTATGAGGACGACCTGACCACCCTAGTATGAGGATGACCTGATCACTCTAGTATGAGGACGACCTGATCACCCTAGAATGAGGACGACTTGATCACCCTAGTATGAGGACGACCTGACCACCCTAGTATGAGGACGACCTGACCACCCTAGTATGAGGACGACCTGACCACCCTAGTATGAAGACGACCTGATCACCCTAGTATGAGGACGACCTGACCACCCTAGTATGAGGACGACCTGACCACCCTAGTATGAGGACGACCTGACCACCCTAGTATGAGGACGACCTGACCACCCTAGTATTAGGACGACCTGACCACCCTAGGACGACCTGATCACCCTAGTATGAAGACGACCTGATCACCCTAGTATGAGGACGACTTGATCACCCTAGTATAAGGATCGCCTGACACACTATATATCAACTTTCTATAGGCTGCTATAGGTCTGGTTCAACACGATAGAGCCAGCGAGAAACATATATATAAACTTAGTATATATATTTTTGAACACGATGATCGTATACCAAACTGACCATTATATTCACTGTATATAAATATACCTGTGCACATACACAGGTATATTTATGTACAGAAAATTAGAAAGTGGGAATACATTTCTTTCGGTGAAAATGTTGTCGTTGTAAATCAAACTGTTTTTTGTTTTTCTTGAGCTGCATCGTAGGGGAGTTCTTCATTAAAGAAAATTATTCAAAATGTGCCACATTTGTATGTTTTGTCATACGTGAATCATACGTGATTAGGATTCACGTATTTTGTCAATACGTGAATCCTAATCCGTCAAACGAGCTATTGGCCATGTTTAACTTACCCATCCGTCTGAACACTCAAACTGTCAACCAGGAACACATTAACAATCGTCTAAGCACACACAGTGTCGACCTGAGGAGCGTGCAAGGCTCGTCCACCCCCCCCCCCACACACACACACACAATGGTCTCTAATACTTAGATAATCACTAAACTCAACTAAGTGTAAATGTAGAGGTTAAAGGCTTATATCCTACTCTCCAATGTCTATATCTCTTTCCAGTCACTGTCTCTGAGTACCTGCCGGTACTGGATGAGCGGACAGAACACTGGACGCGTGATCCTGTGGTCCCGGGTTCGATCCCGGGCGCCGGCGAGAAACGACGGACAGAGTTTCTTTCACTCCGATGGCTCTGTTACCTAGCAGTAAATAGGTACCTGGGAGTTAGTCAGCTGTCACGGGCTGCTTCCTGGGGGTGGAGGCCTGGTCGAGGACCGAGCCGCGGGGACACTAAAGCCCCGAAATCATCTCAAGATAACCTGTGTCCTGTCTGTCTGTCTCTGTCTGTCTGTCTCTCTCTCTCTCTCTGTCTCTGTCTGTCTGTCTGTCTGTCTCTCTCTCTCTCTCTCTCTCTCTCTCTCTCTCTCTCTCTCTCTCTCTCTCTCTCTCTCTCTCTCTCTCTCTCTCTCTCTCTACTTCCCCCCCCCTCCTCCTGTCATTCTCCAGCACGCTGTTCATCCCTTACCGTCTCACTACACCCATCTCCTCCTACTTTTCAATCTGGGCCTCAAGACCAGGCCGGCTGGTCACGGGATAACATCTGACGTCTCCCACAATTCCGTCTGTGTAAAATGTTACTCCGGCGAGACTGATGGACGGGCCGAGTCACGACCCATCTGTAGGGTATATGTTCTGGGTCTAAGATGGATCCTTGTATGTTACCCGTGTGTGTGTTCTCTGTGCGTTGTGTACAATTTTATATAGATTCATTTACGTAAAGCTTGAATTGTCCCCCCCAAGCAATGTTACGGCAGTTGATAAGGCTGTTGATGGTGGAGTGGTATCAGTACTGGACAGCCAGTATTTTGCCATTTAACTCTGAATACGTAAGAGTGTTCGCTTCTCCTACCACCCCCCTTTTTTTTTGGTGTACACTTTATTTTGCAAGGTTATACAGTTACATATCTGATTTTATACAAAAAATTAACATTAAGAGGACACAAAAAAAAGTTCGCTTCCTAGAGGCTGTAGATTTCCTCGAACTCTTCCGACGCCGGGCAGGAACCGAGGATGCAGCGGGCATTTCCCCTCTGGATCGCGACACTGAGGCGCTGAAAGAGAAAAACTTGCTGCTCTAGGGTCTCTTGTGGTGCAATGAGCTTGGAACCAAGATCCTTAAGAAACCTTCTTGCACTCTCTCCCCATGGGCCTAAGGTCTCAGACCCTATTGGAACGAAGTTGTACCGATGATCTAATTGCCTGTACTTGGCTGACTTGTCTCTTTCTCTGCGTGTCGCCGCGGCTCCTGCTGTGCCGGCAGAGAGGTTGATGTATGTGGTTGCCAGGGTGGATACACAAGTATAGTCCCATGCCAACTGTCTGCCACCCTTCCGCGGTCGCAGTGTGATTCCGTCTGGTCGGCCGGCAAAGCTAACAGAGTCACGATTCAGTAGGTTGCGGGGCTCTCTCTCCGCTGGACACTGAGCAGAGGCAAGGCTTCTTTTAATGATGTCATTGACTTCGTCGTGTCTTGTGTGCCAACCACCAGATTTTCCACAGTGCAGGCCATGCAATCCATATTCGTCAGCATCAGCCTCGCCGCAAATACACCTATGAACAGTGTGGATAGGGGCAGCAAGACGGAGAGCGACTGCAATACGGAGCTCCTGCAGATCAAGACGTGTGCCTCTCGCAGACATAGGGACTGCCAAAAGGAAGTCCCCTGCATGGGGAGCCTGCACAGCTGTGAGGCGTGCACGATCACTGGGGGTTGTTGCTGCCTCCAGCAAAGCTGTGACTTCTTTGTCTACAATGGGGCTGTCCCAACTGGATTGTTTCTTGGCTTTCGGCATGGCTGGTCTGAGTGCTGGGTCTGCCATGGCACTCCATTTCGTGTCGCATTCCGTGTAGTGGAGGTCCTGTATCCCCGCTACATCACTCAGGGTGTCAGGTAGAATTTCCTTAACCAGGTCATCTGATGCTGAGGAGGAAGACAGGAAGGCTAGGACAGCAATTTGGGGGGCGGTGCGGACACCCAAGCCATCGAGCCTGACAGGAAGAGTTGCTTGTTTCCACTGGCATTCTTTGAGGGAGAGGTTAACAACTTTTTCCAGCATGGTCTTCATTAAGAGGTCATACTCTTCA
>NC_059596.1:13051781-13120116 GCF_020424385.1 Procambarus clarkii | reverse complement strand
CCCCCCAGACCCTCACATAGTGACTCACCTACTCAGTCACCCCCCCCAGACCCTCACATAGAGACTCACCTACTCAGTCACCCCCCCCAGACCCTCCCCACATAGAGACTCACCTACTCAGTCACCACCCCCAGACCCTCACATAGTGACTCACCTACTCAGTCACCCCCCCCAGACCCTCACATAGTGACTCACCTACTCAGTCACACCCCCCCCCCCGACCTTCCCCACATAGTGACTCACCTACTCAGTCACCCCTCCCCAGACCCTCACATAGTGACTCAGCTACTCAGTCACTCCCCCCAGACCCTCACATAGTGACTCACCTACTCAGTCACCCCCCCCAGACCCTCACATAGTGACTCACCTACTCAGTCACCCCCCCCCGACCTTCCCCACATAGTGACTCACCTACTCAGTCACCCCCCCAGACCCTCACATAGTGACTCAGCTACTCAGTCACCCCCCCCAGACCCTCACATAGTGACTCACCTACTCAGTCACCCCCCCCAGACCCTCACATAGTGACTCACCTACTCAGTCACCCCCCCCGACCTTCCCCACATAGTGACTCACCTACTCAGTCACCCCCCCCAGACCCTCACATAGTGACTCAGCTACTCAGTCACCCCCCCCAGACCCTCACATAGTGACTCACCTACTCAGTCACCCCCAGACCCTCACATAGTGACTCAGCTACTCAGTCACCCCCCCCAGACCCTCCCCACATAGAGACTCACCTACTCAGTCACCCCCCCAGACCCTCACATAGTGACTCACCTACTCAGTCACCCCCCCAGACCCTCACATAGTGACTCACCTACTCAGTCAACCCCCCCCCCAGACCCTCACATAGTGACTAACCTACTCAGTCACCCCCCAGACCCTCCTCACATAGTGACTCAGCTACTCAGTCACCCCCCCCCCCAGACCCTCACATAGTGACTCACCTACTCAGTCACCCCCCCAGACCCTCCTCACATAGTGACTCACCTACTCAGTCACCCCCCCAGACCCTCACATAGTGACTCACCTACTCAGTCACCCCCCAGACCCTCCCCACATAGAGACTCACCCCTGACTCGGGAGGCGACCATGTTGACATGAGGAGTGAAGTGGAGGGAGTAGGCCAGGAAGCGCACCCAGTTGCACAGCCTCACCCGACCCGTGGACCGCTCGCACACCTCCTCGTAACTACCATACCGCTGCCTCGGCTGTTGGGAGAGAGGAGAGGCAGTGAGGGAGAGAGGAGAGGCAGTGAGGGAGGGAGAGAGGACTACAGTGAAGGGAGCCAGGGACGGAGGGTGGTTAATGTGTTGGTGCTGTGGAAGGGAAGTGAAGGAAAAACAGATTAGGTTCGCTGAGAGAGAGAGAGAGAGAGAGAGAGAGAGAGAGAGAGAGAGAGAGAGAGAGAGAGAGAGAGAGAGAGAGAGAGGAATAAATCGAAAATATCTTTTCACATATGCCAAAAAAAAAACATTACATAAAAAAAACTGCTCCAGTATTGGTCATATTTAGATGACTAGAGGCCGACAAAGAAACAGGAAAATCCCGAGAGACCAAGATGAATGTATATTTAGCAGCATGATATACAACACGAAGGTCGTTGATGCTGACAATTATTTTTAATTAATGCTATTTACATTTCAAACCAAATATGGAATTTTACAAGGAACACACCGCAAACTTTGAACCCCCCACAACATGTATACACACACACACACACACATACACACACACACACACAGTAGTAGTAGTAGTAGTAGTAGTAGTAGGCAGTAGGACGGCGGTCAGTGAACAAGTGTAGGACGTGCGGTCCGCGAATTACTTCAATATTCTCGGGATATTTACGTACCAGTGAGCCCAAAACATAGTTTTTGGTCATATGAAAGGTACAGCAACGCAGTGATAACGCAACATAGTGAATTCTTATAACGTTTGATAAGAAAAAAATTGAAAAAGAACGAGATTGTGGCAAGACGGTGGCACCAGAGGCCTGCGAAGGGAAGAGTTTGGACCACCACGTGGGAGGACCTCTGGCGGGGACGTCAACAACAATATTGGACATCGCTTCATAAATCACCTAATTGTGCTGTGGGATGCTTACTCGGAGGTGAGTGCCTCTCAAAGTCAGTCATACAAGGTGTACAGTGTTTTTTATATAGTAATTAGCTTTGAACATAAGTTAATTAAAATACGAAAAAGTAGCTCAAGAGCCTCAGCTTGGTACTAGCTTCTCACACCTGTGTGTTACATTACACCGCCACTGACTAGACCTACCCCCCCTCCTCCTCCTCACCATAACACGCCAGTGTAAACACACACACACACACATGCACGCACGCACACACTGGTGACCGCTCACCCTCACTCACCCACCCTCACCCCTCACGTTCCCACGCCTTACACTGCCCCAAGACACCCCCCTACCCCTCCCCCTATACACAAACACCCCCGCACTCAACACACACACACACACACACACACACCACACACACACACACACACACACACACACACACACACACACACACACACACGCACGCGCGCGCACACACACACACGCACACACGCACACGCACACATCGCTGGGGGGCCTCGTAGCCTGGTGGATAGCGCGCAGGATTCGTAATTCTGTGGCGCGGGTTCGATTCCCGCACGAGGCAGAAACAAATGGGCAAAGTTTCTTTCACCCTGAATGCCCCTGTTACCTAGCAGTAAATAGGTACCTGGGAGTTAGTCAGCTATCACGGGCTGCTTCCTGGGGTGTGTGCGTGTGTGTGTGTGGTGTGGGAAGAAAAAAAAAAAAAAAAAAAAAGTAGTTAGTAAACAGTTGATTGACAGTTGAGAGGCGGGCCGAAAGAGCAAAGCTCAACCCCCGTAAAAACACAACTAGTAAACACACACACACACACACACACACACACACACACACACACACACACACACACACACACACACACACACACACACACACACACACACACACACACACACACACACACACACACACACGTCCATGTGGCCTGACTCTTGGAACTCCATATTTCTATGTAGATGCAAAATATGACGAGCACCGGAGCTTGGTGTTTTGGCCAGGAAGAAAACCCTGAGATACTGGTGACATATCAAATATATATTTCTAGTTTTGTGAAAAAATAACGAAAAACGAACCATACCACCTACGTCAGCATGAGTTTAGAGCTGAAGGATGCTGCTTTTCTCAACTACTCAGCACACGCAGGAATAAAGGAAATATACAAAGAGGTTAAAGGAGTTATATGCAAAGTAGTGATATATATGTATATATATATATATATATATATATATATATATATATATATATATATATATATATATATATATATATATTATATATATTTTTTTTTTATATATAGGGGTTATATATATATATATATATATATTATTAAATATGACCGAAAAAGTAAGATTAATAATTCTAACACGAATTTTCTCAATCTTTCGTACATTTCTTTTCACTGCTGGTGGTAATTCAAAAATCAATTCTCCAAAATTCATTTTTATTTCTAGTCTGACGCGACACTTGAGCGCGTTTCGTACTAGGATTTCTCTGGCGAACCAGAGAAGTAAACAACACAGAAATCATCGATAGATACAGCGATAGCAGGCGGCTTGACGTTTGCGAAGCACTATACATCAAGAAGTCAACACCAGCAATCAACAGCCAATTAATGCACAACTATATTCTACCCACCTCAAGACTCCGCTCCAATATAGAAACATCAAGAAATATGGACCAATAGGCTTTCTACAATCACTTCTATTCAATACCCATTGTTTCGTGTTCTGTCTTGTGTTGATGAAATTAATACCTTATAAAAAAAACACCTCACCCCCATCCACCTCACTCAAATGTAGATATAAACAAATCGGAGATGTGTAGGTTCTATTCAGTTGTGTATAAACTAAAGTCTTTGAAAATGTAATAAGTTTTACGAAACGCGCTCAAGTGTCGCGTCAGACTAGAAATAAAAATGAATTTTGGAGAATTGATTTTTGAATTACCACCAGCAGTGAAAAGAAATGTACGAAAGATTGAGAAAATTCGTGTTAGAATTATTAATCTTACTTTTTCGGTCATATTTAATAATATATGTCTACAGGAAAGACTGCTACCAAAATATACTAATATATATATATATATATATATATGTCGTACCTAATAGCCAGAACGCACTTCTCAGCCTACTATTCAAGGCCCGATTTGCCTAATAAGCCAAGTTTTCATGAATTAATGTTTTTTCGTCTACCTAACCTACCTAACCTAACCTAACCTAGCTTTTTTTGGCTACCTAACCTAACCTTACCTATAAATATAGGTTAGGTTAGGTTAGGTAGGGTTGGTTAGGTTCGGTCATATATCTACGTTAATGTTAACTCCAATAAAAAAAAACTGACCTCATACATAGAGAAAAGGGTTGCTTTATCATTTCATAAGAAAAAAATTATAGTAAATATATTAATTCAGGAAAACTTGGCTTATTAGGCAAATCGGGCCTTGAATAGTAGGCTGAGAAGTGAGTTCTGGCTACTAGGTACGACATATATATATATATATATATATATATATATATATATATATATATATATATATATATATATATGTCGTACCTAGTAGCCAGAACGCACTTCTCAGCCTACTATGCAAGGCCCGATTTGCCTAATAAGCCAAGTTTTCATGAATTAATTGTTTTTCGACGACCTAATCTACCTAACCTAACCTAACCTAACTTTTTCGGCTACCTAACATAACCTAACCTATAAAGATAGGTTAGGTTAGGTTAGGTAGAGTTGGTTAGGTTCGGTCATATATCTACGTCAATTTTAACTCAAATAAAAAAAAATTGATATCATACCTAATGAAATGGGTAGCTTTATCATTTCATAAGAAAAAAATTAGAGAAAATATATTAATTCAGGAAAACTTGGCTTATTAGGCAAATCGGGCCTTGCATTGTAGGCCGAGAAGTGCGTTCTGGCTACTAGGTACGACATATGTATATATATATATATATATATATATATATATATATATATATATATATATATATATATATATATATATATATATATATATATATATATATATATATATATATATATATTATATATATATATATGTGAAATTTTGTGGCAATCAGACCCCAAAGAGTATCTGTATATGAATGAAAATTGTGTTTCATAGCAGAAACAGCCAAACACCACACCAAACATATTCTATCAGTTGGGGAAAATGATCGGATGAATTATGAGAACTTTAAGAAAAGGGATGCAGGCCTGATCCTATTACTTACATCTCGTGTGCAAAATCACTTGGTATTATGATCTGTACTCGCCTTCTCTTTCACAACAGGCGATGTAACCCAAATAGCAGTTACACAGAGATCCTTTACCACGGTAAAGCTCGTGGAAGTTACTCGACTAAATCTTTTCAATCAAATAAGAACTTCCTTCAGGAGTGAGCTTCATATCCAGCCAAGAGCAAAGTAGTCCAAATTACTGTCTGAGAACACTATGAATTTTTGAGGCCCTTGACTTTTCAACCTTCTATTGGAAAATATAATACATATCTCCGGAAGAAAGGCTGGAACTTTCAAAAGTGAATTTGAAGCTTTTTTTTCTTCCAAAACTGTGTAATCAGTTTTATTATGGATAAGTGAGCCTGAGGGGGAGTGAAAGCAATAGTCTTCCCGACCACGTTATCACCAGAGCCTTGGCGTCGATCCTGAGAGAGTGGCCATAAGAATTATTGATGACTGTCATAGGTAAACCACGGCCAGCATAGTGATCAGAGGGACCTAGATCAGCCAGTGAGTGTGTGTGTGTGTGTGTGTGTGTGTGTGTGTGTGTGTGTGTGTGTGTGTGTGTGTGTGTGTGTGTGTGTGTGTGTGTGTGTGTGTACTCACCTAATTGTACTCACCTAATTGTGCTTGCGGGGGTTGAGCTTTGGCTCTTTGGTCCCGACTCTCAACTGTCAATCAACTGGTGTACAGATTCCTGAGCCTACTGGGCTCTGTCATATCTACATTTGAAACTGTGTATGGAGTCAGCCTCCACCACATCACTTCCTAATGCATTCCATTTACTAACTACTCTGACACTGAAAAAGTTCTTTCTAACGTCTCTGTGGCTCATGTGAGTACTCAGTTTCCACCTGTGTCCCCTTGTTCTCGTCCCACCAGTGTTGAATAGTTTATCCTTGTTTACCCGGTCGATTCCTCTGAGGATTTTGTAGGTTGTGATCATGTCTCCCCTTACTCTTCTGTCTTCCAGTGTCGTAAGGTGCATTTCCCGCAGCCTTTCCTCGTAACTCATGCCTCTTAGTTCTGGGACTAGTCTAGTGGCATACCTTTGGACTTTTTCCAGCTTCGTCTTGTGCTTGACAAGGTACGGGCTCCATGCTGGGGCCGCATACTCCAGGATTGGTCTTACATATGTGGTGTACAAGATTCTGAATGATTCCTTACACAGGTTCCTGAACGCTGTTCTGATGTTAGCCAGCCTCGCATATGCCGCAGACGTTATTCTTTTTATGTGGGCTTCAGGAGACAGGTTTGGTGTGATATCAACTCCTAGATCTTTCTCTCTGTTCGTTTCATTAAGTACTTCATCTCCTATTCTGTATCCTGTGTTTGGCCTCCTATTTCCACCACCTAGTTTCATTACTTTGCATTTACTCGGGTTGAACTTCAACAGCCATTTGTTGGACCATTCACTCAGTCTGTCTAGGTCATCTTGTAGCCTCCTACTATCGTCCTCAGTTTCAATCCTCCTCATAATTTTGCATCATCGGCAAACGTTGAGAGAAACGATTCTATACCCTCTGGAAGATCATTTACATATATCAGAAACAGTATAGGTCCAAGGACTGACCCCTGCGGTACTCCACTCGTAACGTCTCGCCAATCTGAGACCTCACCCCTCACACTGACTCGTTGTCTCCTGTTACTTAGGTACTCCTGTATCCAACGGAGTACCTTCCCTTTCACTCCAGCCTGCATCTCCAGTTTTTTCACTAGCCTCTTGTGTGGCACTGTGTCAAAGGCTTTCTGACAATCCAAAAATATGCAGTCTGCCCACCCTTCTCTTTCTTGCCTTATTTTTGTTGCCTGGTCGTAGAATTCAAGTAACCCTGTGAGGCAGGACCTGCCATCCCTGAATCCATGTTGATGCTGTGTTACAAAGTTCTTTCGCTCCAGATGTTCCACTAGCTTTCTTCGCACAATCTTCTCCATCAACTTGCATGGTATGCAGGTTAGGGTAGTGTGTGTGTGTGTGTGTGTGTGTGTGTGTGTGTGTGTGTGTATAGTCACCTATTTGTGCTTGCAGAGCGAGCATCAACTCATGGCCCCCTGCCTATCTGACTCTAGTCATATTCTCCAATATTTCCCCCACCCTCCATGTTTCTTACCTTCCTATACCCTCTAAACTATGTGTAGACTCCGCCTCAACTGCCTCCCCCTCGTAGCTCTAGTCAACCTTCACACAACACTACAGAAGCGCCTCCCTACACCAGCTCATCTGACCTTCTAAACCCCACACACACCAGAATGGTCTCGTCCTGCCGGTGTCCATGTTTATAGTGTTTAGTCCGCGAGTCTTAAGTACAACAAGCCTTTCCCCCCTCAGTCTTGTCTCCTTGCTATAGTAGCGTGATCCAGCTCCCTCAGCCTCGCCTCAGCTCAACTTATCGACCGCTCGACCGTCTGGTAAACACACGTATATGATTATCTCAATGGTCTTGTGTCCGTGTGTTTTGGAGGTGTTGATTCCCGTCCTTATTAGTGGTCCACGTGTCTGCTGACACGTGCATGATCATATGACCGTGTGTATTTATATCTTACGTACACCTTCAAGCGCGCATGCACATGCATAAGGCAGCAGCGCATAGTGTCTGTATGCGCACATTGGCATGTGTGTGAGCGTGCGCACCAACAACTCAGTGGCAATGTCAATGCGTTGTAATGAGGTAGTTTGAGCGCGGAACCCGTGCCCAACGTAATGGGTATGACTACTGTAATTGGTTATGTGGTTACTGTGGTAGTTATTGGTATCATACAACCCCCTCATATCTCCCTCATAAGTTGGGTACCCAAGTGTCCATTATTGAGAGCA
Source organism: Procambarus clarkii (assembly GCF_020424385.1). Lineage (NCBI taxonomy): Eukaryota > Metazoa > Arthropoda > Malacostraca > Decapoda > Cambaridae > Procambarus > Procambarus clarkii. The sequence goes on along the minus strand of NC_059596.1, from coordinate 13,111,959 downwards.
GTTGTTAAACCCACCTGAACAACTTAGGGACAACATCTGTACGATCTAGTGACAATATATGAAGGATCTAGAGATAATACTTGTATGATCTTGGGACAGACACGGAAGTATTTAGGGACAGCAACAAAAGTATGAGTTTGGACCACCACCTGAATGATCCTGATGGGACAATACCTGCACGATCTGGGGAAAATATTTTAATGATCTAGGAGGTCAACATCTGTATGAGCCAGGGACAGAACACGATGTATTTTGGGCCAACACCTGAAGGATCTATCAACACCTGAAGGATCTAGAAACAACACTAATATAATTTAGGGGACAACACTTGTATGATCGAAGAACAACACCTGTATAATCGAAGGACAATAACTGGAGGATCTATAGAGACAACACCCGCAGGGTTTAGGCACAACACCTGTATAGTGTAGGGTCAACACCTGTTGGTAGCTGTCATTCGTTTTCGACCCGCGACGTCCTGAACAACATTGGCAATGAATATATCTACATTTTTTGTAATTTTGCCCCGAGGGGCGAGTTTATTGAGCAGCGCCACTCATCCTGTGAGTGGATATACCGCCATAGCAGCGTGTACAACACTCCCCAATAGGAAGAAAACCCGCTGGCGTGTTCATCATGCCACTTGTACCCAGACGCAGCTGGGACTTGCTTATCTGTCTCAAGTGAACAGCTCCTCAAATAAGATTTACATCTGTCAACACTTAAAATCTTACGTTATCTTGCGAGGGCAAAATGGGGAATTTTTTTTAAGAACAGTATCAATATTTAACAAATAGTGTTTTCCTAACTCAAACAATGTGGGGTTTATTATTCTACACATATTTCTAATGTCTCTCAGGTGTTCACATTCTCTCAGGTAGTGGTCAAGGCGGTGTCCGTCACTCTCATCACAGATTCTGCAACTCTGCTGCTCAGCTGTTGTTTCCATTCCGAATCGCCGTGGATATTTGTATCCAAGACGAATTCTCGCTATTTTTTATTCTCTCCCGCGGCCACCTCCTCTTCGTTCATAATGACTGGGATTGCCAGCTGCAACCATGTTGTACCACCGTACAAATTCACTGGTTTGTGCTTCTATCCTTCTTTCCTCAGTTACCTTGTCACGGTGATGTTGCCTGACAATACCTCTAATTTGTAGCAGAGTCTTGGGTATGAAGTATTCAATATGGTCTCCTTCAGCGCCCTCAACAGCCAACATATGCTCGTTCATTCCCACATATTCCAACATGGGAGGAGATCCACAGAAACTTGACGATTCTTCCCTGGTTGATTAGTACCCTCTCAACTCTTTTAATTTCAGCGACTATCGCAAGATTTTCTGCTCGATTTTTACTTAGGTTTTGTAACGCTGTTTTTGAGTCAGTGCAAATCACTGCGCAATTAGTGTATAGTTCAAGGAATCTTAACGTCATAACAATGGCGGTTAACTCTGCTTGCGTTGAATAGGCATAGTTCTCAATACATACTTTCTCTTCATTTCTGCGTTGAAAGGCATTATTCCTAATTACAGTATGTGCTGCACCAGCCCTGTCATTGACCCGCACATGGGAGAGGGGGGAGGCTCGACGCAAGAAGAGCGCTACACACACACACACACGACCATGTCGTAGCTCAGTCGATTAAGGCAGCGTCTGGGATGCTCTCGGACGCAGGTTCGAATCCTCGTCACGGCCCTTGTGGATTTGTTATTGATTGACGGTTGAGAGGCGGGACCAAAGAACCAGAGCTCAACCCCCGCAGACACAACTAGGTGAGTACAACTAGGTGAGTACACATACACACACACAGGGGGGCTGGTGGCTGAGTAGACAGCGCTCTATACTCGTGAATATAGAGACCGGGGTTCGATCCCCACAGCCGGCGAAAACTGATGGACAGAGATTCCTTCACCCTCATGCTCCTGTTACCTAGTACCTGGGAGTACGAGTAAATAGGTACCTGGGAGTTAGACAGCTGCTAAGGCTTGCTTCCTGTGTATGTGTGTGTGTGTGTGTGGAAAAATAGTAGTTAGTAACAGTTGATTGATTGACAGTTGAGAGACGGGTCGAAAGAGCAGAGCTCAACCCTCGCAAGCACAACTAGGTGAATACACACACACACACACACACACACACACACACACACGCACACACACAGCATGGGTGGGATTACAAGGAAGGCAAGTGAAATAAGGGAAAGAGCACAAGAAGTAACCCCAGATGTAATCGGACTCACAGAAACAAAACTCCCAGGAATCATTACGAATGCGGTGTTTCCCCAGGACTACACTGTATTAAGGAAAGAAAGGGAAGGAAGGGGAGGAAGCAGAGTGGCCCTACTAATGAGAAAGGAATGGAGTTTCAAGGAGATGGTTATCCCGGGCTGCGAAGAATTCAGAGACTATATAACAGGCACAATGGCAATGGGAGGACCAAGAGTAGTAGTAGCAGTGATATATAACCCTCCATCAAACGACAGAAGACCCAGGCAAAAGTATGACAGCAACAACATGGCAGTTAACACTATAATTGAGAAGACAGCCTCTGCTGCCTAAAGAAATATATCCCATCTGCCTACCATAGTGGACTTCAATCACGGAAGGATAGACTGGGAGAATAAGGAACTGCATGGAGGTGAGGATACATAGAGAGCTAAACTATTGGAGGTGGCAACAAAATTTTTTTTAGGCCAGCATGTCAGGGAACCCACAAGAATGAGAGGAAACAATGAACCAGCGAGACTCGATCTAGTCTTCACTCTGAACGACTCCGACATAAGGGAAATCGGTTTCGAGGCCCCAGTAGGAATGAGCGACCACAGTGTACTGACGTTTGAGTATCTGGATGAAGAAGGGTTAAAGAACTCGAGGAGGGGAACTGAAAACAAAAGGCTGGAATTCCGAAAGGGAAACTATGAGGAGATAAGAAAATTCCTAACAGACATAACAGGGGAAGCAGAGCTCAGAGGAAAGGCGGCCCAAGACATGATGAACTACATCGAGCAGAATTGTAAGGAGGCATCAGACAAGTTTGTCCCAGTCCAAAAGGAAAACAACGAAATGCAGATGAGAAACCCATGGTTCAATCAGAGATGTGGGCTAGCTAAGCAGCAAAGGCCGTGGTTCTATAACTATAGAAATTTCATATAGGGCGTGGTTCTAAACTAGAGAAATAACAGGACACTTGAGAGCAGCGAAAGATACCAGAGTGCCAGGAATAAATATGTCTGCTTGAGAAGAGAGGCAGAAGAACAATACGAAAATAACATAGCAAGTAAGGCAAAGACTGAACCTAAATTGTTGCACAGGAACAACAGGAGAAAAATAACAGTAAAGGAACAGGTAATGAAAGTGTGGATAGGGGCAGATAGATTCACTATAAACTACAAGGAAGTGTGCTAGGAAATGAATAAGAAATTCCAGTAGATCTTCACATTAGAGCAAGGGGAAGTTCCTGAGATAAGAGAGGGAATAGTTAACCAGGAACCACTAGAAGAGTTTGAGCTTACCAGTGGGGATGTAAGGAAGCTTTTGCTAGAGTTGAATGTGACAAAGGCTATAGGCCCGGGTGGAATCTCCCCTTGGATACTAAAGGAAGGAGCAGAAGCACTGTGCCTGCCACTCTCCATTGTGTGTAACAAATCACTGGTAACAGGGGAACTGGCAAAAATTTGGAAGACTGCTAATGTAATCCCGATATACAAGAAGGGGGATAGACAGGAGGCACTGAACTACAGGTCAGTGTCCCTAACTTGCTTACCATGCAAGTTGATGGAGAAGATTGTGCGAAAAAAGCTATTGGAACATCTGGAGCAAAAGAACTTTGTAACACAGCATCAACATGGGTTCAGGGATGGCAAGTCCTGCCTCACAGGATTAATTAGTCCTGCCTCACTACGACCAGGAAACAAAAATCAAGGAAGAAAGAGAGGGGTGGGTTGACTGCTTATTTTTGGATTGCCAGAAAGTCTTTGGCACATTACCACACAAGAGACTAGTGAAAAAGCTGGAGATGCAAGCAGGAGTGAAAGGGAAGGTACTCCATTGGATAAAGGAGTACCTAACAGTCTTCTAACAGTCTGGAGTCTTCAAACTTCAGTCTTCAGACAGTAGGAGTCGTCTAACAGAAGACAGCGAGTCACTGTGAGGGGTGAGGTCTCAGATTGGTGAGGCGTCACCAGTGGAGTCCCGCAGGGTTCAGTCCTTGGACCTATACTGTTTCTGATATATGTGAATGATCTTCCAGAGGGTATAGAATCGTTTCTCTCATTGATTGCTGATGATGCAAAAATTATGAGGAGGATTAAGACGGAGGAAGATAGTAGGAGGCTACAAGATGACCTAGACAGACTGAATGAATGGTTCGATAAATGGCTACTAAAGTTCAACCCGAGTAAATGCAAGGTAATGAAACTAGGCGGTAGAAACAGGAAACACACACACACACGTGTGTGTGTGTGTGTGTGTGTGTGTGTGTGTGTGTGTGTGTGTGTGTGTGTGTGTGTGTGTGTGTGTGTGTGTGTGTGTGTTTCCGTGTGTTAGAGAGAAATATGTAGTAAATATAATAGAAGAAAATAGATTTGTTAGACTGGCGGGGTCCAAGACCCAAATAGTAAACACCCTCACGCTCGTAGATCACCTTCGTGGGCTACATGAGCAAGCAAAAGGAGAGGAAGACCGTCCCTGAGAAGCATCGTGATGTGAGCCAAGTGTGTGCATGCCGTCTGGAGTAAGTGAGCTCCCCCAACACACACCTGAAGACCCATCGAGGTGGTTAATTAGCAGGTGTATACGTTACATACTGCGACCCACCATGCATAAACCTGCAGCCGGCGACCTGAACGCTAATTTGCGCATCACCTGACCAACCGTTGGCCTCAATTTAACTCACACGTTCATCTCGCTACCAGCTAAGTCCACCATTATCATGACTCATTATATTGAGTCTCGCTTACGAGACAAAGTACCGAAGGACACCTGAACCTATAGATGGTAAAAGGCTTTGGTATTGGCCGGAGGCTCTCTGACCTTACCAGACAGCCGAGGGGGGTGGTGGTGAGGGGAGGCGAGTCAGGCGGGATCTTAGGGGGGTAAGTATCTAAAATATTCAAGGTCACGTTCTGTAAATAGCTGAGCTGGATGATAAATCTTGTACAGACACGTGTGCACTTACTATTTATGGCAGTAGCATCGAGCTGTTAGCTCTTGGACCCTGCTTCTCTAACCGTTGGTTGTCTAATGTACTCAGCTCTTTTCAATGGGCCCCGGAAAATAATATGTTTAATGAAGGTGACAGTTGACACAAAGGTGAATTAATTCACCTTTTGTACTATGGAAAACGAAAATATAAAAAACGGAAACCACATATATAACGCAGATATAAAAATGAGGACCTTAAACATAATACAGGGTATAAAACACAATCAAATGTACCCATAGTAGGAAAACAGCATGTAAAGGATTTGGGAATAATTATGTCTGACGACCTAACGCTTAGGGAGCATAACCAAGCAAATATTGCGACAGCCAGAAAAATAATAGGATGGATTACGAGAACTTTCAAATCCAGGGATCCAATCACAATGGTTGTACTCTTCAAGTCACTTGTGTTGTCCCGTCTTGAGTACTGCTCAGTACTCACTTCCCCCTTCAGAGCAGGAGAGATTGCTGAAATAGAGGGAATACAGAGAACATATACGGCACGCATAGACGCAATAAAGCACCTAAATTACTGGGATCGTCTCAAAGCCTTCCAAATATACGCACTAGAAAGAAGACGAGAGAGATATCAAATAATATACACCTGGAAGATACTGGAGGGCCAAGTACCAAATCTACACAGTAAAATAACAACATACTGGAGTGAACGATATGGAAGAAAATGCAGAATAGAACCAGTGAAGAGCAGGGGTGCCATAGGCACAATCATAGAACACTGTATAAACATCAGAGGTCCACGGTTGTTCAACACCCTCCCAGCAAGCATAAGAAATATTGCCGGAACAACCGTGGACATCTTCAAGAGGAAAATATATTTATTCCTCCAAGGAGTGCCGGACCAGCCGGGCTGTGGTGGGTATGTGGGCCTGGGGACCGCTCCAAGCAACAGCCTAGTGGACCAAACTCTCACAAGTCAAGCCTGGCCTCGGGCCGGGCTTGGGGAGTAGAAGAACTCCCAGAACCCCATCAACCAAGTATCAACCAGGTATCAGTCAAATCACGCAGTGATTTATATATAAATCTATAGTATTTATATAGTATATAAATCAATTTATATTACTTTTTTGTTCTATGAACAAAAAAGTAATATAAAAGATTTGGCAATAATGATGTCGGGAGGCCTTACTTCTAAAGAACACAATAAAGTATCTGTCAGAACTGCGAAGGAAAATGACAGGTTGGATAACAAGAATCTTTCAAACAAGAGATGCCATAGCAATGACGGTACTTTTTTACATTAGTGTTCTCTTTTGCGGAATATTGTTGCGAAATATTAGCCCCGTTTAAAGTTGGATAAATTGCTGACCTGGAGAACGTGCAAGGATTTTTTTCAGCCCGAATCCACTCAATAAAACATCTATATTATTGGGACTTCTTAAATTATTTAAATCTGCATTCACTAGAGCGGAGGCGGGAGAGATACATAATAACTAACACTTGGAAAATATTAGAGGGACTGGTTCCAAATCTGCACACGGAAATAACATTGTATGAAATAGCGTGGTAAGCCACAAAGTGCAAAATAGCTACATTGAAAAAGAAAATGTGCAGGTTGGCATTCTGAGAGAATCCTACCAACGTCAATACCCCCAAAATTTGTCGACATTCTCCCTCTAAATATAAGAGGCATAACAGACTTTTCAACCTACATTGTTGAAAAGAGAAGTTGATGAACACCTCCAAAGGATACCTGATCAACTGGGTTGTGATTATGTCAGACCGCGAACAGCTGCGTCTAACAGCCTGGTTGACCAGTCCACAAACCAGGAGGCCAGGTTAGAGACTGGTCCGTGGGGACTTTGATCCTCAGGACCAACCCAAAGTAACTGCAATGTAACCCATTTGTTACCTCCCTTTCCTCACTATTTGGAAATCCTGATGGAACTCTGCATTTATTATTAAATGTGACAATTCCATTTCTATGAGTGGCATTACATCTGAGGTTTTCTCGTGCGATAGTTCCCAAAGTTCACTTGCTTTGTTTGTAATTTCATCTATGTTTGTGTACATTACTTTAAAGCTCGTTTTTTTTCTATGAATTAGCACTTAGATTCACTCTGGACCTTTATCTTTCAATTGTATAGGAAGTTGCTCTGAGTGATGAGGGTTTTAAGAAGTTATTACATGGCAAGATGTTTGATGGGGGGCTGAAGGGTAACGAGGCATTAGATATGGGACTGATGTTGGGCTGGAGGATACTTGGAGACAGGAGATGGGACTGATTGACCAGATAATAGAAGTTGTATTAGGATGCAGTGGCTGTATCACAGTGAGTTGGGAGTGTATTGTGAGATATTTGGGTAGGGAGTGTAAGGTTTCATTTCTGGGTTTGAGTTACATTCTTGACACAGGACATGGAAGGACAGGGGTTTATTATAGGGCATCGTGGGGGGTAGTGGAGGCAATGTTAGAGAGAGTGTTGGAAGGGTGGCAGGTCGAATGGTTTAGACTTATATGTTGTGGCTCTCTCTAAAGTTGTTAAACCTTCTTGCCGTTGGTTCACCACTCTCCTCAGATGCTGCCGAGCTGAGTATGAGTGATGTGGATCATTTGATGTCCTCACTCCCCTTGTGACTCTTCTGGGCCTCCATTGCGGAGGCTTTCTCTTCCTTCGCCGTGACCTTCTGAACAAAAATATGTCTCTTATTTTTGATACAGTTAAAAGTTTACTCTTTATTTCCAAGGCGGCCTCTTTTGTGGCTTCCTTACAGAACATTATCTTTTCAGTTTCCTCCCTCTGTGTCACCACTGCTGTCACCATTCTGTCTTTTGTGTAGAAGAACTCCCAAGACCCTCTCCAGGTAAGATCCAGGTAAGATCGTTCTTTTCATTATGTACTCGCTGTGTCTTGCATCATTGCTGCTAGCATTAGCACTTCCTGCAATGCTGACATGGCCGCTGTCTCTTGAATATTCCTGAAGATAACAACATATAAGATAACTGTCAGTGTTAGCGTTCCAGCTTCCGGAAGCTTGCTTTCCTTATACTGGCCCGGACATTTGTTTTACTTTAGATTATATTTCCTTCTCTGCTGACCTCAGTTTACCCTGGAGGTTGTTTATAGTTTACTTCAGTGTTGTCAGTTCACACATGATCACTTCCCATACTGAGCTCATCACTTCGATTATTTACAGGCCATCCTCCTGTTTTGGTGGTACTTATAGTAACGATGAGGACCAAAGTACATATACCGACGTACAACGCAATTATATAATGAAAATCGGCATAATTGAACTTAGACAAACCGGAAAAAAATTCTATTTACGTTGCAAAGAAAACCTAAACTAACGTAACCTTTGTAGGCCTCATACACGATATCTGAGGCCTAATATACTACAACTGTGTGCTATACTAGGCCTAGGAATATTTAAGTCTATTTTTTAGCTTAATTTTTCGGACTCTGTTTTGTGAATAGTACAAAATTCTACTGTCTAATTGCTTAATACGTCAATCTTTGTACTATGGTGCCCGTAGTTACAAAAACTATTATCTAAACAGGAGCTAGGTTGAGTTAACTTTATGAGTTGATGTTTTGCTATAAGTAAATATGATAAAATCTTTATGATTTAATTGCAGCTGTTCTGTTTCTAGATATCCATTATTTAAAGTAAAACCGAGCTATTGATATGTGTTGAAATCACACTGGTATGTAATAGTAATGATGAATAGGATGATGATTTTGACAGTCTGGTGAAGGAGGCATGGAGACATATTGTGTATGCAGGCGATGAGTTACAATAACGTGGCTGAAGTATGTTAACCAGACCACACACTGGAAAGTGAAGGGACGACGACCTTTCGGTCCGTCCTGGACCCATTCTCAAGTCGATTGTGTGGACGACGAAACGTCGTCGTCCCTTCACTTTCTAATGTGTGGTCTGGTCAACACACACATTGTGTAATCCACTGGGGAATCTCCAGTCGTAAAAATTGTTAAGAACCCCCTGCTCTAGAAGAAACGGATTTATGCTTCAAACCTCAACACAACGCCTGCTAAGCAGAGCAAGAGGGAGGAGCAGGTCCCGGCTCCTATATACCCCAGACACACACACACACACGACGCTCTAAATGACTCTTTTATAACACATAATTGAGGCCAATCTTGTGGGGGATTGAGAAGTGTGGACCTCTTCTCCAATTCTGGCAACGTAGAAGAGAGTGACTCGTTCCAGGAGGTGATAACGCCAGGAGCGGTGTGCATGCTCGAAGTTTATTGTGTACTGGTGAAGCTTCGTTCCTCTTTTCTCTCTCTCTCTCTCTCTCTCTCTCTCTCTCTCTCTCTCTCTCTCTCTCTCTCTCTCTCTCTCTCTCTCTCTCTCTCTCTCCTCTCTCTCTCTCTCTCTCTCCTCTCCCTCTCTCTCTCTCTCTCTCTCCCTCTCTCTCTCTCTCTCTCTCTCTCTCTCTCTCTCTCTCTCCTCTCTCTCTCTCTCTCTCTCTCTCTCTCTCTCTCTCTCCTCTCTCTCTCTCTCTCTAGATCTCCCTCTCTCTCTCTCTCTCTCTCTCTCTCTCTCTCTCTCTCTCTCTCTCTCTCTCTCTCTCTCTCTCTCTCTCTCTCTCTCTCTCTCTCTCTCTCTCTCTCCCTCTCTCTCCCTCTCTCTCTCTCTCTCTCTCTCTCTCTCTCTCTCTCTCTCTCTCTCTCTCTCTCTCTCTCCTCTCTCTCTCTCTCTCTCTCTCTCTCTCTCTCTCTCTCTCTCATTAATTAAACTCCGTACCCAGGCCACGTTTCAGAGCTTGAGAGAACAATACTGAACACGAGGTCCGTTGGGGATACGAACCGCCTTCATTGAGTCCATAAAACTGCAGGAGGCACCAGGCTACCATGAACCACTGCCTCTCCTCAAACAAACCGTCCGGGAAAGACTTGCGGCCCATCATCAATACAAAGGGCCGACGGATTCTTGCCGGACTTGTCAAATCCTCACTTAATAACGTGAATGATAAGACGTTTTTAGTACTTAAATCAACCATACTTCGTTCTCTCTCTCTCTCTCCAATTTAATTCACTCTCAACCTACTTTTGTAAACGCTCTCAAGGCCAATATATAAATCAAGAAAATATGAAAATGTATATATATATATGTATATAGTTGAGAAAATATATATTTTTTTTATTACACTGTAACCAATTCATCCTGTTTCTTTGGGTGCGAGATGTGTATGTAAAACTCAGGTTAATTAGTGCCAATGACAGAGTGATGTGTTTGCTTTACCTGTGGTTGAAGCAGGAGTTGCCGGGTACTCCAGCGACCTTCCAAAAATTGCTCAAATGCTCTTTAATATTAAAGCAGATTCTGATTGAAAATTCATTTACACATGACTTGCAACTGAAAATGTTTGAACTTTTCACGTGTCTCGTTCACTTCCATCCTTTTTTACGGTTCACAATTTCACCCACGTGCTGTAAACAAACAAATTTGTCTACCTAAACAAAGCCACCTGAAGTAACCTACTCAAGGCTTAATTGTACCGAACAGTATAATGCCTACTGTTATTAATTTGATTATACGGACGTTTTAAGCTAGTGCATGCGATGACGAAAAGCAGACAGGGCCCAGGAGCTGACGCTCAACCCTGAAAACACAACTGGGAGAGCACACCCCCCCACAACACCCCCCTCTCACAACACACCACACACCCCCACAACACACCACACACCCCCACAACACACCACACACCCCCACAACACACCACACACCTCAACACAACACACCACACACCCCCACAACACACAACACCCCCACAACACACCACACACCCCCATAACCCACCACACACCCCCATAACACACCACACACACCCACAACACCCCCCCACACACCCCACAACACACACCCCTCCACATCACCCTCCCCCGCTGATAAACCCCCGGAGGAGAACAGAATCACTGGGAGACATAAACCCCACCATAACCAGGAAGACTATCACGATGCTCGCGGCTCAACCCAGACTACCAGACGCGAGGCTACCAGAGTGTGGGTCTAACAGAGCACCCCAGTACTGTCTCTTTGTGTCTGTCTGTCTCTCTCTCTCGCTCTCTCTCTCTCTCCTGCTCTCTCTCTCTCTCTCTCTCTCTCTCTCTCTCCTCTCTCTCTCTCTCTCTATCTCTCTCTCTCCTCGCTCCCTCTCTATCTCTCATCTCTCTCTCTCTCTCTCCTTTCTCTCTCTCGGTCTCTCTGTCTCTCTCTCTCTCTCTCTCTGTCTCTCTCTCTTTCTCTCTCTCTCTCTCTTCTCTCTCTCTCTTTCTCCTCTCTTCTCTAGCTCTCTCTCTATCTCTCTCTCTCTCTCTCTCTCTCTCTCTCTCTCTCTCTTTAGGATTATGATTCTATCTATTAATATTTTAATACATAATGAGCACGTGTAGTAAGATGGTCATCACGCTCTCCTCAACAATCCATCACTTGAGTTACTTCCCAATATACATAAATTATGACGCTGTAACACCCACTCTCTCCACACTCTCGTTCATACCTGTTTACCAATTTTCTATCCAATAAATAAAATTAAAAATGAAAGGTTACAAAAAAAAAAAATATATATATATATATACATATATATATCAACCTTAAAATGTATTGATGTTTGAAGTGTGATTTTGATTAGCATCCCCAGAATGCTTGAGGAGATGAATCGCATCAAAATTCTTGACCGTTAATAAAGAATTATACTTAAAGTATCAGAGAAACATTAAAGTTTTATTTAAGAAGTTTTTTTTTCACTGTATCAAAGGGGTGGGAATAAATAATTGTACAGGGAAATGAAAATACGTATTTTGGGGGCCAGCCACATAAGAAGGGCACGTATAGGAGCACAACCCATTACACAGACACATCCAGACATATCAGAGGACCTCACAGACGTCTCATAGACTCATGACAGACGCCTCACAGACTCATCACAGACGTCATACAGACTCCTCACAGACGCCATACAGACTCATCACAGACGCCATACAGACTCATCACAGACGCCTCACAGACCCATTACAGACGCCTCACAGACTCATCACAGACTCATCACCCACGCCTCACAGACTCATCACAGACTCATCACCCACGCCTCACAGACTCATCACAGACGCCTCACAGACTCATCACCCACGCCTCACAGACTCATCACAGCAGCCTCATCACAGACGCCTCACAGACTCATCACAGACGCCTCACAGACTCATCACAGACTCATCACAGTCACCTAACAATGCTTGTAACAGGATAAACACACAAATTTATATCGCAACAAAAGTATTTCTTGGCTGGACGAAAGGAAGAGAAAAAAAAGAAGCTTGATTGATTGTTTTGTTTTCGTGCATTTTTATTTGTTTTGTGTATTTTTAGCCGCCAAGTTTTCCTTTCATCTTCACAAATTCAATAAATTTAAATACTTGTTTAAGTTGGCTAATTTACCCATTTTTGTTTTTGTTTTATTCAAGCAAAATTTGTCCTTTTCAAGTAAACGTTTCAAAGAGAGAAACAGAGCATGGGAACTGCAGCAGTAAAGAGAAGCAGAGCATGGGAACTGCAGCAGTAAAGAGAAGCAGAGCATGGGAACTGTAGAAGTAAAGAGAAGCAGAGCATGGGAACTGTAGAAGTAAAGAGAAGCAGAGCATGGGAACTGCAGCAGTAAAGAGAAACAGAGCATGGGAACTGCAGCAGTAAAGAGAAGCAGAGCATGGGAACTGCAGCAGTAAAGAGAAGCAGAGCATGGGAACTGCAGCAGTAAACACCAAACTTCAGTTTCAGAGAGATCCTTGAACACATTGTGGTGGAGAGGGAGGAGGGTGGGGGAGAGCGGGAGATGGGGGGGAGGGGGAGGGGATTTGATCTAGTCGGGAGGGGTGGAGGGGTTAATATTTTCTGGGGTAAGAGGGGGAGATGGGGGTGGCAGGTAGTAAAGCAGGTGGAGAGGTATTGTTGAAGGAATAAGTTTGGAAGTAACCCATATGATGGGTTATGACAGGAGGCGGGATATGTCCACCTTGCTCTGACAATGTGTGTGTGAGATTAGTAGCAAAGCTTAAGCTAGCTTGCTTTCTCTCTCTTGTCAGGGAGCTGTGAGGGTGTGTGTGTGTGTATGAGGTTCTTCACCTGTACTTCAACATGTATGGACGTCGTTAGGTGAATACTGTGTAGCCTGGTTGATACCTGGTTGATGGGGTTCTGGGAGTTCGTCTACTCCCCAAGCCCGGCCCGAGGCCAGGCTCGACTTGTGAGAGTTTGGTCCACCAGGCTGTTGCTTGGAGCAGCCGTAAGGTGGGTAGCTTGGGGGGAGTGGGTAGCGTTCACATAATACACACTCCGGTCTTGGTGTCCATGTTTTGATGCTTTGTTTAAGAGTCCATTTTAATGTGTGGTGGGAGGCTGGTTCTAGTCTGTATTTCATCTTATAATTATGAACTGTGCGGCTTGGTTTCAGTCGAGAAGATCCTAGCTCTTGGCCCACCAGCTGTGGCAGTGGGGCGTCTCGTCTTGGGCCACCAGCTGTGGGAGCGGGGCGTCTCATCTTGGGCCACCAGCTGTGGGAGCAGGGCGTCTCATCTTGGGCCAACAGCTGTGGGAGCGGGGCGTCTCATCTTGGGCCACCAGCTGTGGGAGTGGGGCGTCTCACTTTGGTCCACCAGCTGTGGGAGCGGGGCGTCTCATCTTAGAATAATCTTTCTAGTATTGGCCAGGTCTTCTAAAATTTCAATCGTGTTTGGTGCTGTAGTTTGAGGTTTAGTGGTTGTGTGTTTATAGTGGAGGGGAAGCTTGGCGCAGGGGGGAGGGGGGATGGGGGAGGGGGGAGGGGGGGGGGGGGACGGGGGGAGTGGGGGGGGGGGAGGGAAGTGGTGTGGGGTGGAGGGTATGGATGGCTTAGCCTTGTCTTGACCCTGACCGGGAGAAGTGACCCCTTTTTTCTCAACCATTGTTTAAAGCTTTTGTTTTGGTGATCAGCTGTTCTTCTGTTTGTCTTTTGTTTCCCAGTTATGTTTTTATGATGGAGAGGTTCAGTTAGCAGGCAATTCAGTGTGTGTGTGTGTACTCATCTAGTTGTACTCAGATAGTTGTGCTTGCGGGGGTTGAACTCTGGCTCTTTGGGCTCGCCTCTCAACTGTCAATCAATCAAAATATTTTTTTCCGCACACACACACACACACACACACACACACACACACACACACACACACACACACACACACACAGGAGTGTGTTTCCCCAGGAGTACACAGTAATAAGGAAAGAGAGGGAAGGTAGGGGAGGAGGCGGAGTGGCCCTACTCATGAGAAGGGAATGGAGTTTTAAGGAGATGGCCATCCCGGGCTGTGAGGAGTTCAGAGACAACATAGCAGGCACCATAACAATGGCAGGACCAAGAATAGTAGTAGCAGTAATATACAACCTCCACCAAATGACAGGAGACCAGTCAAGAGTATAAAAACAACAACATGGCAGTTAACACTATATGAGAGGGCAGCCTCTGCTGCCTGTAGAAATAGATCCCACCTGCTCATCATGGGCGACTTCAATCACGGAAGGATTGACTGGGAGAACAAGGAACCGCATGGAGGCGAGGATACGTGGAGAGCCAAACTATTGGAGGTGGTGACAAGAAACTTTTTAACCCAGCATGTCGGAGAACCCACAAGGATGAGAGGCAATGATGAACCAGCGAGACTCGACCTAGTCTTCACTCTGAACGACTCCGACATAAGAAAAATCGGTTTTGAGGACCCAGTAGGAATGAGCGACCACAGTGTACTGGTGTTTGAGTACTTGATTGAAGAAGGGTTATTGAACTCGAGGAGGGATACCGAAACCAAAAGGTTAGCATACCGAAAGGGAAACTATGAGGGGATAAGAAAATTCCTAACAGATATAGCATGGGAAACAGAGCTCAGGGAAAAGACGGCCCAAGATATGATGGATTACATCACACAGAAGTGCAAGGACGCAGCAAACAGGTTTGTCCCAGTCCAAAAGGAAAACAGAGAAATGAAAATGAGAAACCCATGGTTTAATCAGAGATGTGGGCTAGCTAAGCAGCAAAGTAAAAGGGCATGGAGAAACTATAGGAATAACAGGACACTGGAGAGCAGAGAAAGATACCAGAATGCCAGGAATGAATATGTCAGGATGAGAAGAGAGGCAGAAAGACAATACGAAAATGACATCGCAAGCAAGGCAAAGACTCAGCCAAAATTGTTGCATAGCCACATCAGGAGAAAAACAACAGTAAAGGAACAGGTTATGAAATTAAGGATAGGGGCGGAAGGATTCACTACAAATGACAAGGAAGTGTGTGAGGAATTGAATAAGAAATTCCAGGAGGTCTTCACCTTAGAGCAAGGAGAAATGCCAGAGGTAAGTGTGGGAATAGCTAACCAAGAACCACTGGAAGAGTTTGAGATTACCGGCGGGGAAGTAAGGAAGTGTTTACTAGAGTTGGATGTGACAAAGGCTATAGGCCCAGATGGAATCTCCCCTTGGGTTCTAAAGGAAGGAGCAAGAGAACTGAGCCTACCACTCTCCATAGTGAATAACAAATCACTGGCAACAGGGGGAACTGCCAGATATTTTGGAAAGCAGCTAACGTAGTCCCGATATACAAGAAAGGGGATAGACAGGAGGCACTGAACTACAGGCCAGTGTCCCTAACCTGCATACCATGCAAGCTGATGGAGAAGATTGTGCGAAAAAAACTAGTGGAGCATCTGGAGCGAAGGAACTTTGTAACAGCATCAACATGGTTTCAGGGATGGCAGGTCCTGCCTCACAGGGTTACTTGAATTCTACAACCAGGCAACAAAAATAAGGCAAGAAAGAGAAGGGTGGGCAGACTGCATATTTTTGAACTGTCAGAAAGCCTTTGATACAGTGCCACACAAGAGGCTAGTGCGAAAGTTGGAGACGCAGGCTGGAGTGAAAGGGAAGGTACTCCGGTGGATAGAGGAGTACCTAAGCAACAGGAGACAACGAGTCTGTGTGAGGGGTGAGGTCTCAGATTGGCGAGACGTTACAAGTGGAGTCCCGCAGGGGTCAGTCCTTGGACCTATATTGTTTCTGGTATATGTAAATGATCTCCCAGAGGGTATAGATTCGTTCCTCTCAATGTTTGCCGACGATGCAAAAATTATGAGGAGGATTGAAACAGAGGATGATAATAGGAGGCTACAAGATGACCGAGATAGACTGAGTGAATGGTCCAACAAATGGCTGTTGAAGTTCAACCCGAGTAAATGCAAAGTAATGAAACTAGTCAGTAGAAACAGGAGGCCAGACACAGGATACAGAATAGGAGATGAAGTACTTAATGAAACAGACAGAGAGAAAGATCTAAGAGTTGATATCACACCAAACCTGTCTCCTGAAGCCCACATAAAGAGAATAACGTCTGCGGCATATGCGAGGCTGGCTAACATCAGAACGGCGTTCAGGAACCTGTGTAAGGAATCATTCAGAATCTTGTACACAACATATGTAAGACCAATCCTGGAATATGCGGTCCCAGCATGGAGCCCGTACCTTGTCAAGCACAAGACGAAGCTGGAAAAAGTACAAAGGTATGCTACTAGACTAGTCCCAGAACTAAGAGGCATGAGTTATGAGGAAAGGCTGCGAGAAATGCACCTTACGACACTGGAAGACAGAAGAGTAAGGGGGGGACATGATCACAACCTACAAAATCCTCAGGGGAATCGACCGGGTAAACAAGGATGAACTATTCAACACTGGAGGGACGCGAACAAGGGGACACAGGTGGAAGCTGAGTACCCAAATGAGCCACAGAGACATTAGAGAGAACTTTTTCAGTGTCAGAGTAGTTAGTAAATAGAATGCACTAGGAAGTGATGTGGTGGAGGCTGACTCCATACACAGTTTCAAATGTAGATATGATAGAGCCCAGTAGGCTCAGGAATCTGTACACCAGTTGATTGACGGTTGAGAGGTGGGACCAAAGAGCCAGAGCTCAATCCCCGCAAGCACAATTAGGTGAGTACAATTAGGTGAGTACACACACACACACACACACATGTGTGTGTGTGTCTCCCATGAAGATACTCATGGGAGACTTCAACCATGGGAAGATAGATTGGGCGAACAGAGACCCACATGGAGGCCCAGACACATGGAGAGCTAAGCTGCTGGATGTGGCAACAAGAAACTTTCTAAGTCAACACGTCAAGGAACCGACAAGAATGAGAGGAGGGGATGAACCAGCCTTGCTTGATCTGATATTTACCCTAAATGAGTCGGATATAAGGGAATTTAAGTTGGAAGCCCCATTGGGAATGAGTGATCATAGTGTATTGAGCTTTGAGTACCTGGTTGAGCTGAGAATTATCACCCCCAAAAAAGAACTGGGAACCAAAGGGCTGGCGTACCGAAAGGGAAACTATGGGGAAATGAATAAATTCCTATGGGATATACATTGGGATACAGAACTCGGAACCAAGTCCGTACAAGACATGATGGACTATGTCACCCAAAAATGTCAGGAGGTTGTAAGCAGGTTTGTCCCAGCCCGACAGGAAAAAACAGAGAAGCAAAGGAAGAATCCGTGGTTTAATAGGGAATGTATGAAAGCAAAGGAGCTGAACAAAAGGGCATGGAGGAACTTCCGTAATAACAGAACACCAGAAAGTAGAGAGAGATACCAGAGAACCAGGAACGAATATGTTAGTGTGAGAAGAGCAGCTGAGAAAAGGTATGAAAATGATATAGCTAATAAAGCCAAGACCAAACCAAAGCTACTACACAGTCAGATCAGGAGGAAGACAACAGTGAATGAACTGGTGATGAAACTTAGTGTGGGCGAGGACAGGTACACAGAGAATGACAAAGAGGTGTGTGAAGAACTCAACAAAAGATTCCAGGAGGTCTTTACAATAGAACAGGGAGATGTCACGGCGCTAGAAGAGGTGGCAGCAAACCAGGTGACCTTTGATAGGTTCGAAATTACAAGAGATGAGGTCAAGAAGCACCTATTGGAGCTGGATGTGAGAAAAGCTGGTGGGCCGGATGGAATCTCGCCATGGGTATTGAAAGAGTGTGCAGGAGCACTTTGCTTACCACTCTCCATAGTGTATAGTAGGTCACTGGAAACGGGAGACATACCAGAAATATGGAAGACAGCTAATGTAGTACCAATATACAAAAAGGGTGAAAGACAAGAGGCACTGAACTACAGGCCAGTGTCCTTAACTTGTATACCATGCAAGGTGATGGAGAAGATTGTGAGACAAAACCTAGTAACACATCTGGAGAGAAGAGACTTCATGACAACCCATCAACATGGGTTCAGGGAGGGTAAATCTTGCCTTACAGGCTTGATAGAATTCTACGATCAGGTGACAAAGATTAAGCAAGAAAGAGAAGGGTTGGCGGACTGCATTTTTTTGGACTGTCGAAAAGCCTTTGACACAGTACCCCATAAAAGGTTGATGCACAAGCTGGAGAAACAGGCAGGAGTAACTTGTAGGGCGCTCCAGTGGTTAAGGGAGTACCTAAGCAATAGGAAGCAGAGAGTTACAGTGAGGGGTGAGACCAAAGATTGGCATAAAGTCACCAGTGGAGTACCACAGGGCTCTGTACTCGGACCTATCCTGTTTCTGATATACGTAATTGATCTCCCAGAGGGTATAGACTCATTCCTCTCAATGTTTGCTGACGACGCCAAAATTATGAGAAGGATTAAGACAGAGGAGGACAGCTTGAGACTTCAAGGAGACCTGGACAAGCTGCATGAATGATCGAACAAATGGTTGTTAGGGTTTAACCCTAGCAAATGTAATGTAATGAAGATAGGTGTAGGGAGCAGGAGACCAGATACAAGGTATCATTTGGGAGATGAAATACTTCAAGAGTCAGAGAGAGAGAGAAACACCTGGGGGTTGATATCACGCCAGACCTGTCCCTTGAAGCTCATATCAAAAGGATAACATCAGCGGCATATGCCAGGTTGGCTAACATAAGAACGGCCTTTAGAAACTTGTGTAAAGAATCTTTCTGAACTTTGTATACAACATATGTCAGACCAATCGTGGAGTATGCGGCTCCAGGATGGCGTCCATATCTAGTCAAGCATAAGACTAAATTGGAAAAGGTTCAAAGGTTTGCCACCAGACTAGTACCCGAACTGAGGGGTATGAGCTACGAGGAGAGACTCCGGGAATTAAACCTCACGTCACTGGGAGACAGAAGAGTTAGAGGGGACATGA
Source organism: Procambarus clarkii (assembly GCF_020424385.1). Classification (NCBI taxonomy): domain Eukaryota; kingdom Metazoa; phylum Arthropoda; class Malacostraca; order Decapoda; family Cambaridae; genus Procambarus; species Procambarus clarkii. Next base: position 13,092,547 of record NC_059596.1, on the reverse strand, counting down.
TCACCACATACAAGATTCTCAGAGGAATTGATAGGGTAAATAAAGACAGGCTATTTAACACAAGGGGCACACGCACTAGGGGACGCAGGTGGAAATTGAGTGCCCAAATGAGCCATAGAGACGTTAGAAAGAGTTTTTTCAATGTCAGAGTAGTAGACAAATGGAATGCATTAGGAAGTGATGTGGTGGAGGCTGACTCCATACACAGCTACAAGTGTAGATTTGATAGAGCCCATTAGGCTCAGGAACCTGTACATTAGTTGACTGACAGTTGAGAGGCGGGCCCAAAGAGCCAGAGTTAATCCCCCCCCCCGCAAGCACAATTAGGTGAGTACACCCGCGCACGCGCGCGTGCTCTCTTTCATCTACAGTAATCCATAACAAGGCAAGGAGTCTATACTGATATTGAATACTAATGAGTCGCAAAATATTACATATATAAACTAAATTTCTGCACAGTGGAGGCCTGGTCGAGGACCGGGCCGCGGGGACGCTAAGCCCCGAAATCATCTCAAGATAACAGCTGGAATATGTTGCAGTTGTGTGATCTCCTTCCAGACCCCTCACAGTGTGGACACCTTCCAGACCCTCACAGTGTGGACACCTTCCAGACCCTCACAGTGTGGACACCTTCCAGACCCTCACAGTGTGGACACCTTCCAGACCCTCACAGTGTGGACACCTTCCAGACCCTCACAGTGTGGACACCTTCCAGACCCTCACAGTGTGGACACCTTCCAGACCCTCACAGTGTGGACACCTTCCAGACCCTCACAGTGTGGACACCTTCCAGACCCTCACAGTGTGGACACCTTCCAGACCCTCACAGTGTGGACACCTTCCAGACCCTCACAGTGTGGACACCTGCCAGACCCTCACAGTGTGGACACCTTCCAGACCCTCACAGTGTGGACACCTTCCAGACCCTCACAGTGTGGACACCTTCCAGACCCTCACAGTGTGGACACCTTCCAGACCCTCACAGTGTGGACACCTTCCAGACCCTCACAGTGTGGACACCTTCCAGACCCTCACAGTGTGGACACCTTCCAGACCCTCACAGTGTGGACACCTTCCAGACCCTCACAGTGTGGACACCTTCCAGACCCTCACAGTGTGGACACCTTCCAGACCCTCACAGTGTGGACACCTTCCAGACCCTCACAGTGTGGACACCTTCCAGACCCTCACAGTGTGGACACCTTCCAGACCCTCACAGTGTGGACACCTTCCAGACCCTCACAGTGTGGACACCTTCCAGACCCTCACAGTGTGGACACCTTCCAGACCCTCACAGTGTGGACACCCTACAGGTCTCGGGCAGCTGGTGAGCGCGGGCAGATTGGAAACGATCTTCACATATTATATATTTTGAGTAAGGAATTTCTTATAAATTTTATGCCATGCTTTGTTCAGCAGTGAGAGAGAGAGAGAGAGAGAGAGAGAGAGAGAGAGAGAGAGAGAGAGAGAGAGAGAGAGAGAGAGAGAGAGAGGAGAGAGAGAGAGAGAGAGAGAGAGAGAGAGAGAGAGAGAGAGAGAGAGAGAGAGAGAGAGAGAGAGAGAGAGAGAGAAATAATTGAGGGATGGAGGAAATGCAGGTGAAGAGAGTGAGCAGAACAAGAACAACAGAGCAAGACTGAACAGTGAACATAATAGAGCGGAGGGAACTATGGAAGTATCATGAGAAAGCGCCAAGTCATTACGACTATAGAGCAAGAGGTTACAGGAAGGACAAGACTGACTATAAGTCATGTCAGTAATGCTGTACCACGACGCTAGGGTGAGAGCCGACAGTACTCACGTCTATGGGCGGCAGGCAGGGCACCAGCGGCAGGGTGTCCGTCCTGACGGTGCCGCTGAAGGGCAGGTAGCGGGTGTGGACGGGCAGGCGGCGGGTGGCACACACCTGGATGCAGTCGTCGCCAGGTGGCACCGGTAGACGGCCCAGCGGCAGCGCCCCCAGAGGGTTTAAAGCTGGTGCCAGAGAGGTGAGAGGCGACGACAGAGGGCCAAATGATGGGGTGAGGTGGTCCACGAAGGGTCCTCCAGGCAGGGGGGGATGAGGCGGCACTCTGGGGGCCAGATGAGGCGGCACCCTGGGGGCCAGGTGGGGCAGCAGGTGCAGAAGGGACGCCACTCTGGCCTGCTGCTGCTGTGTCTCCACCTTCAGGGCAAACTCCGCCGGCAGGAGGACGCACGTCTCCACCAGGGGAGTGCCGTCCGCTAGCACCATCTTGCCGGCAGCAAGTGGCGGCGCGGCGGCACTCTGATGAACAACCAACATCTGGCACTCACGCACTCACTGCCTTAAGCGTTCCTTTCGAGTTCACGTGTCTTTTCCCGCCCATATTGTGACACGAGTGGCAGTGTTGGGCGCCACTCTACGCTCGCTAGCATGCACCTGGTCCTGTGTGAGGCAAACATTAACATGTAAACACGACACGGAAAAATGGGCACTTTCGATGAGGCTCATGCTCCCCCCCCCCTCACTGGCCAGGTCTACCATCCGCTCATTGGTCAGGCCTAATATACACACACTGAGGACTTTAGACACCACACCCCCAACCATAACCACACCCCCAACCATAACCACACCCCCAACCATAACCACACCCCCAACCATAACCACACCCCCAACCATAACCAGACCCCCAACTATAACCACACCCCAACCATAACTACACCATAACCATAACCACACCCCCAACCATAACTACACCCCCACCATAACCACACCCCCAACCATAACCACACCCCCAACCATAACTACACCCCCAACCATAACCACACCCCCAACCATAACCACACCCCCAACCATTACCACACCCCCAACCATAACCACACCCCCAACCATAACCACACCCCCAACCATTACCACACCCCCAACTATAACCACTCCACCAACCATAACCACACCACCAACCATAACCACACCCCCAACTATAACCACTCCACCAACCATAACCACACCACCAACCATAACCACACCACCAACCATAACCACACCCCCAACCATAACCACACCCCCAACCATAACCACACCCCCAACCATAACCACACCCCCAACCATAACCACACCACCAACCATAACCACACCCCCAACCATAACCACACCCCCAACCATAACCACACCCCCAACCATAACCACACCACCAACCATAACCACACCACCAACCATAGCCACACCACCAACCATAAGTGGTTATGGTTGTGGGAGGATTACCATCACAGTTGCCACAACTAAGGTGGAAATATTAGCAGTATACTAAGGAGAAGCAAGAACAGGAGCAAGAAAAGGAGCTTCGTCAAGAGGAAAAAAAAAGAGCAGTAACAGAGAGCGGACCTTCATTAGAGAGACACGGGGACCAATGAGTGAAAGATCACGAGCAGCAGCAGGAGGAGAAACATTCCTGGGACAAGATTTTGGCGGGTGGACCAATCAGATGGTTCAGCCCGCTATGTGTACCCGGTGTTGGTGGACGGGCGTGGCCCTCTTCCCGTTCTTACACCCCTGTGTCTCTGTCCCTGTATCTGTCTCTCTCTCTCTCTCTCTCTCTCTCTCTCTCTCTCTCTCTCTCTCTCACTTTTCTGTCTCGATATCTCTGCCTCTCGCTCTAATTCTTTCTTTCTCTTATGGGTCTTTGTCTTTTTTTCTCTTTCATTCCAAATCACTATCACCCAGTCACTTTCTCTCACGCCAATTTGCGTATTCACTTGCGTTTGTCGGCTGCGGTAGGAGCATGACGGCCCATCAGCGGCGCCGTGTTGTTCAGACACGCGACACCGGGCGGGCTCTCAGCGCAGACTCTCTCTCCCGGCAGCCTCCCGCCCAGTGTAACAAGTTTGAAGTTGAATTAGATCTAGGTATCCCCATCTCTGCTGTCAAAACTGTATTGGTCCAAATATTCAGATCTGATAGGAAAGAACTTACTGACTCCCAACGACCTGAAAGTACTAGTATAAAAAGCTATGATTTGTTCAGATCTGAAACCTACATCTATGGACAGCACAAAACGTCCACTAGACTGTGCGACACAGTGGTTGCAAGGGTCAGGTTGGGTTACCGTTACCTGTGGCAGGTGGCTGCAGGTGACGGGTCTCCCAATCCTGAGCACTCCAGTTGCAAACTCTGTGAGCAGGAACTACGGCATGATCTCCCGCACTACATCACTGAATGCCCAGTTATTAGACCTTTCAGACCAGTTGGCATGAGGTACCTGGAGCTTTGCAATTACTTTATTCACTCTCGTATTCTTGAAGATATCCTCACAGTATACCCAAAATTTGCCAGTGCAGGCTATTAAACACATGGCCCTGTATGACTAACCATCCTGCGAGATGGGGACTTGTATTACCACTGCTACCTTATTCAATCTTGTGTTGTTGATATCCTCAAAATGCATCCGGAGTCTGCCAGTGCAGACCGCTTATCACATGTCTCTGTATGACTAACCATCCTGTGTGATGGGGATTTTATAGCATCACCTAGTTAGCTTTTTTGACACACTGTACTCCACTTCATATAGTCTAGGGTAGCTGCACTAATGCAGATGTACCTCATAACTTAATAAAAAAAAAAAAAAAAAAAAAAAAGCCCAGGTCCCCATCCTCCGAGATGGGGACCTTCAGTATCACAGCTCCATTATTCATTCTTGTGTTCATGATGATATCCTCATAATAATAATCATATCCACATATTCACTCTTGTGTTCATGATGATATCCTCATAATAATAATCATATCCACATATTCACTCTTGTGTTCATGATGATATCCTCATATTCACTCTTGTGTTCATGATGATATGTTCATAATAATTATATCCTCATATTCACTCTTGTGTTCATGATGATATCCTCATAATAATCATATCCTCATATTCACTCTTGTGTTCATGATGATATCCTCATAATAATAATCATATCCTCATATTCACTCTTGTGTTCATGATGATATCCTCATATTCACTCTTGTGTTCATGATGATATGTTCATAATAATTATATCCTCATATTCACTCTTGTGTTCATGATGATATCCTCATAATAATCATATCCTCATATTCACTCTTGTGTTCATGATGATATCCTCATAATAATCATATCCTCATATTCACTCTTGTGTTCATGATGATATCTTCATAATGCATCCAGTAGTCTGCCAGTGCAGACTACTGATCACATGCCTCTGTATGACTAACCATCCTGTGTGATGGGGATTTTTAGCATCACGTAGCTAGCTTTTTGACACACTGTACACCCCCTTCATTTAGACTTGGGTAGCTGCACATATGCTGATATACATAAATGTGTTAATAACAAAAATAACAGGTGGGCAGCTCTTTAGCATCACATGACTACTTCTTAGCACATGTAGTGTGGCCCTTCAGGCAGCTCTGGGGTAGCTGTGTAACTGTGCATGTACCTGTGTAACTGTGCTCATGAAGACAAGTGATTTTGGGGGTTTTGAGAGGCACTGAGATCATGAACGTAAGTGATGAATTGAAACAAATAGGATTACATATGATTGAAACTGGGTCATTGATCTCACACACACACACACACTGCCTTATTGAACGTCCAGTCATCAGAGCCTTGAGACCTGCTGGTATGAGGTACCTGCTTGGGCTGTGTAATTACTTTATCTATTCTTGAGGATGTCCTCATAATGTATGCATGTTTTGTCAGTGCCGGCTAGTTACATTTCTCTATATCACTACCCATACATGGCCCTATATCACTACCCATACATGGCCCTATATCACTACCCATACATGGCCCTATATCACTACCCATATGCAGACGATGAATCACAATAACGTGGCTGAAGTATGTTGACCAGACCACACACTAGAAGGTGAAGGGACGACGACGTTTCGGTCCGTCCTGGACCATTCTCAAGTCGATTATGAAAACGACTTGAAAACGACAAGTCGAAACGTCGTCGTCCCTTCATCTTCTAGTTTGTGGTCTGGTCAACATCACTACCCATACATGCCCCTATATAACTACCCATACATGGTCCTATATCACTACCCATACATGCCCCTATATCACTACCCATACATGTCCCTATATTACTACCCATACATGCCCCTATATCACTACCCATACATGTCCCTATATCACTACCCATACATGTCCCTATATCACTACCCATACATGTCCCTATATCACTACCCATACATGGTCCTATATCACTACCCATACATGCCCCTATATCACTACCCATACATGTCCCTATATCACTACCCATATATGTCCCTATATCACTACCCATACATGCCCCTATATCACTACCCATACATGCCCCTATATCACTACCCATACATGTCCCTATATCACTACCCATACATGTCCCTATATCACTACCCATACATGTCCCTATATCACTACCCATACATGTCCCTATATCACTACCCATACATGCCCCTATATCACTACCCATACATGCCCCTATATCACTACCTATACATGCCCCTATATCACTACCCATACATGTCCCTATATCACTACCCATACATGTCCCTATATCACTACCCATACATGGTCCTATATCACTACCCATACATGCTCCTATATCACTACCCATACATGTCCCTATATCACTACCCATATATGTCCCTATATCACTACCCATATATGTCCCTATATCACTACCCATACATGCCCCTATATCACTACCCATACATGTCCCTATATCACTACCCATACATGTCCCTATATCACTACCCATACATGTCCCTATATCACTACCCATACATGTCCCTATATCACTACCCATACATGTCCCTATATCACTACCCATACATGGCCCTATATCACTACCCCATACATGCCCCTATATCACTACCCATACATAGCCCTATATCACTACCCATACATGGCCCTATATCACTACCCATACATGCCCCTATATCACTACCCATACATGTCCCTATATCACTACCCATACATGTCCCTATATCACTACCCATACATGTCCCTATATCACTACCCATACATGTCCCTATATCACTAGCCATACATGTCCCTATATCACTACCCATACATGTCCCTATATCACTACCCATACATGTCCCTATATCACTACCCATACATGTCCCTATATCACTACCCATACATGTCCCTATATCACTACCCATACATGTCCCTATATCACTACCCATACATGTCCCTATATCACTACCCATACATGTCCCTATATCACTACCCATACATGTCCCCATATCACTACCCATACATGTCCCTATATCACTACCCATACATGTCCCTATATCACTAACCCATACATGTCCCTATATCACTACCCATACATGTCCCTATATCACTACCCATACATGTCCCTATATCACTACCCATACATGTCCCTATATCACTACCCATACATGTCCCTATATCACTACCCATACATGTCCCTATATCACTACCCATCCTGGAAAATGTGTACAATTCCGGTAGTCAAGCTTTGTTGCTTAAATGCCCACATACCTAAGTTTGTTTATAAATAAAATGAAAGAAAGAGCGGTGAGCCGCGAGCACCCACCCCTCCCTATATGTCCCGCGCCTCGCCGCGAGCACCCACCCCTCCCTATATGTCCCCGCGCCTCGCCGCGAGCACCCACCCCTCCCTATATGTCCCCGCGCCTCGCCGCGAGCACCCACCCCTCCCTATATGTCCCGCGCCTCGCCGCGAGCACCCACCCCTCCCTATATGTCCCGCGCCTCGCCGCCTCCACTCCTCAATTAGGGCTTTTCTAACTAGAATATTATATTTAAAGTTACTGTGTATATTGACGGCTATTGCCGTGTGCCCCTTCCTCTCCAGATTTGTGCACCATTTTAATATAACGAACGAGAGAGAGAGAGAGAGAGAGAGAGAGGAGAGAGAGAGAGAGAGAGAGAGAGAGAGAGAGAGAGAGAGAGAGAGAGAGAGAGAGAGAGAGAGAGAGAGAGAGAGAGAGAGAGAGAGAGAGAGAGAGAGAGAGAGAGAGAGAGAGAGAGAGAGATCGCGTGTTTAGGGAAGGCGCTGTAGGCAGGCCGGTGGCACTGAGGTTGCTGGAGCGGCACCTGCCGCCTCCTCCAGGCAGTGCCACGCTTGCTGGGGCTTCCTCGCCGAGTGGCAAAAACTCCGGTCGTGACGGTGGTGATGGGGCAGCGACCGAGGTCGTGTGGTGCTGCTGGGGAAGGGGAGGGAGGGGGAGGTGATGGGTAGGGCGGGGAACTCGCACCTGGGGTATGGCTGGGCGGGGTCCCCCACCACCTGGGGTATGGCTGGGCGGGGCCCCACCACCTGGGGTATGGCTGGGCGGGGCCCCACCACCTGGGGTATGGCTGGGCGGGGCCCCCACCACCTGGGGTATGGCTGGGCGGGGCCCCACCACCTGGGGTATGGCTGGGCGGGGCCCCACCACCTGGGGTAAGGCTGGGCGGGGCCCCACCACCTGGGGTATGGCTGGGCGGGGCCCCAAGAGATAGTGTGGTGGTGTGGGACATGCTGGGTGGCTCCGGGACAATGGGGAAACACGACCAAAGGATGGGACTGTAACCAAATGTTTCAACGAGCACTAGAGTAGTGGAAGAGAGGGGGGTGGAGTGTCTCAGAGGGTGAGGAGCTATGGATGAGAGTAGGTGAAGGGGGAGGGGGAGAGAGATATTCAGGAGAATTAGGAGAGTGTGATGTGGCGGAACACCCTAGAAAGAGGCGATTGTGTAGAGCTTCCGAGGTGGGGATAGTGAAGCATGGAGGGTGAGGTGGTGGACAGAGCCCTCGGGGATGGATATGCCGGGGGAGGTGGGGTAGATGGGGGGCAGTACGTCTGGATAGAAATGGAAGAAGGTCAAGAATTGTGGAGGGTGTTTGGAGGGGGGAAGCGAAGACCCTCGGGAGATGTTTAGTATGACTGACGGGAAGAGGAGGAGAGGAAGGAGAAGAGAAGGGAAGAAGAGAAAGGAAGAAGAGAAAGGAAGGGAGGAGGGTGTATTGATGGAACTGGTGAATGTAAACGTAGAAGGTAGATCCGTAGGTAGGAAAGAAGGGAGGGAGGTAAAGAAAGAGGGAGATATGAAAAGAGGAAGGTAGAAAAGAGGGAGGAAACTAGGGAAAGAGGGAGGTATTGAAGGAGAGATGAAGGTAAGGAAGGAAAGAGAGAGGTGAGGAAAAAATAAATAAAAATATCACTCTTAGATCACATAAATAACGAGAGAAAAGAGCAGAGGTGCCAGTAAGGTGACGCCTCTCACCCTGACACGTCAACTACACCTGCTCTCTCTGTCTTCCGGCCCACTGTAGACTACCATAGACGGGCGAGGGGCAGTACAACACCAAGAGTGACTACCATAGACGGGCGAGGGGCAGTACAACACCTGTAGTGACTACCATGGACGGGTGAGGGGCAGAACTACACCTGTAGTGACTACCATGGACGGGTGAGGGGCAGAACAACACCTGTAGTGACTACCTTGGACGGGTGAGGGGCAGAACAACACCTGTAGTGACTACCATGGACGGGTGAGGGGCAGAACAACACCTGTAGTGACTACCTTGGACGGGTGAGGGACAGAACAACACCTGTAGTGACTACCATGGACGGGTGAGGGGCAGAACAACACCTGCAGTCACTACCATGGACGGGTGAGGGGCAGAACAACACCTGTAGTGACTACCTTGGACGGGTGAGGGGCAGAACAACGCCTGTAGTGACTACCATGGACGGGTGAGGGGCAGAACAGCACCTGTAGTGACTACCATGGACGGGTGAGGGGCAGAACAACACCTGTAGTGACTACCATGTACGGGTGAGGGGCAGAACAACACCTGTAGTGACAACCATGGACGGGTGAGGGGCAGAACAACACCTGTAGTGACTACCATGAACGGGTGAGGGGCAGAACAACACCTGCAGTGACTACCATGGACGGGTGAGGGGCAGAACATATATACACCACCGTAAACCACGAACATGAAGAAGACACAACCATGATCGGCAACCGCGGGAGGCAGGTGTACCGACCATCCGGCCTCGAATCCTCTCCCATAACCTCAGTTCCAAGTACAAAGGCGAACCTTGTACCTGTGTTTACAAAGTGCACCCATATGTACTCTCCCTCGGACGCCCTCCCCTCCCTTCTCCCCCCCCCTTTCTCCCCCTTCCCCTCCTGTCTCCCCTGCCCCCTCCCTTTCCCTCACCCTTCCTGCTCACCCCACTACCCAACTCCTCCCCTCTACTTGGCCGCCGCCAGGGGAGAGGCGCAGTAGTTCTGGTCAACACTAGTTAGTTCCTACAGTAATGGTCTCCGGATGCTTCATAGGAATTATAATGAAAGGTAAAAATGTTCCTGTCAGGTGGAGACTGACTGGGGCCAGCTGGGGAGGGGGGGAGGGGGTCTTGGGGGAGTGGGGGGATGGAGGGGGGCGCGGGGTCTTGGGGGTGTGGGGGAGTGGGGGGAGCTCGAACAGTCGTGAGAGGAATGAGGTTCAAGCAGCCGGAGGAGTAGCAATAGTCGTAGTAGTAGTGGTGGTAGCAGTAGTACTAGTAGTAGTGATAGTAGTAGTGATATTAGTAGTTAGGTGGTAGTAGTGGTAGTAGGGATAGTAGTAATTGAGTAGTAGTAGTAGTAGTAACAGTAGTATTATTAGTAATGATTGTAGTTGCTATTGTTGTATTGGTTGTGGTAGTAGTACTTGTGGTATAACAGGAGTGGTGGTAGTAACACTGGTCGTGGTCGTAGCTATGCCAGTGGTACCAGTTACCAATACTGCCGAATAGTAGTAGTAGTAGTAGTAGTAGTAGTAGTAGTAGTAGTAGTAGTAGTAGTAGTAATGGTAGTGGTGGTAGTACAAATAATAATAACAAGAGGATGGTTGTACTATCAGGAGGGCGAGGGATGGTGGTTGTATTGTGGTGGGGAATATTGCAGTGGTGGAAAGCACTGTAATAGTGGTTGAGGAGGAGGAAGGAGGTAGTTGTGGTTGATGCCATGGCGATGGTGGTTGAGTTGCGATGGTGAGAAATAGATTTTGGTTAAGAGATTGTGGTGGAGAGATTGTGATTTTGAGGAGCAGAAGCGGACACCGTCGAGAGTGGCGGTGAAAGTGAAGACTCAACCGCTGATAGTGACGATAACGACAATGACAAGATAGCAACAGTGTCCTAATTCATGAAAATACAAAACAGACAGATTCAATGTTACAAAATACACCAAGCTCCCGTGCATGAAATAACTAGGGTAAGATGTATCACTTCATACACTATATCTTCACTTTATCTCTGCTAACTCACAGGCTCACTATATCGTCTGTGGAGCGGGGAGTGTTAATCACCATCACCATCCACACACACCATTCTCTGCATGTGTCACCAACGTACAAAATACGAAATGCTAACCTTTCCACAAACGTACGACCCCCAAGCCACCCTCCCAACCTCACCATCTGATACATAGAAAACGGGGATATTTGTGAGCTTGTGCTTTTCATAGAACTTTGTAATGTGTATGTTTGGGGAGAGAGGGGGGGGACCATTACGTACAAAATGAGACGTACTAATTGAGAGGACGGCTACAGAGCTCCATCGTCTTCTGTTTTGCCAAAGAAAGCTTCCGATTCACACTAATCTGATATCCCTTGTGCCCCTGCATGGGATCCCATCCCAAGATTTGCCAATCCTGGTTTCCTGTTACCCAGTCTAATGGATGGGGAGGGGGGGAGGGGGAGACATAACCAGTCAGATAGGGGATGAATACCTAGCTCGAATTTAAAGGTGGTGTAACACCGCTCTATTGTAACACCACTCTAAAATGCACCACCACTATAATGAACCACTATAATGGAACACCACTATAATGGAACACTAACTTATCCTGAGTAACACTTCCTCATCGGTTGCACTTGATAACACTGTTATGAAACACGGTAATGTGAGCTGACATATGATGGTTACACCGGAACCAAAAGATACACTGCCAATAAGGAAATGCTAACACCAGGATTAAATACGCTGCCACCATCTGCCTTTGACCATTGAAACTATATCAAGCAACGAGGCAAGAAACATTGCTTGACTTGGAGAGTACTTTCTAGGTCTGTCATTAACTAAGGGACGGTTGTCAGCCAACTATATCCAAAAGGCTAAGAGGATTCAACAATTGACACAGACGGGAAATTTAAAAAATGAGTTTATTGAGACCAAAATTATGTCAATCACCACTTATAATCCTACTCTAACACTGGCAAAAAGTTAGGAAATTTGGACATGGAACAAAACTTCAGAGATCACACACATTACCTTAAGACCTGTCTCTCCCTGGCTGAGGTGTTCTTCACACAGCCCTCTCTGGACCCCGGTGTCCGGCACTCTCCGTTTCCTAAGTCCCTACAGGCCCTCTATATACAACCCCCACAGGGGGGAGGGGGAGATCTGCTGTTACTACCTGCCCCAAGAGTGTACAAACCCTCAAGAAATATTTCAATAAGCTTGTTTGACATTCACCATTCACTCTTCAAGAGAGGAGTTATTAATTACGTGTGTGACTGACCTCTGACCTGGCCAAAAAGGGGAGAACCATGGATGTTTACACATAAGAGTCTGGAGTCTAATTTCCTTGCATGAAATATTACATACTTGAAACTATGCTGACTAAGTCTTAACCCAGGAATTTTTAATCAATATACAAGATAAACCGGAGGTCATCTGGGCTGACCTCTTGGAGAAGGCTTCCCTGGGTGTGAACTCTTAAGGGGGGGGAGGTCACGGGTGTTACAGCGGGGGGGGGGGAGGAAATCATCAGGGTGAAAGCGCCAAGCCATTGCAACTATATAACACTTGCAAGGGGTCAGGATAAGGACTGAGACGGGGAGGGAAGGACTGGTGTCCAACCACTTGGGCAGTTGGGGATCGAACGCCGACCAGCATGACGCGAGACACCAAGCCAAACGGGAGGATGAACAACTAGCCAGATTGGATAGGAGCGAGAGAAGGGGGGTGTGACCCACCTAGCTAGATGGGGGATAAGGGGAGTGAATGAACACCTAGCTAGATGGCTGGGGATGAGACACACACCTATAAAGATGGAGAGACGGTCTGATTGTAGTCTGACACGATCGGTGATGATGATTCCCGTCAGCCCTTGAAGAGCTGTCCTCAAAAACACTTCATTCCATTTGGGTGGGTGAGCTGTGGGAGGGCAGCTGTGGGAGGGTAGCTGTGGGAGGGCAGCTGTGGGAGAGCAGCTATGGGAGGGCAGCTGTGGGAGGGTAGCTGTGGGAGGGCAGCTGTGGGAGAGCAGCTATGGGAGAGCAGCTATGGGAGAGCAGCTGTGGGAGAGCAGCTGTGGGAGGGCAGCTGTGGGAGGGCAGCTGTGGGGAAGGCAGCGTTGTCACTGCTGGAGGCCTCTCTCCATAAACACTACAACGACTCCATCGACTCAACCAGCATCAGTACTATCACTATAACCGCCACTTCCTCATCATCATCATCATCACCATCGCCACTGTCATCACCGCACCAGCTGCCAGCCCTCCGGCCGGGCATGCCGGTGTTCTACCCAACACGGAGCCACTACACTGGTTTTGCCTTCACATACTTTTCTCTCAGCTTTTCAATCACTTTAATTGTTCAGAGCACCAGAGCTACACCCCTTCAGGAGGTACCCTTCAGGTCTTCACCCCTCAGGGCTACACCCTTCTGGGGTACACCCTTCAGGGCTACTCCCCTTAGGGCTACAATCTTCAGGGCTACATTAAAGGTCTGTTCAGAAAATACTTGTGCCGGGGAGAGCTATTTTTCCTAATTTCTTTTGGCGGTAAAATACCCACTATCTTTACACCAGACCCATTGTGTGTGTGTGTGTGTGTGAGAGGCCTGAGGTGTACCTGCGTGCGGGCTAGCTGGCACTAGGTACTTACGGAAGGTCACTCGAGGTATATACTTATGAATTCATTTTCTCGACGGTTTCAAAGATATTTGTTCACCCTAACCTAATATTTCCAGCAACTTTGGTTATCTTAAACGCACAGTTTTTTTGTTTTCACGGTCGCGTACAAGCCGCTGATAACCGCTCTTTTTAGAAGGGTTGTGCGTCCTTATGGTCGCAGTCGGCTCGCCTTCAACCCGACGTCCCTCCACCACTAATGGCACATTTATTAGCGAAACACGAGGCTGGTTCGTGGGGTTTTTGAAGGACACGCTGTTAATTACGGCTCTTCCGCGCGCCCTCACCGTCACAGTTGGGTCCCGACCGGTAGGTAGCCCCCTCGTCCTCTGGTGATCCTCAAGTCGGTGTTTTTCTGGAGCAGGAGACGGTCGCAGAGTCACTTGGAGCGACTCCAATATCCCCCACTTGACTGTTGCTTCACGCTCCACCGCTCACCACTGGACCCTCGTTGTGTGTGTGTTAAGGCGTCACGTAGATATCATTTATGCAGGCTGCACTGCCGCTAATGACGCCTGGAGTGCACACATGTGGTCAGCTGGTTCACGCTACTGAGGACGCCGGGGCTGACATCTTCTCCGCCAGCATCTCATCTCACAACCTCCGGGCGAAAGGGGGTTATGAGACTCAAGGGCCTTGGCAGCGGGTTTAGTATGCTGCCCGCGGTGTTGTGAGCGTTGTGTCTCCTCTACACACGGTTTACGCTCTTTTATATGTTTTTGTAAAAGTTTTCTGGCGTACCAAGATGACCGACGATGCCTTTGTTGATTGTATTACAATCGAAAAGGCAGTTTACTTGGAATTCCAGGAAGGACCGTGCCCATCTTGCTCGAAGGCGCCGGGGAACTTCGCGGGGCTTTTGACTCCGCCCACCAACCAATCAGCATAGGAGGGGGCGGAGCGACGGGCGGTGACGTCACGCCGTCAATTCCTCCCCAGCATGTCACGAGTAAACTCCAGTCTTAATGATTTCTCCCCCGCCCGCGACCACGCCGGGCGGGCGACGATTCTGCGCAGTAATGGGACCCGTCCGCGACCGCGGGAATGCCAAGGCGTTTAAACCAACCTTCTTACATCCGAATCGCTACGTAGATCGCGCGGTCGTCATGTTAAACGCATCTGCATCTGCTGGGCGTTCAGTTTACGATCTGTGGACCTGTCCGTCGCGTGGGTTCAACAGCCTCCATGCAAACGTAACACACACACACACACACACACACACACACACACACACACACACACACACACACACACACACACACACACACACACACACACACACACACACATGATAGGAACGTATAAGATACTCAGAGGAATTGACAGAGTGGACATAGACGAAATGTTCACACGGAATAGTAACAGAACGAGAGGACATGGATGGAAGCTTGAAACTCAGATGAGTCACAGAGATGTTAGGAAGTTTTCTTTTAGCGTGAGAGTAGTGGGGAAATGGAATGCACTTCAGGAACAGGTTGTGGAAGCAAATACTATTCATAATTTTAAAACCAGGTATGATAGGGAAATAGGACAGGAGTCATTGCTGTAAACAACCGATGCTCGAAAGGCGGGATCCAAGAGTCAATGCTCGATCCTGCAGACACAACTAGGTGAGTACAACTAGGTGAGTACACACACACACACACGCACACACACACACACACGCACGCACACACACACACACACACACGCACGCACGCACGCACACACACACACACACACACGCACGCACGCACACACACACACACACACACACACACACACACACACACACACACACACACACACACACACACACACACACACACACACACACACACACACACACACACAAAGAGGCCTATGGGGGCCTCTTGGATAGCTGAGTGGATAGCGCTCTAGACTCGTAATCCTAGGGTCCGGGATCGATCCCTGGTGATGGCTGAAACAAATGGGGCAGCGTTTTTTTCACCCTGATGCCCCTGTTACCTAGCAGTAAATAGATTCCTGGGAGTTAGGCAGCTGTTACGGGCTGCTTCCTGTGTGTGTGGGGGGGGATAAAATAGCTAGTAGTTAGTAACAGTTGATTGATTGACAGTTGAGAGGCGGGCCGAAAGAGCAGAACTCAACCCCCGCAAGCACAACTAGGTGAATACAGAATGAGAGGCACACTTCTCGTCGTGTATAATGACTTACTGTAAATATATAGCTCTTGAAATAGTACTTTCTCTGTAACTAGCTGACATTGTAACTATAAGGTGTGAAGTATAGATGAAATTGTTTATGTAATAATCTAAGATGAGTTCTGATAAAGACCTTTTGTGCCCTCTGTAATGCCTTTTGCGCTACCGCTCACAGGATGAGTATAGGGTGCACAATAAACTAGCAGCCTCCGGCAGCAACAATCACTCGTCATGGGGGACCTAAATCATGGACAGATTGACTGGGAATCCAAAATTCGTATGGTGGGGGGCAGAAAGGTGGGGAGCGAAGTAAGTGGAAGTTTTAGAAAGTAATATCTAACACAACATGTAAAGAAGGACACATGAGAAATGGGAGGAGATACATCAAGTCTACTGGACTTGATCATCACCCAGGTTGATGAAGACATTGAGAGCTTAGAGCATGACATACCACCAGTACCAAGTGACCAGTGTGTCCTGGTACTCCAGTTGATTGACAGTTGAGAGGCGGGACCAAAGAGCCAAAGCTCAACCCCTGCAAGCACAATTAGGTGAGTACAATTAGGTGAGTACATGGTGGACCTGAGGACAGTGGCCATAAGATAAGGTGTCAGGGAAGGGAGAGCAGACTGTTAAAAAGGAGACTACAGGAAAGTAAGAAAGTATCTGAGAAGTGTGCAATAGGAGGAGGAGGATCTCAAGAGGGAAGACGGTCAGGGAAATGATGGACCAAGTTAAACTTAAGTACAAAGAAGCAGAAGAGAGATTCATACCACCATTAAGGGAAAAAAGCAGGAGGGCATATAATAACCCATGGTTCAATAATCAGTGCCTGGAGGCAAAATAAAAAAGCAGGAGCAAGTGGAGGAAATACAGAAGAAAACGGACAGAGGTAAATCTGGATAGATGCAACAGGTCCAGGAATGACTACATAACCATAAGAAGATTGGCAGAAAGAAACTATGAGAATGATATTGCCTCCAAGGCAAAGAGCACACCGAAACTCTTACACAGCCATATAAGAAGAAAAATAAAAGTGAATGACCAAATGACAAGGTTACGAAAAAGGGGAGGTCAGTATACAGACAATGATAAAGATATTTGTGAGGAGGTCAGTGCCAGCTTCCATGGAGTGTTCACTACTGAGCCTGGACAGCTCCCGGAGCTAGATGAGGAAGCAGCCCCTGATGAGAAACTTCTAAATGTTAAGGTAACAGCGGAGGAAGTAAGAATATAGGTGTAACTCTCTGCTTCCTATTGCTTAGGTACTCATCACTAGATGTAGCTAAAGCTACTGGGCCTGATAGAGTATCACCATAGTTGTTAAAAAAAACGGCACAGGCACTCATCATACCTCTAGAGCTAATATTTAATGAGTCCCTTACAAGGGGGTATTGCCCAGCTGCTGGAAGAAGGCTGGTGTGGTGCCAATCTACAAGAAAGGAGATAGAATAAAAGCATTTAACTACAGACCAGTGTCACTCACAAGTATCCCTTGCAAAGTACTTGAAGTAATTATAAGGCTAATACTAGTTGCACACCTAGAAAGACCTGAATTTGTAAGTAAACAACAAGTAAACAACAACATGGCTTCAAGGAAGGGAAATCATGACAGACGAACCTCCTGAAGTTTTATGATAAGGTAACGAAAATAAGGCAAGACAGAGAAGGCTGGGCAGATTGCATATTTCTGGACTGCCAAAAAGCTTTTGATACAGTACCACACAGAAGGTTACTATGCAGACTTGAGAGGCAGGTGGGAGTAGGATGCAACGCTCCCACTCCCCTCCTTACATGAGTAAGAAATTACCTAACGGAAAGGACTCAGAGAGTGACAGTGAGGGGCGAGGAGTCCTCCTGGCGTAGAGTAACAAGCGGGGTGCCTCAAGGATCGGTGCTGGGTCCCATACTATTCCTCATTTATGTGAACGACTTGATTGCATTAGTTGAGTCTTACATGTCAATGTTTGCAGATGATGCAAAACTAATGAGGAGGAATGAGACAGATGAGGATTATAAGATTCTCCAGGATGACTTGAACAGGTTGCAGAACTGGTCCGAGAAATGCCTACTAGAATTCAACACCAGCAAGTGTAAGATGATGAAAATGGGATCAGGAACCAGGAGACCGAAAGGCCAATACACGATGAAGGAAAACTAACTCCCTGTAACGACTAGAGAAAAAGACCTGGGAAGAGACATAACTAACTCCAGAGTCTCATATAAACAGATTAACTTCAGCCGCATACACTACTCTGGCAAAAGTCAGAACATCCTTCAAGAACTTGAATAAGGAGGCCTTTAGATCACTGTGTACCGCCTGTGTGAGGCCAGTCTTAGAATATATCGCCCCATCGTGGAACCCCATCTGAAAGAAAACACTTGAAAAAGTGCAGAAGTTTGTAACGAGAATCGTCCCAGAGCTGCGAGGGATGAGATACGAAGAGAGACTGAAGGAACTAAACCTGACCATGATAGAAAGGAGGAGGGGCGGGGGGGACATGATACAGACATCAAATACTTAGAGGGATTGACAGGGTGGAAACAGAGGAATTTTTTACAATGAATATCAACCGAACAAGGAGGTACGGATGGAAGATTGAGACTCAGATGTGTCATAGAGATGTAAAAGGTTTTCCTTTAGCGTAAGGATAGTGAGTAAATGGAATGACTTACAGGAGCAGGTTGTACAGGCTAACTCCAGTCATAACTTAAAAAGCAGGTATGACAGGGAAATAGGTCAGGAGTCATTGCATTAGACACCCAACAGCTAGAAAAGCGGAGTCCACAAGCTAGAGCTGAATCCTGCAGGCACAAATAGGTGAGTATAAACACACACACACACACACACACCTCGTAGGGGTGTAGCCTGGCTTAGGGGCCTCGTAGCCTGGTGGATAGCGCGCAGGATTCGTAATTCTGTGGCGCGGGTTCGATTCCCGCACGAGGCAGAAACAAATGGGCAAAGTTTCTTTCACCCTGAATGCCCCTGTTACCAAGCAGTAAATAGGTACCTGGGAGTTAGTCAGCTGTCACGGGCTGCTTCCTGGGGTGTGTGTGTGTGTGTGGTGTGTAGTTAGTGTAGTTAGTAAACAGTTGATTGACAGTTGAGAGGCGGGCCGAAAGAGCAAAGCTCAACCCCCACAAACACAACTAGGTGAATACACACACACACATACACACACACATATGTAATACACACATTTAGGTACATCTGCATTTGTGCAGCTGCCCTAGACTATATGAAGGGGAGTACAGTGTGTCAAAAAAGCTAGCTACGTGATGCTAAAAATCCCCATCACACAGGATGGTTAGTCATACAGAGGCATGTGATAAGTAGTCTGCACTGGCAGACTCTGGGTGCATTATGAGGATATCATCAACACAAGAGTGAATAAGGCAGCAGTGGTACTAAAAGTCCCCATCTCGCAGGATGGTTAGTCATACAGGGCCATATGTTCAGTAGCCTGCACTGGCAAATTTTGGGTGCACTATGAGGATATCTTCAAGAACACGAGAGTGAATAAAGTAATTGCAAAGCTCCAGGTACCTCATGCCAACGGGTCTGAATGGTCTAATAACTGGGCATTCGGTGATGTAGTGTGGGAGATCATGCCGCAGTTCCTGCTCACAGAGTTTGCACCTGGAGTGCTCAGGATTGAGAGATCCTTCACTTGTAGCCTCCTGCCACAGGTAACGGTAACCCAACCTGATCCTGGCAACCACTGTGTCGCATAGTCTGGTCGACGTTTTGTGTTGCCCATAAACATTGGTTTCAGACCTGAACAAATCATAGTTTTTATACTGGTGTTTTCAGGTCGTTGAGAGTCAGTAATTTCTCTCCTGTCAGACCTGAGTGTTTGGAACAATACAGTGTTGACAGCAGAGATGGGGATACCTTGGTCTAATTCAACTTCATCTTTGTTACACGCTAATTTGGCTGCAATGTCTGTCTCATTATGATGGGTTATATTTATGTGTGATGGTGTCCATATAAAGGAGATTCGAAACCCTTTACTCTGTGCAACGATTAGGTCATTTATAATTGGTAGTTTGAGGTTCTTGCTGTCGATCTTCCAGGAGAAGTTTCCGATTGCTCGAAGAACAGACTTTGAATCACAAAATATTATTCCTCCTCCAATGTTATTTTTTTAATGTACTGGTAGCTAGTTGTACTGACGCTAGTTCTGCTTGTGTGGAGGTCAGCCCGTTGTTAACCTGACACTGACAGTCTGTGTGTAAATATTATTTCTATAAAACCTACATGCTGCTGCAGTCCGTCCAGTAGAGGATTGGACTGAGCCGTCGGTGTAGACGCAGTGCTCGTGAGATCTTAAACTTGCATGATTCTCTCTAGTATGGTTGGAAGCTTCAGTTCTTCCCGCATGTTGATGATTCTTGTGCATCTTGGGGAACCAAGAATTATCCTCATGGCTTCATTACACACACACACACACACACACAACACACACACACACACACACACACACACACACACACACACACACACACACACACACACCCTCATCATCACACACCACACACACACACACACACACACACACACACACACACACACACACACACACACACACACACACACACACACACACACACACACACACACACACACAGATTCCAGAAGGTCTTCACAATAAAGCAAGGAGAAGTCCCTGAACTAAGAGGGGTGGCGATAAACCAAGCAGACTTGAAAAATACTGAAATTACGAGATGAGGTTAGGAGGTATCAGCTTGATCTTGAAGTGACTAAGGCTGTCGGACCTGATAGAAACTCACCATGGATGCTAAAAGAGAGGGCAGAAGCACTCTGCATGCCACTATCTATGTCTATAACAAGTCACTGGAAGCAGGAGACCTACCAGAGAGTTGGAAGACAGAATATCCTGCCTATCTCCCAATATATAAAAAAAGGGGATAGGCAGGAGGCCCTTAAGTAGAGGCCGGTGTCTTTAACATGTATACCATACAAGGTGATGGAGAAGATGGTGAGAAAGAGACTGGTAGCACATCTGGAGAGACTGAACATTGTAACACGTCACCGGCGTGGGTCCAGGGGTGGCAGGTCGTGTCTCACAGGTTTAATAGAATTCTATGACCAAGCATAGGGGGTCTGACGGCTGAGTGGACAACGCTCGGGGTTCGTAATCCTATGGTTCTGGGTTCGATCCCTGGCGTCGGGGGGAAACAAATGGGCAGAGTTTTTTCTCGCCCTGATGCCCCTGTATACCTAGCAGTAAATAGGTACCTGGGAGTTAGACAGCTGCTACGGGCTGCTTCCTGGGGATGAGTAACAATAACGAGGCCTGGTCGAGGACCGGGCCGCGGGGACGTTCAGCCCCGAAATCATCTCTAGATTACCTCAAGATAAGCAACAAGCATTAAGCAAGAAAGAGAAGGATGGTCAGACTGCATTTTCTTAGACTGTCAGAAAGCTTTTGACACAGTACCCCATAAGAGACTGTTGCATAAGTTGGAGAAACAAGCTGGAGTAAGTGTTAAGGTGCTCCAATGGATAAGGGAGTAAGTACCTAAACAACAGGAAGCTGAGAGTTACTGTGAGGGGTGAGACTTGAGAACGCCGTGATGACACCAGCGGAGTCCCGCAGGGTTCTGGACTCGGGCCTATCCTGTTTCTGATATACCTGAATAATCTTACAGAAGGTAGTGACTCGTTCCTCTCAGTGTTTGCTGATGATGCTAAAATTATGAAAATGATTCAGACAGGAGGACAGCAAGAGACTACAGGATGACCTGAACAGACTGAAGGAATGGTCCTACAAATGGCTACTAGAGTTTAACTCGAGCAAGTTCAAAGTGATGAAGACAGGTGTAGGGAGCAGGAGGGCAAACACAAGTTACCAGCTGGGAGAGGAAATCCTTCAGGAGTCAGGAACAGAGAAAGATCTGGGGGTTGATATCACACCTGACCTGTCACCAGAATCCCACATCAAAAAGGTAACATCGGCGGCGTATGCAAGGGGTGGCAGACATAAGAACTGCTTTCAGTAATATGAGTAAGAAATCATTCAGAACCTTGTATACCTCATATGTCAGGCCAATACAGGAATATGCAGCTCCGGCGTGGAGTACACATTTAGTCAAAAACAAAACGATGTTAGAAAATGATTGTTGATTGTTGGGTAGTCTCCAAACTGAGAGGTATGAGCCAGGAGGAAAGATTATTGGAACTAAACTTCACGACACTGGAAAACAGAAGAGTTATTGGTGACATGATGACTACCTACAAAATTCTCAGGGGGGAATTGACAGGGTGGAAAAAACTAACTAATTAGCAAAGGTGGAACACGAACAAGGGGACACAGATGGAAACTTAATACCCAAATGAACCGAAGAGACATTAGAAAGAATTTGATCAGTGTCAGAGTAGTTAACAAATGGAATGCATTAGTCAGTGATGTGGTGGAGGCAGACGCTATTCATAGTTTCAAATATAGATTTGATAGAGTCCAATCGGCTCCAGAATCTGTACACAAATTGATTGACAGACGAGAAGTGGGACCAAAGAGCCGAAGCTCAACCTCCCCGTAAGCACAACTAGGTAAGTACACCCAGAACGATCGGAAGCATCGTGAAAACCCCCAACAAACGACCGCTCTCCTTGTCCAAGACATATATCGAAGCTGAGATCTCGCTAAGAGAAATTGTCTGGGAGCAAGGATCACTATCTGCTCCTAGAGTCACCATATTGGGAGCCGAGGACACATAGTCAAGATAGTTCAGGTGTCCGGGGCTCTACGACCTGGTGATTCGCCTCGTGATTACCAGATCATGGGTGATAACTCCACAGGATTATCTGGGTGGCCAGGTGGAGGGTGATTATACCTGGAGTCTACCTGGAGTCTACCTGGAGTCTACCTGGAGTCTACCTGGAATGGGTTCTGAGAGTTCTTCTACTCCCCCGCTAGCTTGTGGTAACTTTTGTCCAGCATCTGCTGTAGGAACTTGAATAACTGTTTCCTGATCACATCCAATTATGTTCCGGCAATATTTCGTCATTGTGGAGAGAATACTGTATTGTCCTGGACCCGTGATGTTCATACAGTGTCCAGTGATGTTCATACAGTGTCCCGTGATGTTCATACAGTGTCCCGTGATGTTCATACAGTGTCCCGTGATGTTCATACAGTGTCCCGTGATGTTCATACAGTGACCCGTGATGTTCATACAGTGTCCCGTGATGTTCATACAGTGTCCTGTGATGTTCATACAGTGTCCCGTGATGTTCATACAGCGTCCTGTGATGTTCATACAGTGTCCCGTGATGTTCATACAGCGTCCTGTGATGTTCATACAGTGTCCCGTGATGTTCATACAGTGTCCCGTGATGTTCATACAGTGTCCCGTGATGTTCATACAGTGTCCCGTGATGTTCATACAGTGTCCCGTGATGTTCATACAGTGCCCGTGATGTTCATACCCGTGATGTTCATACAGTGTCCCGTGATGTTCATACAGTGTCCCGTGATGTTCATACAGCGTCCCGTGATGTTCATACAGCGTCCCGTGATGTTCATACAGTGTCCCGTGATGTTCATACAGTGTCCCGTGATGTTCATACAGTGTCCCGTGATGTTCATACAGTGTCCCGTGATGTTCATACAGTGTCCCGTGATGTTCATACAGTGTCCCGTGATGTTCATACAGTGTCCCGTGATGTTCATACAGCGTCCCGTGATGTTCATACAGTGTCCCGTGATGTTCATACAGCGTCCCGTGATGTTCATACAGTGTCCCGTGATGTTCATACAGTGTCCCGTGATGTTCATACAGTGTCCCGTGATGTTCATACAGTGTCCCGTGATGTTCATACAGTGTCCCGTGATGTTCATACAGTGTCCCGTGATGTTCATACAGTGTCCCGTGATGTTCATACAGTGTCCCGTGATGTTCATACAGTGTCCTCTGATGTTCCCGTGAACGGATGCAGTGTGCATCCGTTCCAACTTTTAGTATCCATGTGAGATTCCGTTTGGACAAACAGCCATTGTGTGTGTGCGTGTGTGTGTGTGTGCGTGTGTGTTTACTAGTTGTGTTTTTGCGGGGGTTGAGCTTTGCTCTTTCGGCCCGCCTCTCAACTGTCAATCAACTGTTTACTAACTACTACTTTTTTTTTCCCACACCACACACACACACACCCCAGGAAGCAGCCCGTGACAGCTGACTAACTCCCAGGTACCTATCTACTGCTAGGTAACAGGGGCACTTAGGGTGAAAGAAACTTTGCCCATTTGTTTCTGCCTCGTGCGGCAATCGAACCCGCGCCACAGAATTACGAGTCCTGCGCACTATCCACCAGGCTACGAGGCCCCTTGTGTGTGTGTGTGTGTGTGTGTGTGTGTGTGTGTGTGTGTGTGTGTGTGTGTGTGTGTGTGTGTGTGTGTGTGTGTGTGTGTGTGTGTGTGTGTGTGTGTGTGTGTGTGTGTGTGTGTGTGTGTGTGTGTGTGTGTGTGTGTGTGTGTGTGTGTGTGTGTGTGTGTGTGTGTGTGTGTGTGTGTGTGTGTGTGTGTGTGTGTGTGTGTGTGTGTGTGTGTGTGTGTGTGTGTGTGTGTGTGTGTGTGTGTGTGTGTGTGTGTGTGTGTGTGTGTGTGGTGTGTGTGTGTGTTGTGTTGTGTGTGTGCAATACTGACCGTCCTGTTCATTGTTATACCTTCAAGAGAATCTGTGATTTAAATCAGCCACGACTACCTCCTCCTCCTCCTCCATCATTTGCATGAAGTCAGCATCCGTCTCCTCCTCCAGCT
This sequence comes from Procambarus clarkii, assembly GCF_020424385.1. Lineage (NCBI taxonomy): Eukaryota > Metazoa > Arthropoda > Malacostraca > Decapoda > Cambaridae > Procambarus > Procambarus clarkii. The sequence continues at coordinate 13,067,672 of NC_059596.1, read as the reverse complement.
GTCCCATCAGATGTTTAGAGTCAGCCTCTATCACCTCCTCCTTCAGCAAATGTATGGAGTAAACCTCCACCAGCTCCTCCTCCAGCATATGTATTGTTTATGTAAATGAATTGGACTGGATACTTCTTTAAAACTGCCTTTTAAATTTCCCTGATAAATTTTGTTCTTCCCATTCTTTGTATAATAATGTATATTACTGTGGTATAATGAATTCATCCATTTTTGTTCTGTGATTGCAATGAAAGAAAATTCTGTGCACACAAGTGCACTTAATGAGTTCAATTTAATCATATCAGTACTAATGTAGGTACGAAATATTTGAAGGACATTGTTATGTTCCTGCTCGTGTTCCTGTCTGTTACCACCTCCATCACAAAGAATGCACCGTGAATATATTTTAGACTGGTTGTTACACCTCCCCCCCCCCCACAGTTTCCCTCTAGTATCCCAGCTCAGTAAACACGTTTACCACTTCCTTTTTTCCAAGCACTCATTCCAACCACTGTCCTTCAGTTGTAAAAAAATCAGTCAGATATTCAGAGGTACTCCCCCAATAAGCTCTGATCATTCTTCCACCCTTGCCCTTGAAAACTGCACCCCATCTCTCTCTCTCTATCAAGTGTCAATTTTACTGTTTGCATTTTGAGTTACAAAGCACTGATATTACATTAGAATTATAATGTTTGTGAATAAAGCAGGCGATACCACTTATCAAGTGGAGGACTTTTACAACATTCACGCGGCTGATTTACGTACATCAGCAGTATTATTATCCTCTGGTTCTTGTCACATGTTTGTCTAAAAATCTTTCGTTCATTATTGTTTATCGTACTTGATGCCTCTCAGCTCAGTGAACAGTCTGGTGGCACACCTCTCAGTTTCCCCCAGTTTCATTATGTGCTTATTGAGGTAAGAGTGCCATGTAGGAGCTGCATACTCAAGAACTGGTCTGACGTATGTACTGTCACAGATTTTAGATGCCTTGTATATATTTATATATAGTTCATCTTCCTGGAAACAGATATTACGTCTGCAGGGTTGCCATATGCTGCTGACGTTACCCAGTTTATATGCGTCACAGGAGAAAGGTTAATGGCTCTTATGTGAACGGTCAGATAAATTTCCTTGTATATCTTTCCCTGCCCAGATGACACGCTTTGGCTGACCAATTTCCAGTTTCAGTCTCGATTTAAAAGGAAATAAAACATTAAGTAAAACACCTGAAATTAAATGAGTGATCCTACACCTTCTAACAAAGGATACAAAGGATTAATCTCTCTCTCTCTCTCTCTCTGTCTCTCGTTCTTTTTCCGACTCCAAACCTTAAAACCAAGTCGACTAAGATAGCTAACTAGCTATAGCTATATAGAGTTAATGCTGGTATAATCTCTTGTTATCATCGAGGATATGAACACACACTCACACACACACAGCACTACACCTGAGCCTCTCTCTCACCCCCGGGCCAGATCTGACCACACCCGGAGACCAGACGATCACGAAATACGATAATTATTTCCCCCATGTGCTGGCCTGCGCGCGAGCCCGACGAGTTAAACGAGTCCGGAGAAAGTTGGAACCACACGTATTTGGGACGATCTCCGGCCCGTCACAAAGGCGAGCACCTCCGCTGGCTTCCCTTCAGACAAAGGCAGCGGCAAAAATGCCCCGAAAAGTGGAGGGGCCGTCACAGTGAGTGGTTCCTGCTCCAGCTCCCTAGTTAGTCACACACTGGTGGTGCTCGACTCTCCAGCACAGCGGAGGCAGCAGGTATGGGGGGAAGTCTCGTCCTTATAACACCTGTGCACAAGATCCATAAGATACCAGCGCTCGGGCAATGTTCAGCCATCAGATTTTTCGTGAAATTAAACAAAACGCTGTTTATGTTTCTATTCGTTTTGTCCACCATGGTGGATGAGCGTGACACACGAGGCGGCGGTGGCGGCGTGCCACGGTAAATGCCACCAGGCGAAAGACTGTAACAAGAAAAAAAAAGAAGATAAAAAATAGGGTGAACAATTGCCACCAGAATTGACCAGCTATTTCCACTGAGTTTGGAAACAATGAGGTACAGGCGGTCGCTACCGTTTGGGTTGCCACTCCCCCTTTCGCCACCTCTCTTCCCACACACCTCTTGCTTCCTCTCACCTCTTCCTCCTCCTCCTCCTCTTCCCTCACCGTACGCCCAAACACTGCGTAATATACCCCCGGGCTGCCTGCCTTACTGGCCCGGCCCTGACCATAGTGTAGTTACCAGGAATGGCAAGTTAGGAGACGACTGAACCTGAGGCGTCTGGAGATACGTGGCAAGGAGCCAAGGTCGCGGCGGTGGCTTCAAGTCTCTGGTGACGACCCGCTGCCAGGGGTTCGAATCCGTTCCTCCAGATGCTCCTCTTCTGCCACCACAGTCCTCAAGGATCCGAGGGACGGGCACCTTCGGCGATAAGTATGTAAATCCTTCATCTTATCGTATGGCCTACGGCCTATGTTTATTTTTGGGGAGGTTCCATTGATTTTTTTTTGAGAGAGAGTCGCTGTTATGGTGCGTGCGCATCGCTGTGTCACTATCAACCTCGTTAATCCACCATCATTGTCAATAATAGTGACATCATTATCATCATCAGTATCATTACCACAGCCATCGTGCAATTCACTATTATTGTCACCATCATCATCATCAACAGTAACAACACGACCGTGTTGATAATGATAATGGTCATCAATCTCACTATTTTCGTCCTCATCATTATAATCATCACTGCCATCAACATCACTCTGTATCGTCATAATCATTATCTTCTTTATCATCATCATCATCATCAGGAAGATAATGATAATGACGATACAGAGTGATGTTGATGGCAGTGATGAGTGTGATGATGAGGACGATAACAGTGAGATTGATGTCCATCATCATCATCTATATCGTCATCATCATCCTCATCATAACGCAGCCACGACATGCTAGAGGATTCAGTTGAATCCCAATTTACGTTGCTCTTAGCACGTCGTGGCTGAGTGGGCTAGGGCGTGTGGTTGGAAGTACCGAGAGTGCGAGTCCTCATTACGGCTTCTACTGGTTTTCTCCCTGATTCATCACGTTAATATGATTTCATTGTGCAATGATACAAAAGCTCTCTTATGAGATCATCTCGGAAGAGACGATTAAGATGAGATGACGAGGAGAGAGAGATAGTAGAATATCAAAGATTACACCTACACACCTGTCTCAGACTACACCTACACACCTGTCTTTGACTACACTTACACACCTGTCTCAGACTACACCTACACACCTGTCTCTGACTACACTTACACACCTGTCTCCGACAACACCTACACACCTGTCTCAGACTACACTTACACACTTGTCTCAGACTACACCTTCACACCTGTCTCAGACTACACTTACACACTTGTCTCAGACTACACCTACACACCTGTCTCAGACTACACCTACACACCTGTCTCTGACTACACTTACACACTTGTCTCAGACTACACCTTCACACCTGTCTCCGACAACACCTACACACCTGTCTCAGACTACTCCTTCACACTTGTATCAGACTACACCTACACACCTGTCTGAGACTACACCTTCACACGTGCCTCAGACTACACCTTCACACCTGTCTCAGACTATACCTTCACACCTGCCTCAGACTACACCTTCACACTTGTCTCAGACTACACGTTCACACCTGTCTCAGACCACACCTTCACACCTGTCTCAGACTACACCTTCACACTTGTCTCAGACTACACGTTCACACCTGTCTCAGACTACACGTTCACACCTGTCTCAGACCACACCTTCACACCTGTCTCAGACTACACCTACACACCTGTCTCAGACTACACCTTCACACCTGTCTCAGACCACACCTTCACACCTGTCTCAGACTACACCTTCACACTTGTCTCAGACCACACCTTCACACCTGTCTCAGACCACACCTTCACACCTGCCTCAGACTACACCTTCACACTTGTCTCAGACTACACGTTCACACCTGTCTCAGACCACACCTTCACACCTGTCTCAGACTACACCTACACACCTGTCTCAGACCACACCTACACACCTGTCTCAGACAACATTTCTCATTGATTTACACTCAGTTTCAAAGAATGTATCAATGGCGCAAATGTTAAGTTGCAGACATAGATGCGCGCGCGCACACACACACACACGCGCGTGCGTGCGTGTGTGTGTGTGTGTATTCACCTAGTTGTGTTTGCGGGAATTCTTTCGGCCCGCCTCTCAACTGTCAATCAACTGTTTACTATTCCCCCCCCCCACACACACACACCAGGAAGCAGCCCGTGACAGCTGACTAACTCCCAAGTACCTATTTACTGCTAGGTAACAGAGGCATTCAGGGTGAAAGAAACTTTGCCCATTTGTTTCTGCCTGGTGCGGGAATCGAACCCGGGCCACAGAATTACGTGTCCTGCGCGCTATCCACCAGGCTACGAGGCCCCTGTGTGTGTGTACTCACCTAATTGTACTCACCTAATTGTGCTTGCGGGGGTTGAGCTTTGGCTCTTTGGTCCCGCCTCTCAACTGTCAATCAACTGGTGTACAGATTCCTGAGCCTACTGGGCTCTATCATACCTACATTTGAAACTGTGTATGGAGTCAGCCTCCACATTCATGTGTATTCACCTAGTTGTGTCTACGGGGGTTGAGCTTTGCTCTTTCGGCCCGCCTCTCAACCGTCAATCAACTGTTTACTAACTACTTTTTTTTCCCACACCACACACACACACACACACACACACACACACACACACACACACACACACACACACACACACACACACACACACACACACACACACACACACACACACACCAGGAAGCAGCCCGTGACAGCTGACTAACACCCAGGTACCTATTTACTGCTAGGTAACAGGGGCATTCAGGGTGAAAGAAACTTTGCCCATTTGTTTCTGCCTGGTGCGGGAATCGAACCCGCGCCACAGAATTACGTGACCTGCGCGCTATCCACCAGGCTAGCAGGCCCCTGTGTATGTGTGTGTGTATGTGTGTGTGTGTGTGTGTGTGTGTATGTGTGTGTGTATGTGTGTGTGTGTGTGTGTGTGTGTGTGTGTGTGTGTGTGTGTGTGTGTGTGTGTGTGTGTGTGTGTGTGTGTGTTTGTGTGTGTGTGTGTGTGAGTGTGTGTGTGTGTGTGTGTGTGTGTGTGTGTGTGTGTGTGTGCAGGTCATATAAGGCTGACTGGTACGCAAGCAGGAACCTGCTGATATTATCCAGTAATTTACATTGAGTCTTAAACCAGGAAATGTTGGATATACACTTATTTTAAAGTTCATTTTTTCTGAATTTTGTTTTTTGGAATTAACGGAGAGTTTGGTCTTTGATTTCCAGTATGCAAATCCCGTCAGAGCTTACCCGGGAGGGAGGACATCGACCAGCTGCGCAAGGTAAACATAGCATCAGCGACCTGGACCAGGTGATGACATCTTTAAGACAACAACAACATCGGAGCCAAATTTCCCGAGATATCGAACCCCGACTAGGGAAAAAAAAATTCTTTCCCACGAGTTTAGGTCCAAGTTACCTTCCTGGCAGCAGCTGATGCTCAACAAACCCATTCCTTCAAAATCCCCCAGCAAATCCCCCCACCCCAAACCCAAATCCCTCCATAGCGAGCTATAGGTGCACAGCGAGCACAACTCCCCAAGCTGAGAGATAGTGTCGATATGAGATCGCCTCTGACGGCCCACAGCCAGACACGGTTTCAGACAACAGATAATACCAAGACGAATCAGCATCATCACACCATCCCCGAGCACCCTCTGGTCTAGTTCTCTGGTCCAGTCCTCTGGTCCAGTCCTCAGGTCCAGTCCTCTGGTCCAGTCCTCTGGTCCAGTGCTCTGGTCCAGTGCTCTGGTCCAGTGCTCTGGTCCAGTGCTCTGGTCCAGTGCTCTGGTCCAGTTCTCTGGTCCAGTGCTCTGGTCCAGTGCTCTGGTCCAGTCCTCTGGTCCAGTCCTCTGGTCCAGCCCTCTGGTCCAGTTCTCTGGTCCAGTCCTCTGGTCCAGTTCTCTGGTCCAGTCCTCTGGTCCAGTCCTCTAGTCCAGTCCTCTAGTCCAGTCCTCTGGTCCAGTTCTCTGGTCCAGTGCTCTGGTCCAGTGCTCTGGTCCAGTGCTCTGGTCCAGTGCTCTGGTCCAGTTCTCTGGTCCAGTCCTCTGGTCCAGTGCTCTGGTCCAGTGCTCTGGTCCAGTGCTCTGGTCCAGTGCTCTGGTCCAGTGCTCTGGTCCAGTTCTCTGGTCCAGTCCTCTGGTCCATTCCTCTGGTCCAGTGCTCTGGTCCAGTGCTCTGGTCCAGTGCTCTGGTCCAGTTCTCTGGTCCAGTCCTCTGGTCCAGTCTTCTGGTCCAGTCCTCTGGTCCAGTCCTCTGGTCCAGTCCTCTGGTCCAGTCCTCTGGTCCAGTCCTCAGGTCCAGTCCTCTGGTCCAGTCCTCTGGTCAAGTCCTCTGGTCCAGTCCTCTGGTCCAGTCCTCTGGTCTAGTTCTCTGGTCCAGTCCTCTGGTCCAGTACTCTGGTCTAGTCCTCTGGTCCACACGAGAAGTCAGTAAACCGCTCCACCCACTCCTAACGAAGAGATTAAATATTAAAAACCAGGAGATGGATACGACGAGCGTTGGTGGGTATAGGGGGCGCGAGAAGGGTTATATGGTAATGAAGTCTCTAATTGAAAGAGAAGGCAGAGAAGCTTCGTTTAGTAAAATGCGTTAACTGGCAGATGGTAGGAGCGGAGGTGACCTCTGGCGTGATCCATCAAGAGGGTAACGAGCCCAGCAACTGGTCAGGGTAATGTGATACAGGCTTTATGGTGCAAGAACACGGCCCGCTTGATCATATTGGGGCTCCGAGCGTTGGCGTCTCACTGTCGTTCATCATGTAGTGGTCGTGTTGTTGCTGCTGTAGTGGTCGTGATGTTGCTGCTGCAGTGGTCGTGTTGTTGCTGCTGCAGTGGTCGTGTTGTTGCTGTTGTAGTGGTGGTGTTGTTGCTGCTGCAGTGGTCGTGTTGTTGCTGTTGTAGTGGTCGTGTTGTTGCTGCTGCAGTGGTCGTGTTGTTGCTGTTGCGGTGGTGGTGTTGTTGCTGCTGTAGTGGTCGTGTTGTTGGTGCTGCAGTGGTCGTGTTGTTGCCGCTGCAGTGGTCGTGTTGTTGCTGTTGTAGTGGTGGTGTTGTTGCTGCTGCAGTGGTCGTGTTGTTGCTGTTGTAGTGGTGGTGTTGTTGCTGCTGCAGTGGTCGTGTTGTTGCTGTTGTAGTGGTCGTGTTGTTGCTGCTGCAGTGGTCGTGTTGTTGCTGTTGTAGTGGTCGTATTGTTGCTGCTGTAGTGGTCGTGTTATTGCTGTTGTAGTGGTCGTGTTGTTGCTGTTGCGGTGGTGGTGTTGTTGCTGCTGTAGTGGTCGTGTTGTTGCTGCTGTAGTGGTCGTGTTGTTGCTGCTGTAGTGGTCGTGTTGTTGCTGCTGCAGTGGTCGTATTGTTGCTGCTGCAGTGGTCGTGTTGTTGCTGCTGTAGTGGTCATATTGTTGCTGCTGTAGTGGTCGTGTTATTGCTGTTGTAGTGGTCGTGTTGTTGCTGTTGCGGTGGTGGTGTTGTTGGTGCTGTAGTGGTGGTGTTGTTGCTGCTGTAGTGGTCGTGTTGTTGCTGCTGTAGTGGTCGTGTTGTTGCTGTTGTAGTGGTGGTGTTGTTGCTGTTGTAGTGGTCGTGTTATTGCTGCTGTAGTGGTCGTGTTGTTGCTGTTGTAGTGGTCGTGTTATTGCTGCTGTAGTGGTCGTGTTGTTGCTGTTGTAGTGGTCGTGTTGTTGCTGCTGTTGCAGTGGTCGTGCTGTTGCTGCTGAAGTGGTCGTGTTGTTGCTGTTGTTGTGGTCGTGTTATTGCTGCTGCAGTGGTCGTGTTGTTGCTGCTGTAGTGGTCGTGTTGTTGCTGCTACAGTGGTCGTGTTGTTGCTGCTGTAGTGGTCGTGTTGTTGCTGCTGCAGTGGTCGTATTGTTGCTGTTGTAGTGGTCGTGTTGTTGCTGCTGCAGTGGTCGTGTTGTTGCTGCTGCAGTGGTCGTGTTGTTGCTGTTGTAGTGGTCGTGTTGTTGCTGCTGCAGTGGTCGTGTTGTTGCTGTTGTAGTGGTCGTATTGTTGCTGCTGTAGTGGTCGTGTTATTGCTGTTGTAGTGGTGGTGTTGTTGCTGTTGCGGTGGTGGTGTTGTTGCTGCTGTAGTGGTGGTGTTGTTGCTGCTGTAGTGGTCGTGTTGTTGCTGCTGTAGTGGTCGTGTTGTTGCTGTTGTAGTGGTCGTGTTGTTGCTGTTGCGGTGGTGGTGTTGTTGCTGCTGTAGTGGTGGTGTTGTTGCTGCTGTAGTGGTCGTGTTGTTGCTGCTGTAGTGGTCGTGTTGTTGCTGTTGTAGTGGTCGTGTTGTTGCTGTTGTAGTGGTCGTGTTATTGCTGCTGTAGTGGTCGTGTTGTTGCTGTTGTAGTGGTCGTGTTGTTGCTGCTGCTGCAGTGGTCGTGTTGTTGCTGCTGAAGTGGTCGTGTTGTTGCTGTTGTAGTGGTCGTGTTATTGCTGCTGCAGTGGTCGTGTTGTTGCTGCTGTAGTGGTCGTGTTGTTGCTGCTACAGTGGTCGTGTTGTTGCTGCTGTAGTGGTCGTGTTGTTGCTGCTGTAGTGGTCGTGTTGTTGGTGCTGTAGTGGTCGTGTTGTTGCTGCTGTAGAGGTCGTGTTGTTGCTGCTGCAGTGGTCGTGGTGTTGCTGCTGCAGTGGTCGTGTTGTTGCTGCTGTAGTGGTCGTGTTGTTGGTGCTGTAGTGGTCGTGTTGTTGGTGCTGAAGTGGTCGTGTTGTTGGTGCTGTAGTGGTCGTGTTGATGCTGCTGTAGTGGTCGTGTTGTTGGTGATGCAGTGGTCGTGTTGTTTGTGCTGTAGTGGTAGTGTTGTTGCTGCTGTAGTGGTCGTGTTGATGCCGCTGCAGTGGTCGTGTTGTTGCTGCTGTAGTGGTAGTGTTGTTGCTGCTGTAGTGGTCGTGTTGTTGGTGCTGCAGTGGTCGTGTTGTTGCTGCTACAGTGGTCGTGTTGTTGCTGCTGCAGTGGTCGTGTTGTTGCTGCTGTAGTGGTCGTGTTGTTGCTGTTGTAGTGGTCGTGTTGTTGCTGCTGCAGTGGTCGTGTTGTTGTTGCTGTAGTGGTCGTGTTGTTGCTGTTGTAGTGGTCGTGTTGTTGCTGCTGCAGTGGTCGTGCTGTTGCTGCTGCAGTGGTCGTGTTGTTGCTGCTGTAGTGGTCGTGTTGTTGCTGCTGTAGTGGTCGTGTTGTTGCTGCTACAGTGGTCGTGTTGCTACAGTGGTCGTGTTGTTGTTGCTGTTGCAGTGGTCGTGTTGTTGTTGCTGTTGCAGTGGTCGTGTTGTTGCTGCTGTAGTGGTCGTGTTGTTGTTGTTGTTACAGTGGTCGTGTTGTTGCTGCTACTTTGGTCGTGTTGTTGTTGCTGCTACAGTGGTCGTGTTGTTGTTGCTGCTACAGTGGTCGTGTTGTTGCTGCTACAGTGGTCGTGTTGTTGTTGCTGCTACAGTGGTCGTGTTGTTGTTGCTGCTACAGTGGTCGTGTTGTTGCTGCTACAGTGGTCGTGTTGTTGTTGCTGCTACAGTGGTCGTGTTGTTGTTGCTGCTACAGTGGTCGTGTTGTTGCTGCTACAGTGGTCGTGTTGTTGTTGCTGCTACAGTGGTCGTGTTGTTGCTGCTACAGTGGTCGTGTTGTTGCTGCTGCAGTGGTCGTGTTGTTGGTGCTGTAGTGGTCGTGTTGTTGCTGCTACAGTGGTCGTGTTGTTGCTGCTACTTTGGTCGTGTTGTTGTTGCTACAGTGGTCGTGTTGTTGTTGCTACAGTGGTCGTGTTGTTGTTGCTACAGTGGTCGTGTTGCTGCTACAGTGGTCGTGTTGTTGTTGCTGCTACAGTAGTCGTGTTGTTGTTGCTGTAGTGGTCATGTTGTTGTTGCTACAGTGGTCGTGTTGTTGTTGCTGTAGTGGTCATGTTGTTGCTGCTACAGTGGTCGTGTTGTTGCTGCTACAGTGGTCGTGTTGTTGCTGCTACAGTGGTCGTGTTGTTGTTGCTGTAGTGGTCGTGTTGTTGGTGCTGTAGTGGTCATGTTGTTGTTGCTACAGGTGTCGTGTTGTTGCTGCTACAGTGGTCGTGTTGTTGCTGCTGTAGTGGTCGTGTTGTTGTTGCAACAGTGGTCGTGTTGTTGTTGCAACAGTGGTCGTGGTGTTGCTGCTACAGTGGTCGTGTTGTTGTTGCTACAGTGGTCGTGTTGCTACAGTGGTCGTGTTGCTACAGTAGTCGTGTTGCTACAGTGGTCGTGTTGCTACAGTGGTCGTGTTGCTACAGTGGTCGTGTTGCTACCGTGGTCGTGTTGCTACAGTAGTCGTGTTGCTACAGTGGTCGTGTTGCTACAGTGGTCGTGTTGCTACCGTGGTCGTGTTGCTACAGTGGTCGTGTTGCTACAGTGGTCGTGTTGCTACAGTGGTCGTGTTGCTACAGTGGTCGTGTTGCTACAGTGGTCGTGTTGCTACAGTGGTCGTGTTGCTACCGTGGTCGTGTTGCTACAGTAGTCGTGTTGCTACAGTGGTCGTGTTGCTACCGTGGTCGTGTTGCTACAGTGGTCGTGTTTCTACAGTGGTCGTGTTGCTACAGTGGTCTTGTTGCTACAGTGGTCGTGTTGCTACAGTGGTCGTGTTGCTACCGTGGTCGTGTTGCTACAGTGGTCGTGTTGCTACCGTGGTCGTGTTGCTACAGTGGTCGTGTTGCATACCGTGGTCGTGTTGCTACAGTGGTCGTGTTGCTACAGTGGTCGTGTTGCTACAGTGGTCGTGTTGTTGCTGCTACAGTGGTCGTGTTGCTACAGTGGTCGTGTTGTTGCTGCTACAGTGGTCGTGTTGCTACAGTGGTCGTGTTGCTACAGTGGTCGTGTTGCTACAGTGGTCGTGTTGCTACAGTGGTCGTGTTGCTACAGTGGTCGTGTTGCTACAGTGGTCGTGTTGCTACAGTGGTCGTGTTGTTGCTGCTACAGTGGTCGTGTTGCTACAGTGGTCGTGTTGCTACAGTGGTCGTGTTGCTACAGTGGTCGTGTTGCTACAGTGGTCGTGTTGCTACAGTGGTCGTGTTGCTACAGTGGTCGTGTTGCTACCGTGGTCGTGTTGCTACAGTGGTCGTGTTGCTACAGTGGTCGTGTTGCTACAGTGGTCGTGTTGCTACAGTGGTCGTGTTGCTACAGTGGTCGTGTTGCTACAGTGGTCGTGTTGCTACAGTGGTCGTGTTGCTACAGTGGTCGTGTTGCTACAGTGGTCGTGTTGCTACAGTGGTCGTGTTGCTACAGTGGTCGTGTTGCTACAGTGGTCGTGTTGCTACAGTGGTCGTGTTGCTACAGTGGTCGTGTTGCTACAGTGGTCGTGTTGCTACCGTGGTCGTGTTGCTACAGTGGTCGTGTTGCTACCGTGGTCGTGTTGCTACCGTGGTCGTGTTGTTGCTGCTACAGTGGTCGTGTTGCTACCGTGGTCGTGTTGTTGCTGCTACAGTGGTCGTGTTGCTACAGTGGTCGTGTTGTTGCTGCTACAGTGGTCGTGTTGCTACAGTGTGGTCGTGTTGCTACAGTGGTCGTGTTGCTACAGTGGTCGTGTTGTTGCTGCTACAGTGGTCGTGTTGCTACAGTGGTCGTGTTGCTACAGTGGTCGTGTTGCTACAGTGGTCGTGTTGTTGCTGCTACAGTGGTCGTGTTGCTACAGTGGTCGTGTTGTTGCTGCTACAGTGGTCGTGTTGCTACAGTGGTCGTGTTGCTACAGTGGTCGTGTTGCTACAGTGGTCGTGTTGCTACCGTGGTCGTGTTGCTACAGTGGTCGTGTTGCTACAGTGGTCGTGTTGCTACAGTGGTCGTGTTGCTACAGTGGTCGTGTTGCTACAGTGGTCGTGTTGCTACAGTGGTCGTGTTGCTACCGTGGTCGTGTTGCTACAGTAGTCGTGTTGCTACAGTGGTCGTGTTGCTACCGTGGTCGTGTTGCTACAGTGGTCGTGTTGCAACAGCTGCTTTATAAAATCAACTTTATCTCTATTTATCTAAATTATCAGTTTAGATTTAACTCTAGAAGATCAACTTTCCTTTGTAGCTTATTGTGTAATTTCTACTTATGAATCTTACAGTTTGAGATCCACTGATGCAGCTATCTTGGTTATCTTGAGGTTATCGTGAGGTTATCTTGAGATGATTTCGGGGCTTTGCGTCCCCGCGGCCCGGTCCTCGACTAGCGTCCTTTTTTTGTTACACCCCCCTCCCCCGGGATGAAGCCCGTAGCAGCTGTTTAACTCCCAGGTACCTATATTTACTGCTAGGTAACAGGGGCATCAAGGTGAAAGAAACATTATTGCCCATTTGTCTCCGCCTCCACCGGGAATCGAACCCGGAGCCTGAGGACTACGAATCCCGAGCGCTGTCCACTCAGCCGTCAGGCACCAGTAACTGTGTAATATCCAGTTACTGACGCAACTTCCTGTGTAAGATCGTCTTATGCTGCTTACTGTGGAAGATTCCCTTGTCCCGCTTCCTTGATAAGTTTCACCCGTTTATGCATCTTTCCGCGTAAGATCTATTTTATGTAATAAGCTATGTAATGTAAGCTATGCTATGTAAGCTTATTTTATGTAATCAGCTTACATATGTTTCAGCGGTTTATCCACTTACTTTCTTCCTGAGCTTCCTGGAACTTATTCAGTTTCCTGAGTAAGCTCCACTTACTCATGCAGCTTCTTGCGTAGGATGTACATATTTATTCATCATACTGCTTATAATGCACTTACTCATACGAACATGCTGGATAAGATCCGCTTAATTTTACAACTTCCCGTGTTATGTCCACGTACGTATGGAGATGCAGTCTAAGATCTTTCAGCTGTCAGTGTAAGATACATCTATCATGATACATGATACGGAGCGGCATGATACATCTATCATGCCGCTCCGTGGATGAGGCTAACGAACTGAGTTGAATCTTGCGGGACTTGATCTACTAACGGCTTCCGGGATAAGAACTATTCATATCTTCTAAGATGTGAGTAGCCAGGATCTATTAAGATCTATGAGATGTGAGTAGCTAAGATCTATTAAGCTCTATAAGATGGGAGTAGCTAAGATCTATTAAGATCTATAAGATGTGAGTAGCTAAGATCTATTAAGATCTATATGATGTGAGTAGCTAAGATCTATTAAGCTCTATAAGATGTGAGTAGCTAAGATCTATTAAGATCTATAAGATGTGAGTAGCTAAGATCTATTAAGATCTATAAGATGTGAGTAGCTAAGATCTATTAAGATCTTTAAAATGTGAGTAGCTAAGATCTATTAAGATCTATAAGATGTGAGTAGCTAAGATCTATTAAGATCTTTAAAATGTGAGTAGCTAAGATCTATTAAGATCTATAAGATGTGAGTAGCTAAGATCTATTAAGATCTTTAAAATGTGAGGGCAAAGATCTATTGTCCTCTTTAGGTCCAGTTTGCTTCCAGTTTTCAAGGTATGATGAGGGTTCACTTTATAGTTTTTAACTGAGTAAATATCGCGCCCTGGAAGGGGTGAAGTCCAGCTTCTATTGTCTCGAAAACTAAAGGTTGCCGAGACTACTTAAGAGTTCACAGCATTCTTCGCACAATCTTAAATCATCATGAAGCCTCGAGTACAAGATATACCTCTGACGCTTCTCGGGTTTCATAAATCTAAATCTATCACGCCACGTAATTTCCAAGTGATCACCCAGGTAATCATGCAATGCTCAGATACGAATTAAGCTTTCAATGGCTGGAAGAGTATCAGGTCTGGGTGTAACACACACATTGTGGTGTAGTTGATTAGATTGCGGCGCCTGGAACTCTGCAACTTCCAGTCCTGGAATCATCCTTCTTTCAAACCTGTATATTCTTCAACTTCCTGGCCAGGAACTCTGTATATTCCAGACTTGATATCATATAACTTCCTGACCAGGAACTCTGTAGATTCCAGACTTGATATCAAATAACTTCCTGACCAGGAACTCTGTAGATTCCAGACTTGATATCAAATAACTTCCTGACCAGGAACTCTGTAGATTCCAGACTTGATATCATATAACTTCCTGGCCAGGAACCTTGTAGATTCCAGAATTAGTATTCCGCAGCTTCCAGCAGATGAACACTGCGGATGCCAGACTTGACCTCCTGTAGCCTACAGACCGGAAACTATGCGGCTTAGAGACTTGACATCCAGTCACGTTCAGGCAAGGAACCATGCAGCTTCCAGTCTTGTCACTCTGAAAACTTCCAAACAGTCTACAATCGACTTGAGAATGGTCCAGAACGGACCGAAACGTCGTCGTCCCTTCAATTTCTAGTGTGTGGTCTGGTCAACATACTTCAGCCACGTTATTGTGACTCATCGCCTGCAGTCTACATTCGTTTTCACTTGAGACTGATACATCATTCTAACTTAATTCTCTTTAATTTCACTTTCATCTTCGCTTCAATGCTGGTTCTCTTCAAGTTCTTAAAGCTTAATGATTCCAGGGAGAGAACTCGTAATATATTTTCAGATGAAATCACATACTAATTTATTTACTTCAGTTCTGTCTCAAGACATCTTACTTTATAATTTAAACAAGTTTAAGTAGCAATTTTTGCAAGTGATCAAACCATAAATTGCATCTTCCAAATTCTCGAGATTCAACTTAATAAGGTGACAAATGGAGGGGGATGGAAGGGAATTATCAGGGAAAAGCGCCAAGCCATTGATATGGATTTCTTTAATGCCACAAAATTGGCATTAAAAAATGCCCATTTTGTGGCCTACACCCCCGATAACAGGACCCAACCTTAAACTATTACCCCCATTTATTAATCCAACATAATCCACGACCTAACTCGAAAGAACGTTAAAGTGAGGTAGGGAGAGGAAGAGGTAAATAGTGTGAGGCAGGGACTGAGAGAGGCAAAAAGAATTAGGGAGTCCCTAACTCTTTTTCCAAACGTTTTGTGTGTATGTGTGTGTGTGTGTGTGTGTGTGGTGTGTGTGTGTGTGTGTGGTGTGTGTGTGTGTGGTGTGTGTGTGTGTGTGTGTGTGTGTGTGTGTGTGTGTGTGTGTGTGTGTGTGTGTGTGTGTACTCACCTAGTTGTACTCACCTAGTTGTGCTTGCGGGGTTGAGCTCTGGCTCTTTGGTCCCGCCTCTCAACCGTCAATCAACTGGTGTACAGGTTCCTGAGCCTATTGGGCTCTATCATATCTACACTTGAAACTGTGTATGGAGTCAGCCTCCACCACATCACTTCCTAATGCATTCCATTTGTCAACCACTCTGACACTAAAAAAGTTCTTTCTAATATCTCTGTGGCTCATTTGGGCACTCAGTTTCCACCTGTGTCCCCTAGTGCATGTGCCCCTTGTGTTAAATAGCCTGTCTTTATCAACCCTGTCGATTCTCTTGAGAATCTTGAATGTGGAGATCATGTCCCCCCTAACTCTTCTGTCTTCCAACGAAGTGAGGCTTAATTCCCGTAGTCTCTCCTCGTAGCTCATACCTCTCAGCTCGGGTACTAGTCTGGTGGCAAACCTTTGAACCTTTTCAAAGGTGTGTGTGGTGTGTGTGTGTACTCACCTAGTTGTGCTTCTGGGGTTTGAGCTCTGCTCTTTCGGCTCGCCTTTCAACTGTCAATGAAACAACTGTTACTAACTACTAACTAATCCTCCCCCCCCCCACACACACAAACACACCCAGGAAGCAGCCCGTAACAGCGGTCTAAATCCCAGGTACCTATTTACTGCTAGGTAACAAGGCCATCAGGGTGAAATAAACTTTACCCATTTTTGTTTATCGCCGGTGCT
>NC_059596.1:12951557-13051681 GCF_020424385.1 Procambarus clarkii | reverse complement strand
TGGATGGGGGTCTTCATGGTAGATTGCAGCCTCGGAGGGCTGGCTGTACCAGTTATGGAACTGATGGGTTAGTGTAGACCTCCAGGTCTTCCGTTTTTTCCATGGCTGAGACTTTGGCTGAGCCGTGCTGTCGTTGGAGTTTGGTGAGGTGGCCTCCATGAGGAGGTACCGAGGAGGTGTCGTATTTGTGGTATGGCGGTGGAGCTCCTACTAAGATTTCCTTATCTGAGGAGTCCGTAACATCCGTAGTTAGTGGTTTTGTCTTTCGTCTCACAGCCTGAGGTAGGCTCAGGTGTCGTGGATTAGTGGTAGAAGCTTCTTCAGGAGCGTTGGTGGTACTGTTAGTATTTCTGCTAGCAGAAATAGCAGACACGTCTGCTAGCGTGTCTGCTGAGATGGTGACGGTAGGAGTGCTGGGAGCTGGAGAGGGACCTCTCTGCCACCCGGGTCTTGGGTGGTTCTGGAGTCTGTGTTGAGATCGACCTCATGGTCGTCTCTGGGACAGGTTGTGCCATCTGTGAGCTATATGTTGGACATATAGCCTGTCAGCGTATAGACTGACAGGCCAACAGAAGTTGCTAAATCTAGCATTGTGATACGTAACATGCTTACAACAGAAATTGTTGTTAGCGCAGGAGGGTCATGACGAATTGGACCCGAGTTTGATTCTCATGCAGGGTGTGACTTGGGCAAGTTTCCTTACCCATGATGCCTGTGTTCACCTAGTCTCTTTTTCCCCTCCCTTCTCCCCCCTCTCCCTCATCTCTCACATCTCTTTCCCTATTCCCGATCTCCATCCCATTTTCTCCTCTCTACCTCTCTCTCTCCACTCTTTCTCACATTCCCCCCCCCTCTTTCACCACTCCCCTCTCTCTTCCTCTATTTCCCCCTCCTCACCTCTCATCCTCTCACCCCCTCTTCCCCTTTTTCACCCCCTCCCTTGTCTTCCCCTGTCAACCCTCTTCTCTAACATCCCCCTTCTTTCCCCATATCCTTACCTCTCTCTCTGTCTCTGTCTCTCTGTCTCTCTCTCTCTCTCTCTCTCTCTCTCTCTCTCTCTCTCTCTCTCTCTCTCTCTCTCTCTCTCTCTCTCTCTCTCTCTCTCTCTCTCTCTCTCTCCCTCTCCCTCCCTTTCCCTCTCTCTCTCTCTCTCTCCCTCTCTCCCTCTCCCTCTCTCTCTCTCTCTTTCTTTCATGTTTCCCCTCTCCTCTCTTTGTATCTATCTCTACCTATATTTCTATCAATATTTCAACCAATATTTATATTTCTATCTTTATTTCCCTCAGAAATTTGTTTGCGTTTTATTAACATACATTTTTTATTAACGTACTTGGGTACACTGGCACTGACGCAGCTCTCCCAACTTAAATAAAGGATCTAGATAAATAAATAAACCTTAAATAAAATCTAGGATCTTAACTAAAGGATAAAGAAGCTAGTAAGTAGGTTCGTGATGACCTCCCCGATCTCGCAGGATAGTTATAGTCATTTAAGGGACATGCAGGCGATGAGTCACAATAACGTGGCTGAACTATGTTGACCAGACCACACACTAGAAGTTGAAGGGACGACGACGTTTCGGTCCGTCCTGGACCATTCTCAAGTCGATTGAGAATGGTCCAGGACGGACCGAAACGTCGTCGTCCTTTCAACTTCTAGTGCGTGGTCTGGTCAACATTTAAGGGACATCTGATCTGCGCCTGACGACCTTTGGAAGCATTATGAAGATATCAACAAGCAGAACGGGTGGGAGCCACGTATAACTTGGATCCTGGACTGAGGTCTTTGAATTCTCGGAACAAGGACTGTTGAAGCATTTATATTACTGGAATATAGGTAATTCCTTATTCCTGGAATTAGCAATAAGGGAAATTTCTTATTCCTGGAATTAGGAATAAGGGTAATTCCTTATTCCTGGAATTAGCAATAAGGGTAATTCCTTATCCCTGGATCTCGGCAAGTTCCTCTATACATTATCTCCCCCATCAATCGAATTATTACAGGAATAGCTTTGCGAGCAGCAAGCAGCAATAACCTTCCTGATCAGGTATATATATAATCATCAGAGCAGGGAGAAAAACCCTAGCTCTGACCGGGGGGTGCTGGGAGAGTCGACCAACTCTAAGAACCAGCAACAGGTAAACCACAGACAAATCTGCCAGGAGCCGGTCAGACAGGTGAAGAACCATCTTGGTCAGAACAGAAGCACCAGCAGCAGCAGGAGGAGTAGCAGCAGCAGCAGTACCAACAGTAGCAACAACAGCAGCAGTAGCAGCAGCAGCAGCAGTAGCAGCAGCAGTAGCAGCAGCGACGACTTTCCTCCGCGCCTGAATACTCATGACGCTCATGAAGGAGAAGATGAAGACAAAAAAAAAATGGAGCGAACGATTTACATAGTGGTGTTCTTCGTCCTCCTCCGTCGGCAGCAGCAACAGCAGATGCTGCTGCTGCAACAGTAACGGAAGACACTGCAGTGACAGGAAAAGCTGCTGCAGTGACAGGAAAAGCTGCTGCAGTGACAGGAAAAGCTGCTGCAGTAACAGAAGCAGCATCGTCATTGTCGGAAATAGCCGTTGTAGCCTCGTCTGCAGCTGAAGCACCAAGAATAGTAGTAGTAGTAGTAGTAGTAGTAGTAGTAGTAGTAGTAGTAGTAGTAGTAGTAGTAGCATTAGTAGTATTAGTAGCATTATTCGTAATAGTAGCAGCAACTGGAACAGTACCAATACCTTAAGTTTACTACAAAAGCAGGCTCAATAGGAACAGCAACAGTAATCTCAACCGTGACAGCAGCAGCAACAGCAGCAGCAGCAGGAGCAGCAACAAGAGCAGCAGCAGTAGCAGTAATCGCAGCAGCAACAGCAGCAGCAACAGCAGCAGGAGCAGCAACAAGAGCAGCAGCAGTAGCAGTAATAGCAGCAGCAGCAGGAGCAGCAACAGCAACAGTAGTAGCAGCAATAGCAGCAGTAACAGTAGTAGCAGCAGTAGCAGCAGTAGCAGTAACAACAGCAGTAGCAGCAGCAGCAGCAGCAGCAGCAGCAGCAATAGCAGCAGCAGTAACAGCAGCAGCAGTAGCAGCAGCAGCAGCAAGAGCAGCAGGAGTAGCAGCAGCAGCAGTAGCAGCAGTAGCAGCAGCCGCAGCAGCAGCCGCAGTAGTAGCAGCAGCAGCAGTAGCAGCAACAACAGTAGCAGCAGCAGTAGCAGCAGCAGCAGTATTAGCAGCAGCAGCAGTATCAGTAGCAGCAGCAGCAATAGCAGTAGCAGCAGCAGTAGCAGTAACAGCAGCAGCAGCAGTAGCAGCAGCAGTAGCAGTAACAGCAGCAGCAGCAGTAGCAGTAGCAGCAGCAGTAGCAGTAACAGCAGCAGCAGTAGCAGTAGCAGTAGCAGCAGCAGCAGCAGCAGTAGCAGCAGCAGTAGCAGTAACAGCAGCAGCAGCAGTAGCAGCAGCAGTAACAGCAGCAGCAGCAGTAGCAGCAGCAGTAGCAGTAGCAGCAGCAGTAGCAGTAACAGCAGCAGCAATAGCAGTAGCAGTAGCAGCAGCAGCAGCAGCAGTAGCAGCACCAGTAGCAGTAACAGCAGCAGCAGTAGCAGTAGCAGCAGCAGTAGCAGTAGCAGCAGTAGTAACAGCAGCAGCAGTAGCAGTAGCAGCAGGAGCAGCAACAAGAGCAGCAGCAGTAGCAGTAACAGCAGCAGCAGCAGTAGCAGCAGCAGTAGCAGTAACAGCAGCAGTAGCAGCAGCAATAGCAGCAGCAGTAGCAGTAACAGCAGCAGCAGCAGTAGCAGCAGCAGTAGCAGTAACAGCAGCAGCAGCAGTAGCAGCAGCAGCAATAGCAGTAGCAGCAGCAGTAGCAGTAACAGCACCAGCAGCAGTAGCAGCAGCAGTAGCAGTAACAGCAGCAGCACTAGCAGCAGCAGCAGCAGCAGCAGCAGCAGCCAACTAGAGAACCACCACCACCATCAGTCCAGCCACCTCCGTCATCAACCACACTAGCGCCTCCAGCATCAACGCTACAAAACGCCAACAACACTCTTGTCATCACCGCTATTTTCAACACTATTACCAGCACAGTGTAGGACACAACTACCACCACCACTCAGCACAATCACCACTACCACTCAGCACCACCACCAATCAGAACCACCACTCAGCACCACCACTACTCAGCACCACCACCACTCAGCACCACCACCACTCAGAACCACCACTCAGAACCACCACTCAGCACCACCACCACTCAGCACCACCACCACTCAGCACCACCACCACTCAGCACCACCACCACTCAGCACCACCACCACTCAGCACAACCACAAGTCAGCACCACCACCACTCAGCACCACCACCACTCAGCACCACCACCACTCAGAACCACCACTCAGAACCACCACTCAGCACCACCACCACTCAGCACCACCACCACTCAGCACAACCACAAGTCAGCACCACCACCACTCAGCACCACCACCACTCAGCACCACCACCACTCAGCACCACCACCACTCAGGACCACTACCACCATCACCTCTCACACCCTGGCGTCCCCCCTCACTAAACCCTCACTATTATCACACCCACACATCACTACACCCCCACACCACTTCACCCCCCCTCATCACTACATCCCTCACCATTACGCCCCCTCAACACTACACCACATCACCACTACACCACCCACCCACACCGCCCACTGGCGGCCAGATGGGTCCAGTGGAATAACGTATAGACAGGTCTAGCCGAAGGATGAGGGATAGATAAATGGGAGAGAAAGAAGCAGTGGATGACGGCACACACACCAACCACACAATAGTAAAGAGCCACACACCAACCACACAATAGTAAAGAGCCACACACCAACCACACAACAGTAAAGAGCCACACACCAACCACACAACAGTAAAGAGCCACACACCAACCACACAACAGTAAAGAGCCACACACCAACCACACAATAGTAAAGAGCCACACACCAACCACACAATAGTAAAGAGCCACACACCAACCACACAACAGTAAAGAGCCACACACCAACCACACAACAGTAAAGAGCCACACACCAACCACACAATAGTAAAGAGCCACACACCAACCACACAATAGTAAAGAGCCACACACCAACCACACAACAGTAAAGAGGCACACACCAACCACACAACAGTAAAGAGCCACACACCAACCACACAACAGTAAAGAGCCACACACCAACCACACAATAGTGAAGAGATACACACCAACCACACAACAGTAAAGAGCCACACACCAACCACACAATAGTAAAGAGCCACACACCAACCACACAATAGTAAAGAGCCACACACCAACCACACAACAGTAAAGAGGCACACACCAACCACACAACAGTAAAGAGCCACACACCAACCACACAACAGTAAAGAGCCACACACCAACCACACAACAGTAAAGAGCCACACACCAACCACACAATAGTGAAGAGATACACACCAACCACACAACAGTAAAGAGCCACACACCAACCACACAATAGTGAAGAGATACACACCAACCACACAACAGTAAAGAGCCACACACCAACCACACAATAGTGAAGAGATACACACCAACCACACAACAGTAAAGAGCCACACACACCAACCACACAATAGTGAAGAGCCACACACCAACCACACAACAGTAAAGAGCCACACACCAACCACACAATGTCCACTCCAACTAATTACCAACACGCATTATCGTTAAGGATCATTACCGCAGTTTAGGGCATGTATGTGTCCCAAGCTTAATTAACCAGCCACATATTCCCACTGATTAACGCAGCCCAGCATGGGAGAGTGCAAGGAAATGGCCATACATATTTTGCACTCTTTGGCTGGTGGTGTGGTAGTGGTGACTGTGGTGGTGACTGTGGTGGTGACTGTGGTGGTGACTGTGGTGGTGACTGTGGTGGCGACTGTGGTGGTGACTGTGGTGGCGACTGTGGTGGTGACTGTGGTGGTGACTGTGGTGGCGACTGTGGTGGTGACTGTGGTGGTGACTGTGGTGGCGACTGTGGTGGTGAGGGTGGTGGCGACTGTGGTGGTGACTGTGGTGGTGACTGTGGTGGTGACTGTGGTGGCGACTGTGGTGGTGACTGTGGTGGCGACTGTGGTGGTGACTGTGGTGGTGACTGTGGTGGTGTGGTAGTGGTGACTGTGGTGGCGACTGTGGTGGCGACTGTGGTAGTGACTGTGGTGGTGACTGTGGTGGTGACTATGGTGGTGACTGTGGTGGTGACTGTGGTGGCGACTGTGGTGGTGACTGTGGTGGTGACTGTGGTGGTGACGACTGTGGTGGCGACTGTGGTGGTGACTGTGGTGGTGTGGTAGTGGTGACTGTGGTGGCGACTGTGGTGGCGACTGTGGTGGCGACTGTGGTGGTGACTGTGGTGGCGACTGTGGTGGTGAGGGTGGTGGTTGTGGATTAGAAGGAGGGGGGGTGGAGTCTGTGTGGTGGGCAAAGTGGTGGTGGTAGTAGTACCTACCTATCAGACTGATTGATTGATGAAGATTAAGCCACTCAAGAGGTGGCAGGGGCATGAATAACCCGTTATACCTCTCAGTGCTTGTGTGTCAGTATCTATGGTAAGTGAGGTGTGGACCTGTGTACCCCGCCGCCTGGCTTGAGGTATTCGCCACGAATTTTAATCTCGACGATCGAGTTCTGATTCGTATCTCATTTTGACACTGTGGGCGGTGTTGATGTTCAGAGAAGGAGTGTTTCCTGACATTTCTTCGACTCGGCTGTGTTTCCACCTTCCATCCATTGCTCTAATTCTATTATTAAAAATAGAACTGTCTCTTCTCCTTGAAAGACTGAATTTTTTTTTCAGTCAGCCCTTCTAAAATTACAGTAACTCTTCGGTCAAAAGTACCAATATGAAGTCATAGACCACTAAAAAAGTGGACGTTTTATGTTATTGAATTTGGACAAATGAGAAACTTAGTTTATTTAGCGGCAGCACAGTATAAGACCCAACTTAACGTGCTAGACCAGTTCAAGGAATATTAAACGTACAAAAAGTTAATTTTTTAGTGACCCCCATCACTACATATTGGTATTTTGGACTAAATAGATTCTATAAGTGGTATAAGTGGCATCCCCCCCTTCAGGAGGATGGGCAGCTTGTTTAACACTGGGGGATACAGGAGTACACGCCTTCTGGTTTCTGTTATCATGCTGAGAGCTTTCCCTGGCCATGGTTCATGGTAAGCCTAACCCTATTACATTATCCTGGAACACGATCCGCCAACCGGTTTTCCTCCCAGGCCCCCCAGTCACTGCTGGGTGAACAGGGGCAAACAGTTATGGATTGGTTCCTAGTCAATCCTACTCCGGGTTTGGTTACGGAGTGCATGTGTATCATCTGTGTGTGTGTGTGTACTCACCTAGTTGAACCCACCTAGTTGTACTTGCGGGGGTTGAGCTCTGGCTCTTTGGTCCCACCTCTTAACCGTCAATCAACTGATGTACAGATTCCTGAACCTACTGGGCTCTATCATATCTACATTTGAAACTGTGTATGGAGTCAGCCTCCACCACATCACTGCCTAATGTATTCCCCATGTTAACTACTCTGACACTGAAAAGGTTATTTCTAACGTCCCTGTGACTCATTTGGGTACTCATTCTCCACCTGTGTCTCCTTGTTCGCGTACCACTCGTGTTAAACAGTTTATCTTTATTTACCTCTCAATTCCTCTGAGGATTTTGGAAGTAGTGATCATGTCTTCCCTTACTCCTCTGTCTTCCAGTTTCGTGATATGCATTTCCCGAAACCTTTCTCGTAACTCATGCCTCTTAGTTCTGGGACTAGTCTAGTGGCATAACTCTGAACTTTTTCCAGCTTCGTCTTGTGCTTGACAAGGTACGGGCTCCATGCTGGGGCCGCATACTCCAGGATTGGTCTTACATATGTGGTATACAAGATTCTGAATGATTCCTTGCACAGGTTCCTGAAGGTAGTTCTGATGTTAGCTAGCCTTGCATACGCCACAGATGATATTCTTTTGATGTGAGCTGCAGGAGACAGGTTTGGTATGATATCAACTCCTAGATCTTTCTCTCTGTCCGTTTCATGAAGCATTTCATCTCCCGTTCTGTATCCTGTGTCTGGCCTCCAGTTTCCATTGCCTAGTTTCATTACCTTACATTTACTCGGGTTGAACTTTAGTAGCCATTTGTTGGACCATTCATCCAGTCTGTCTAGGTCATCTTGTAGCCTCCTACTATCTTTCTCCGTCTTAATCCTTCTCATAATTTTTGCATGCTTTTTTTTTTTGCATAATTTTTGTGTGTGTGAGTGTGTGTGTTTGAATCTGTTTCCCTGTCACTGAAATCTCCGAGCATCAGAAATATTTAGTTTTAGGTTAATGAAGGGGATCACAGGGGTGGGGGGGGGAGGTTGGTGTTGACAATGGTGTCTGTCGGGGTTATAACACAGGGGGTTAAGACGGGTTAGGGTTATAGTGTGTGGTCAGGTAGAGAAGCGGGTTGGGGGGGGGGGGGGGAGGAGACACCGAACGCCCCGGGGATATTTTTTTTTTATTAATACATGAGGTACATCTGCATTAGTGCAGCTACCCTAGACTATACGAAGTGGAGTACAGTGTGTCAAAAAAGCTAACTACGTGATGCTAAAAAATCCCCATCACACAGGATGGTTAGTCATACAGAGGCATGTGATAGACAGTCTGCACTGGCAGACTCTGGATGCATTATGAGGATATCATCAACACAAGAGTGAATAAGGCAGCAGTGGTAATAAAAGTCCCCATCTCGCAGGATGGTTAGTCATACAGGGCCATATGTTTAGTAGCCTGCACTGGCAAATTTTGGGTACATTATAAGGATATCTTCAAGAACACGAGAGTGAATAAAGTAATTGCAAAGCTCCAGGCACCTCATGCCAACTGGTCTGAAAGGTCTAATAACTGGGCATTCGGTGATGTAGTGTGGGAGATCATGTCGCAGTTCCTGCTCCAGAGTTTGCACCTGGAGTGCTCAGAATTGGGAGACCCGTCACCTGCAGCCACCTGCCACAGGTAATGGTAACCCAACCTGATCCTGGCAATCACTGTGTCGCACAGTCTGGTGGACGTTTTGTGCTGCCCATAGATATGGATTTCAGATCTGAACAAATCATAGTTTTTTATACTGGTGCTTTCAGGTCGTTGGGAGTCAGTAATTTCTTTCCTATCAGACCTGAGTGTTTGGACCAATACAGTTTTGACAGAAGAGATGAGGATACCTAGATCTAATTCAACTTCGTCTTTGTTACACGCTAATTTAGCTGCAA
Source organism: Procambarus clarkii (assembly GCF_020424385.1). Classification (NCBI taxonomy): domain Eukaryota; kingdom Metazoa; phylum Arthropoda; class Malacostraca; order Decapoda; family Cambaridae; genus Procambarus; species Procambarus clarkii. The sequence goes on along the minus strand of NC_059596.1, from coordinate 13,042,373 downwards.
TGTCTGTCTCATTATGTTGGGTTATGTTTTGTGTGATGGTATCCATACAAAGGAGATTCGAGACCCTTTGCTCTGTGCAGGAATTAGGTCATTTATAATTGGTAGCATGAGGTTCTTGCTGTCGATCTTTCAGAAGAAATTTTCAATAGCTTGAAGAGCAGACTTTGAATCACAAAATATTATTCCTCCTCCAATGTTTCTTGATGTACCGGTAGTTAGCTGTAGTGCCGCTAGTTCTGCTTGTATGGAGGTCAGCCAGTTGTTTAACTTGACACTGACAGTCTGTGTGCAAATATTATTTCTATAAAACTTACATGCTGCTGCAGTCAGTCCAGTAGAAGATTGGACTGAGCCGTCGGTGTAGACACAGTGCTCGTGAGATCTTAAATTCTCGATGGAGGAGGCAATTGTTTCAAGTGTGACAGCTTTGAGAAGAGCAAGATTCTCATTACCTTTCTTCGTGACAGGTGTGTTTGATACTTGAATGGTGGGGTACAGATAAAGAGGAATATCAGAGACAGGTAGATTGCACTTAAAAGGAATGTTGAGTTTAATGAGATTGTAGGCATTGTTGCTCAGCCATTTATCATAAAAGGAGTGAGTTGGTATATCGGCACCAGTCAATAGTGTGTTAACAGCACTAAATAATTTGTCTCTGAGCAATGCAGGAGATGTAGGGTCTCTCATAACTTTAAGGCAAAAGGTAGTGTTGACTTGCATTATTCTCTCTAGTATGGTTGGAAGCTTCAGTTCTTTCCTCATGTTGATGATTCTTGTGCATCTTGGGGCACCAAGAATTATCCTCATGGCTTCATTCTGTACTACTTCAAGTTTGTCCAACACAGAGGAGGGGAAATTAATTAAGTGCAGAGCATTATAATCAACGAGAGATCTAACAAACATCATATAGAATTGTCTAGCATATTTAATATTGATACCAATATTCTTACCAGTAAGTGTTTTCAATGGTTTTAGTCTTTCTTTTAACCTACGGTGTAGATCGTTTACAATGACACTGTTAATACCAACTCCAAGGTATTTGTGCTGCCTACACGTTTCAATGTTCTGGTTGTTGACCCCCGGGGAGACACCGAACGTCCCCTTAACTCTACGCTCAAAACACATACACTTTCATCTTACACACACCTGCTGTTGGTGCTACTGCTCCACACACTTGTTCCTATACTTACTCCTTCTACCCTTTCACACACTTATACCCCCCAGCGACACACAACGTCCCGTGGGAAGTGGAACGTCCCACCCCCGCGCCCCCCGGGAACCTCATACACCTATTGAGACGTGACTTCTGTAATTACCTGTGACAGGTGTGCCCAATTGCACACCTGTCACAGGTGTTGCGGACGGTCTACGTCTTAATTTACGCTACTAACCACACTACACAAGTCCATCACTATGCAACACAACCACTACACAAGTCCATCACTATACAACACAACCACTACACAAGTCCATCACTATACAACACAACCACTACACAAGTCCATCACTATACAACACAACCATCACTACACAAATTCATCACTGTTCCCAACTAAACCACTTCACAATCAGGTTAATTTTAATCTTACTAAATAAACTATCTACGACATTTTTATCAACTGTTTGTGTTATCAACTCCTGTTATCAACAGGAGATATAGCCATCGTGACGGGGTTTACTGTCAAGTTGGAGGAGGTTTAAGGCAGCATATCAAGCAAGAAGAAGACAGCGGAACACTAGGATCAATGGCCACATCCGGAACAAAAGTGCTACGGGAGATGACACTTCCTCTCATCCGGCAAGGGCGGCGCCTTTCGCTCAGAGCAAAATTGGGAAAGAAGAGTATCGAATTTTGCGTGGACACCGGAGCGAACATCTCTGCCATCACGCTCAGTTTGGCCAAGCAATGTGGCCTCGAGTACAAAATAGATCAAGATTTAGCAACTACAACACACACGTATATGGAGTGTGAGGATACACACACCGACTACAAGGACGCAGGGGTTTTGGTGGACACGAAGCTGTGGTTAATGAGAGGGTTAGCGGTCATGTGCCCGTATATAGTTGTCCTGGATGCTGACTTTGACGATGCTCTTTTGGGCATGGATATTTTACTGGCCAACAACTGTACCATAGTTAATGATTCGGCTAATCCACACATTATAATCAGGCCTCAGAAAGACTTTCGAAAAAATTACGAGAGTATCCAAGTTGATTGCGAAATCAACGGTAAATCCGTCAAAGGTTTGGTTGATACCGGGTTTTCCATAACTCTTATCCCAAAGGTTCTGGCCACGGAACTAGGCCTCAGAACTAAACCATGCAAAACGGTAGATTTCATGTCGCCCGAAGGTAAATTGTGGTCTCCAAGAGAGGTTGTAAGGAACGCGGAAATTAAATTTGAAGGACTTCAGTTTCACACCAATATATATATTGATAAAATTGGACACTATAACTTCATCATTGGATCAGATATCACCCGGTACACAAACATAACTTTGACTGAAGACAGAGCTATCTTCGAACGCAGCAATATCCCCGTCAACATGAGCGATATCGACTGTTTTGAAGATATTCACACGCATAGTTCCCTCAAAAAGCGAATCCGAAACTTCCTTTCCAGAATGAAAACTGCCTTTTGCTAATCTGGATCACGATGTTGAAATTCTGAATGCAATGGCAACATTTTGTTTTGCTATGTTTAAGTTTTTAAAAGGTTCATATACTAGGGCTCTCAACTCTCTATATATCAAGTGTTATATGATCGTAATAGCTTAGCGTTTTCTCCTGATAAAATATTTACCCGTCCTTATATTCCAACTCCTTGTCGCCGAACCCTTCTAGTGTTATACAGTCATACCGGGTTTGTGTGTTCACCTAATAGTTACCTTTTTAGTGTGTGTGTGTGTGTGTGTGTATACTTAGCAAGTTGTACTTACCTAGTTGTGCTTGCGGGGGTTGAGCTCTGGCTCTTTGGTTCCGCCTCTCAACTGTCAATCAACTGGTGTACAGGTTCCTGAGCCTACTGGGCTCTATCATATCTACACATGAAGCTGTGTATGGAGTCTGCCTCCACCACATCACTTCCTAATGCATTCCATTTGTCTAGTACTCTGACACTGAAAAAATTCTTTCAAATGTCTCTATGGCTCATTCGGGCCCTCAATTTCCACCTGTGTCCCCCTAGTGCGTGTGCTCCTGGTGTTAAATAGTCTGTCTTTATCTACCCTATCAATTCCTCTGAGAATCTTGTATGTGGTGATCATGTCCCCCCTCACTCTTCTGTCTCTCGGTGATGTGATGTTTAATTCACGTTGTCTCTCCTCGTAGCTCATACCCCTCAGTTCGGGTACTGTGTACTATAGGCATCCGTCAGTCTCAGGAGACTATGAAGTTGCGCTCTGTTGTCGGCCTGGTCTGGAGTCTGGAGTCACCAGGGCGCAAAGCCAGGGTAGGTTGATTCGGGGGAGAAGCTGAAGTACTAGTACTAGTGTGTGGTACTCTGTGTGTGTGAATGTGTGTGTGTGTGTGTGTGTGTGTGTGTGTGTGTGTGTGTGTGTGTGTGTGTGTGTGTGTGTGTGTGTGTGTGTGTGTGTGTGTGTGTGTGTGTGTGTGTGTGTGTGTGTGTGTGTGTGTGTACTCACCTATTTCACCTAATTGTGCTTGCGGGTGTTGAGCTTTGGCTCTTTGGTCCCGCCTCTCAACCGTCAATTAACTGGTGTTCAGATTCCTGAGCCTACTGGGCTCTATCATATCTACATTTAAAATTGTGTATGGAGTCAGCCTCCACCACATCACTGCCTAATGCATTCCACCTGTTAACTACTCTGACACTGAAAAAGCTCTTTCTAACGTCCCTGTGGCTCATTTGGGTACTCAATTTCCACCTGTGTCCCCTTGTTCGCGTACCACTAGCGTTGAATAGTTTATCCTTGTCTACCCTGTCAATTCCCTTGAGGATTTTGTAGATAGTGATAATGTCTCCCCTTACTCTTCTGTCTTCCAGTGTCGTAAGGTGCATTTCCCGAAGCCTTTCCTCGTAACTCATGCCTCTTAGTTCTGGGACTAGTCTAGTCGCATACCTCTGAACTTTATCCAGCTTCGCCTTGTGCTTGACAAGGTACGGGTTCCATGTTAGGACCGCATACTCCAGGATTGGTCTTACATATGTGGAATATAAGATTCTGAAAGATTCCTTACACAGGTTCTTGAAGGCTGTTCTGATGTTAGCCAGTCTCGCATATGCCGCAGACGTAATTCTTTTCAAATGGGCTTCAGGAGACAGGTTTGGTGTGAAATCAACTCCTGGATCTTTCTCTCTGTCCGTTTCATGAAGTACTTCATCTCCTATTCTGTATCCTGTGTCTGGCCTCCGGTTTCCACTGCCTAGTTTCATTACTTTGTATTTATTCGGGTTGAATTTTAGCAGTCATTTGTTGGACCATTCATTCAGTCTGTCTAGGTCATCCTACAAATAATTTTTGCATCGTCAGCAAACATTGAGAGAAACGAGTCTATACCCTCTGGGAGATCATTTACATATATCAGAAACAGTATAGGTCCAAGGACTGTGTGTGTGTGTGTGTGTGTGTGTGTGTGTGTGTGTGTGTACTCACCTATTTGTGTCTGAAGGATCGACCTGTAGCTCCTAGACCCGGGTTTTCTAGACGTTGGTTGTCTATTGCAATGACACCTAACGTATCTCCCTATCAAACCTACTTTTAATGTTATGAATGGAGTTATCTACAACCTTTAGGTCCTTTAAGGTCATTCCATTTACTCACTACCCTTACGCTAAAGGAAAAGTTTTTAACAACTTTATGACACATCTGAGTCTCAAGTTTCCATCCGTGCCCCCTTGTTCTGTTGATATTCATTGTAAACACTTCCTCTGTTTCCCCAACCACTTGGGCTGGACGGTAAAGCAACGGTCTCGATTCGAGCAGGTTTGTGGTTCAATCCCCGACCGTCCAAGTGGTTGGTCACCATTCCTTCCCTCTGTCCCATTCCAAACCCTTATCCTGATCCCTTCCAAGTGCTTGACAGTTGTTTTGACTTGGTGCTTTCTACTGATAATTGCCTTGCCTTCTTCTGTTTCCACCCTTATTGATTGACAATAGAGACAATTAACTTAGAGGGATTGACAATCCCTCTAAGTATTTTATACGTCTGTATCTTGTCTCCCTTCCCTCTCCCTCTTCCTTTCTAACGTGGTCAGGTTTAGTTCCTTCAGTCTCTCTTCGTATCTCATCCATCTCAGCTCTGGGACGAGTCTCGTTGCAAATTTTTGCACCTTTTCGAACTTCCTTAGTTTTTTTTTTTTTTAGATGGGGTTCCACGATGGGGCGATATACCATAAGACTGGCCTCACACAGGCGGTACACAGTGATCTAAAAGCCTCCTTATTCAAGTTCCTGAAGGATGTTCTGACTTTTGCCAGAGTAGAGTATGCGGCTGAGGTTAATCTGTTTATATGAGATTCTGGAGTAAGGTTTGGTGTCATGTCTATTCCCATTATTTTTTCTCTATTCGTTATAAGGATGGAGTTTCCCATCATCATGTATCGTCCTTTCGGTCGTCAAGTCGTTAACATAAATGAGGAATAGTATAGATCCAGCACCGCTCCTTGAGGCACCCCGCTTGTTACTCAACGCCAGGAGGACTCGTGTTCCCTCCCTGTCACTCTCTGTCACCTGTTTGTTAGGTAATTCGTTATACCCACGTTAATGCGTTGCCGCCTACTCCCGCCTGCCTCTGATGTTTGTATAGTCACCTCCTGTGGTTACTATATTAATTATGCCTGAAATTTATATTAATATAAATTAATATTAATTATGCCCGAAATTATGCCTGACGAACCAGGAGCCCTGGAAACAAATCGAAACTGTCTCTATTTTCCGCTTGTTACAACTTGTAATAAAGTTGTTACATCTTGGCTTAACGTGTTTATGACGTATTAGAACGTTGTTACAACTTGCTATATTGGTTGTTATAACTGGCTAGGAAGTGTTAAAACTTGTTCGAACGTTGTATCAACATCGTAGTTTCGGTGTGTGTTTAGCGGGCTAGGTTCGTCAGGCATAATTTCCTTCTCTAAAGCCGTGTTGTTGTTGTTTACTTACAAACCGAATTCTTTCTAGGTGTGCAACTTGTTTTAACCTTATAATTCTTTCAAGTACTTTACAAGGGATGTTTGTGAGTGACACTGGTCTATAGTTAAGTGCCTCTTCTCTACCTCCTTTGTTGTAGATTGGCATCACATTTGCCTTCTTCCAGCAGCTGGGTAATTTTCCTTTTGTAAGTGACTCATTAAAGATTAGTGCTAGAGGTATTCTGTGGGCCTGTACTGTTTCTATATTTATAATCCATGGTGATACTCTGTCAGGCCCAGTAGCTTTAGTTACGTCCAGTGATGCTAGTTATATTCTTACTTCCTCTGCCGTCAACTCAATATTTAGAAGTTTCTCATCAGGGGTTGCTTCCTCGTCGAGCTCCGGGAGCTGTTCAGGCTCAATAGTGAACACTCCATGGACGCTGGCACCGAGTTCCTTACAAATTTCTTTAACAAATTTTGTATAGTGGCCTCCCCTTTTTCGTAACTAGGTTATTCACTGCTATTTTCCTTCTTATATGGCTATGTAGGAGTTTCAGATGTCTCTCTGCTTTGGAGGCGTATGTGTATATTTACTGTGTCTGCAGAACCGAGTTATTAGCTCTTGGACTCCGCCTTGTTACCCAATCTATTTTTCCTCTATCTACTACATATATATCTCTCTAACACACGCACACACACATCCCCAGGAAGCAGCCCATAGCAATCCCAGGTACCTTTTTACTGCTAGGTGAACAGGTGCATCAGGGTGAAAGAAATTCTGCTTATTTGTTTCCGCTTCGCCGAGAATCGAACCCGGGCCATTAGGATTACGATCCCCAAGCGCTGTCCACTCAGCCGCGAGGCCCCTGTAATGTGTGTGTGGACACATATTAATATTGCTATGAATACACATAACTAATTATACCAATAACACAAAATCTCCCCGAGCACATGTGTGCCTTGACCCACACTACAGAACACACATATTCTCCCGGTAACAACGTCTCAGGCCATCCCCACCACAGGTGTTGCATATATTAGACTGACCAAGGTTTGTTAAATGTTTTTAGCATGCACTCAAGCACGCAATTTCTCTCTCTCTCTCTCTCTCTCTCTCTCTCTCTCTCTCTCTCTCTCTCTCTCTCTCTCTCTCTCTCTCTCTCTCTCTCTCTCTCTCTCTCTCTCTCTCTCTCTCTCTCTCTCTCTCTCTCTCTCTCTCTCTCTCTCTCTCATCTCTGGCTCTCCACCTTCATGTTTACTACCTGTTTATCTGCCTTCTCCGCCTCGTAGCTGTCAGGTCAGAGGTAGTTTTTAAGGGATGGTCCTGGGCCTCCAGGTGCCTGACTCGCGTGTCCTTCCCAGGCAGCCACGTGGGGCTCCTCGCGTGGGGAGCCCCACGGTGGAGCCCACGGTGAAGCCCACGGTGAAGCCACGGTGGAGCCCACAGTGAAGCCCACGGTGAAGCCCACAGTGAAGCCCACGGTGAAGTCACGGTGAAGCCACTGTGAAGCCCTCTGTGAAGCCCACAGTGAAGCCCACAGTGAAGCCCACGGTGAAGCCACGGTGGAGCCCACAGTGAAGCCCACGGTGAAGCCCACAGTGAAGCCCACGGTGAAGCCACGGTGGAGCCCACAGTGAAGCCCTCTGTGAAGCCCACAGTGAAGCCCACAGTGAAGCCCACGGTGAAGCCACGGTGGAGCCCACAGTGAAGCCCTCTGTGAAGCCCACGGTGAAGCCCACAGTGAAGCCCACGGTGAAGCCACGGTGGAGCCCACAGTGAAGCCCACGGTGAAGCCACTGTGAAGCCCTCTGTGAAGCCCACTGTTTAGCCCACGTGAAGGCTCCACCCACCCCGCCCCCCCCCCCCCCCACTATCCCAGCACAATTTTCCTCTCCCAAATCTCTTAACCACCTGCTTGTTACCTGATTTAACTGCTTACTATTCCCATGCATTTCACACTTGGCTGTGACCTGTTCCTTCTCGTTTCCTACGTTCCTCTTCTCACAATATTTCCCTTTTCCACCGCCACTTCCTATCATTGCTCAATTTAATTCTATCCCTTTAACTCATAACCCCTCCAGCTCCCACCCTCCCACCTATTCCAACTAACCACAACTCTCGTCTTCCTATTACCTGCTACCTACAAGCCTCAGCTCCCTGTCCCGCCTCTCCCCCTGCCGCTACAGCCTCCACCTCCCTACATCTCCGCTACCTATAACCCCCCATCCCGTTCCCTCTCATATCTATCACACCGGGAGGCATACGCTAATGCATTTGCGAGGGGCGTTGACCGGCTTTAATCCTCTCTGAATCTCCACAGTGACGAATCACCATACAGAAAGGCACTAGGCACCCTCTTTGCCACTCCGATAAGATCGGAAAGTTCCGATCAAGCTAAATCAAAATCAGGTTCCAACGAGGCTTTAATGAAGTGGAATTCTTGAGTCACTGGCGAATACCTTACCCCAGACGAGTCCCAGCCTCCTCTGTCATGTAATTAGACTTCAGTACTTGGGAGGAGCACTATATATATATATATATATATATATATATATATATATATATATATATATATATATATATATATATATATATATATATATATATATATATATATATTTATCCTGTCTATAGACTTCATTGTGTCCCAATAAGGCTTACCCTCAATATTGAATAAGCTCACACTAACCAATTTCACAAGTAAGCGTTCCTCTCCTCCACGAAGAATGAATACGCTAAATGCTTCAATCTCCATTCAACATCAGTTTACTTTCTCGCTTGTTAGGGTTCCCCACTAACTACACAAGCACTCGAGCCGCTTCCACTGCAATCACGGCAACCCGTCCTCGACTCAAGTCCATTACATTCAGCGGTAGACCCCACAGACGCATTCATAAATTTGAACATGCTGTTAATTCAAAACGGGAATTTTCTCATATATAAATTAATATTATAATATATTAGGATATTGTGCATATATAGACATAGGTTAGGTTAGGTGTTTAGGTTCTGTTGGCGATTATTTGTATTTGTAGTACGTGGGTGAAGCATTTATAGCGTTGTGATTCGAACAAAATTCGTCAGTGAAGCACTTGTTCCGGAAGTGTTCGAACGTCAGCAGTTGTGAGTCGTGAGCAAACCGTTTTTCATTCATAAACCGGAAGTTAGACGGGTGCATGGAATCACTTTTGGGTCTTTATTTGGAGGACGGGTTGAACGGCCATCACTTTAATGTTCGAACAGGTCTCCTGGCGGCTGCACGCACTCATAGCGTCCTCGCGAGTGATCGTTGATCCTTGCACCTGCAACAGGCAGTGTGGCTGTCACGGCACCGCCTTCAAGTATCACTCGCCCCATCAAGTCACCCTGACTATGGCTCCAAACTGTCCCCCTCACAGCATAAGGAAGCTGGAATGGTCGTTTTAGCAATTCCAAGAAGAATTCAGATTCATCTTATAGTCTACAATAGTCCCAAAACGACATCTTAATTAATCCTCCTCTCCTCATCTCACGATCGCGGCAAAGGATTATACCTCGCAACACCTCAACCGATGCTTCCACTGGTGCCGATCTGGACGTGAATGATCGACCCCTCTCGTCAAGCCGCTGCCTCCACAGTCCATAACAGCCATTGGCATTCATCCAGTCAGTTCTCGCGACCGTTTCCAACGTCAAGAAATGTACCATTATCCTAACCTACCAAAGGACCCCACGAACAGAAAACGAGACATTACGTCAATTTCGCGAGCCGCTGTCATTTCTTGTACGTCAGTTTCTTGGCCTTAGGTAAAGTGTACGTCAAAATGCGACGTGCTGTTAGGAGGACGAGTTGACTCATCTGCCTGTGGTGTGTGGCCAGCCGCTCGCTATCACAAATCACGATTAGTAACGGTTATTTTGCCTAACTAAACGCTTATTCGTAGCAGCAAGCGGGATGGACTGTTTTCTGGGGAAAATTTGGGTACTGATTTAATGGAAATCAATAACAGTACACTACTTGAGAATATATAATCGCAGTAGATGGAGCCTTATTGAGCTTCGTGGACGGGTGGCAGGTTGCCACATACCTCCATCCCTCTTCTCTCCTTCATTGCCTTTATCCGGCTATCCACAATTCCCCCTCTCCTCTCCGCCCCCCCCCCCCTCCATCCTTTCTAACTCTGATTTGCTTCTGCTGCTCACAATCCGTTACCAATCCGTTATCTCCATTCATTCATTATCCTTAATATTCTTGGTTTTCCCTCCTCTTCCCTTCTATTCTCTCTCTATATATATATACATTTCCTTTCCACTTCCTCACACCCCGCACCTTTGGGCTGTTCCCACCTCCTTCATTCCCTGACGCACCAGCCTCTCACACGACGTCTGGCACCGACAAACGAACACACACATCTCCGTCGAAGAGTCCGCTTTCCAGGTTCCAGCAACACCAACTCGTCCCCCCGTCCTGACACTACCCGGGGCCCTGGAAGCTGCAATTTCGAGGCCCTTGTCCGGGGCCGGGACATATCATCCCAGGGGCGTATTTACATTCCTGTGGTCACAGAGGCCGGTGCGACCTCTGATCTGCTGTGGTGGTGATGGGCGCTGTTCCTCGACACTGCGCACCTGTCTGTGACTCCAGAGAAGTCTAACTCTGTATATGCCTCGCCTACTGGCCTCGTCGTACCTGTTGAGTAATAATGTGTCATTCCCGATGCACAAATCCACAAGGGCCGTGACGAGGATTCGAACCTGCGTCCGAGAGCATCCCAGACGCTACCTTAATTGACTGAGCTACGACATGGTCAAAAGGAGTTGAAAACATCGTGTCATTCCCGATGTTTGAATTCTTTGTTGGATCTGGTGTCTAATTTGTGGATTGGAGGTGGAGCTCCACAACTTCTCTGTGGATTCCATTTGTTGACCACCCGTACACTGCACGAATAAGCCAAACACTTGGAGTGGACGATAGAGCGACGGTCTCCCTTCATGCAGGTCGGCGTTCAATTCCCGACCGTCCAAGTGGCTGGGCACCATTCCTTCTCCCCCGTCCCATCCCAAATTCTAATATTGATCCCTTCCAAGTGGCATATAGTCGTAATGGCTTGGCGCTTTCTCCCGATAGTTCCCGTCCCTTGTCGGAGACGCCGGTCTCTAATTTAGTCCTTCTTGACTGTCAAAGTTTTCTGGCAATGTTTGCCTGTTTGCTGATGCCGTCAAGTTTCTGTGGATCCCCTCCCATGTTGGGGATCCCCTCCCATGTTGGGGATCCCCTCTCATGTTGGGGATCCCCTACCCTGTTGGGGATCCCCTACCATGTTGGGGAGCCCCCTACCATGTTGGGGAGTTAGGTTAGGTTAGGTTAGGTTAGGTTAGGTTAGGTTAGGTTAGGTTAGGTTAGGTTAGGTTAGGTTATCGGTGATTTTCAGTCTCCGATGTTCACTTAAAGATTTTAGTTGATGGTGGTGGTGGTGGTGGTAGTTTGTTGTGGTGGTTGTGGTAGTGGAGGTTTATTATGATATTGTTGGGGGGTAGTGATGGAGGTGGTGGTGTTTGTGGTGGTACTTACCTATTAGTACTACTATGAGGAAATGAGATTTACGAATCGAGCATTTGTCATGGCCCCGCATTACTAGCCGCCGGTTGTTTAGCCCAATCTCTCCTCTTTCCTTTCATATCTACTTTTAAAATTATTAATATAGTTGGCTTCCATAACCTGCTCCTTTAGTTCATTCCATTTTCCCATTGCTCTTATGCTAAAGACTAAAGACTGCTCTTATGCGACGTCACGTTCAGTTCCTTCCGTCGCTCTTTATATCCCATCTCTCGCAATAATGGAACGAGGAGCCGGTGGCTGAACGGACAGAACACTGGACGCGTGACCCTGTGGTCCCGGGTTCGATCCTGGGCGCCAGCGAGAAACGATGGGCAGAGTTTCTTTCACCCTGATGCCCCTGTTACCTAGCAGTAAATAGGTACCTGGGGGTTAATCAACTGTCACGGGCTGCTTCCAGAGGGTGGAGGCCTGATCGAGGACCGGGCCGGGGGGACACTAAAGCCCCGAAATCTTCTCAAGATAACCTCGTCGCAAACTTCCGAACCTTTTCCAGTTCCCTTATGACTTTCTTCAGGTGAGGGGCTCCATGATGGGGCGGCATACTCTAAGACTGGTCTCACGTAGGTAGTGTTGAGTGCCCTAAATGCCTCCTTACATATGTTCCTGAATGATTTTCTAACTTTTACTAGCTGCTGCTGTCGTTATCCTATTTATGTATGCCTCAGGAGTTAGATTAGCTGTTATGACCACTCCCAGGTCTCTTTTTCGAGTCGTCACAGGTAAGTAGTTCCCTGCACTGTGTGCTGTCTCTTTGGTCTCCTGCCGCCTAATCCCATTTCTATGACTTTACACTTGCTCGTGTTGAACTTCAGAAGCCATTTCTTCGATCATCTCTGCAATTTGTTCAAGACCACTTGAAGGATCCTACAATCCTCATTGGTCACAACTCGTGTTATTAATTTTGCGTCATCCACGAATATCGATATATAGGACTCAACTCCGGTAGACATGTCATTTACGTATATTAGAAACAGAATTGGTTCCAGCACAGATCATTGAGGTACTCCACTCGTTATGTATGTGTGTTTGTATGTTTGTGTATGTGTGTGTGTGTTTGAATGTTTGTGTATGTGTGTGTGTGTGTGTGTGTGTGTGTGTGTGTGTGTGTGTGTGTGTGTGTGTGTGTGTGTGTGTGTGTGTGTGTGTGTGTGTGTGTGTGTGTGTGTGTGTGTGTGTGTGTGTGTGTGTGTGTGTGTGTGTGTGTGTGTGTGTGAGTTTGTATGCGTGTGTGTGAGTTTGTATGCGTGTGTGTGTGTGTGTGTGTGTGTGTGTGTGTGTGTGTGTGTGTGTGTGTGTGTGTGTGTGTGTGTGTGTGTGTGTGTGTGTGTGTGTGAGTTTGTATGCGTGTGTGTATGTGTTTTATAAACTACGAGAACCACAGTCGTTTGAGAATCGTAAAATATGAGAACCATGAACCTCAAAGATTTCCGTATCTGAGAATCGTGAGCAACTCAGAAATCCCAGCAATTTACACTCTCATAAAAACAGTCAGAGATCTTGTAAGAAATCGAGAACTGTGCATCCAACAAAGTCTAGATGATCAGGGAGCAGACCAACTCCAGCTGACAGCCCCAAATTGGTCAGATGTAGAGCGGTGGGCGGCCTGAGTTATGGCGCCTTAAGTTTGATTTAGGGAGTAGCAAGATTTGCTGAGGTGGGCGAGGGAGTGGTCCCCATGCTCTTAATTAAGCTCTTACTGGTAGTGACGTAACGGCAAGCTATTAGCAAGAGATAGGATGGTAGGATGTAACAGCACACACACACAGGAAAGGCTGTTGGTCCAGACGAGATCTCACCATGGGTACTGAAAGAGTGTGCAGAGGCACTTTGCTTGCCACTCTCCATAGTGTATAGTAGGTCACAGGAGACGGAAAACCTACCAGAAATATGGAAGACGGCGAACGTGGTCCCCGTATACAAAAAAGGCGACAGACAAGAGGCACTGAACTACAGGCCAGTGTCCTTGACTTGTATACCATGCAAGGTGATAGAGAAGATCGTGAAACAAAACCTGGTAACACATCTGGAGAGAAGGGACTTCGTGACAAATCGACAACATGGAATCAGGGAGGGTAAATCTTGCCTAACTAGCTTAATAGAATTCTACGACCAGGTGGCAAAGATTAAGCAAGAAAGAGAAGGGTGGGCGGACTGCATTTTCTTGGATTGTCGGAAAGCCACAGTACCCCATAAGAGGCTGGTACTTAAGCTGGGGAGACAGGCAGGTGTAGCTGGTAGGGTGCTCTAGTGGATAAGGGAGTACCTAAGCAATAGGAAGCAGAGAGTTAAGGTGAGGGGTGAGACCTCGGATTGGCGTGAAGTCCCCAGTGGAGTCCCACAGGGCTCTATACTCAGTCCTATCTTGTTTCTGATATATGTAAATGATCTCCCGGAGGGTGTAGATTCATTTCTCTCAATGTTTGCTGACGATGCCAAAATTATGAGAAGGATTAAGACAGAGGAGGACTGCTTGAGGCTTCAAGAAGACCTAGACAAGCTGAAGGAATGGTCGAACAAATGGTTGTTAGAGTTTAACCCAAGCAAATGTAAAGTAATGAAGATAGGCGTAGGGAGCAGGAGGCCAGATACTAGGTATCATCTGGGAGATAAAATTCTTCATGAGTTAGAGAGAGAAAAAGACTTGGGGTTGACATCACGCCAGACCTGTACCCTGCAGCCCATATCAAGAGGATAACATCAGCGGCATATGCCAGGCTGGCCAACATACAAACGGCATTCAGAAACTTGTGTAAGGAATTATTCAGAACTTTGTATACCACATATGTCAGGCCAATCCTGGAGTATGCAGCCCCAGCATGGAGTCCATATCTAGTCAAGAATAAGACTTAACTGGAAAAGGTTCAAAGGGTTGCCACTAGACTAGTACCCGAGCTGACAGGTATGAGCTACGAGGAGAGGCTAAGGGAATTAAACCTCACTTCGCTGGAAGACAGAAGAGTTAGGGGGGACATGGTCACCACATTCAAGATTCTCAAGGGAATTGATAGGGTAGATAAAGACAGGCTATTTAACACAAGGGCCACACGCACTAGGGGGACACAGGTGGAAACTGAGTGCCCAAATGAGCCACAGAGATATTAGAAAGAACTTTTTTAGTGTCAGAGTGGTTGACAAATGGAATGCATTAGGAGGTGATGTGGTGGAGCTGACTCCATACACAGTTTCAAGTGTAGATATGATAGAGCCCAATAGGCTCAGGAACCTGTACACCTGTTGATTGACGGTTGAGAGGCGGGACCAAAGAGCCAGAGCTCAGCCCCCGCAAGCACAATTAGGTGAGTACAATTAGGTGAGTAGGTGAGTACACACACACACTTACAATACGATCTCTGATGTCATCCTGCTGACAGATCACATACTGTACCTTCTGCGTAATTGAGACTCCATCTTGAGATGATTTCGTAGCTTAGAGTCCCCGCGGCCCGGTCCTCGACCAGGCCTTCTTTTTGTTACCCTCCCCCCCAGGAAGCAGCCTGTAGCAGCTGTCTAACTCCCGGGTACCTATTTACTGATAAGTGATCAGGAACATCAGGGGTTAAAGAAACATTTTGCCCATTTGTCTCCGCCTCCACCGGGGATTGAACCCGGAACCTCAGGACTACGAATCCGAAGCGCTGTCCACCCAGCTGTCAGGCGCCCCAGCCTGACAGCTATCAGGCTGTCAGGCTGGGGCGTTATCAGATGTTAATACGTTATCAGGTGTTATCATATCAGGTGTTAATACTCGTGTATTAATGCGATAGCATTTTGTTGACAGCTCTGTAAACCACCATTTTGTTAACATATTAAAAAAAAATTGCAAAATTAATGAGAAATAAACGTACTAAAACGTGGTATCACTAGTGAGACACATCGGGAGGAAACCCTACGTCTTGCTCCAGAGGTATTTCCCATCTCCTTGACTCATCTTTCTTGTGAGGTTCTGTCCTTTGTTTCTAATTCATTTGTAATTCATTGTAAATCTTTCCGTACCTTCCGCCTTATCTGTTAACATAAGAATTTTTACGGGTCTAGTATGTCTTCTCTTTCTCTTTTATGAGAGTCTTAAGGCTTAGTTCCTCCAGCCATTCTTCGGATCTCAACAGTTGCCACCATTGTTGCAAATATCTCTACTTTTTCAAGTTTTATCATTGGTTTATTGAGTGAGAACGATCGCAGACGACGAGTCACAATAACGTGGCTGAAATTGAAATTCAAATAAGTTTATTGAGGTAAAATACACACAAAGGGATGAGGTAGCTCAAGCTATTCTCACCCCGTTCAATACATCGTGTTAATATATACATAGACACACATCACAAACAATAAACATATTACCGAACATTCTGAGAGATAAACATATAGATTTCCTCCTTTACACAAGTAGTATGGTATCAGACGTACACACAAATACTTTTATGACCTAGGTATACTGTATAGACAATTGAACGTGGCAGAAGACATGACCAGACCACACACCAGAAGATTTATATTTTAAATTTTGCCCCGAGGGGCGAGTTTATTGGGCAGCGCCACTCATCTTGTGAGTGGACACACCGCCGTAGCAGCATGTACAACACTCCCCAATAGGAAGAAAACCCGCTGGGTGGTGCAGAAGATGAAGAAACGACGACGTTTCGGTCCGTCCTGGACCATTATCAAGTCGTGTGTTCACATATGGTGTGTGTGAGGAAGTTGCCACACACATCAGTGCATCTCCTGGTGTGTGTGTGGTTTGGTCTATGATGAGAATGATTGTTGATTAGTGAGTTCTTCAACTCCCGCAGCCTGGCCTGTGTGACCAGCCTTCCCTGGCGGTGTGGCTTGAGCTGTGTGACTGTCTATCTTCATAGCCCCGAGGCCCATAGAGCAGATACTTGCCTAAGTTCCCTCTTGAAAACTTGCATTCGTTGTTCCGGAAGGAATTACTCACATTTGTTGGCAGGAGGTTGAAGCGTAGTTGACCTCTGATGTTTACTCTGTGCTCTCCAATTATGTTCATTTCACTTAAGCTTTTCAAAGAATGTATTTTACACTTTCTTTCATATATTTCACTCCAGTATGTTTTAATTTAATTGTACAGGGACTCCACCGAACGTAACCTTTCAGTATTTCTAATGTGTATGTTATAAGATATCTCTCTCGTCTTCATTCCAAGGAGCATAGTTTGAGTGCTCTGTGTCAGTTTCAGTAGTTCAAGTTTAAGAGTACTTAGTCTCACACTGATTCTATACAAGCAGTGAAGAATCTGATATCCATTGAGAAGGATATCCATTCACACCTCACATCTGCAAATTTTACAATGCAAATTTTTGCAAATTTTTTGTAATTTTTTCAATTTTTTTTGCAAATTTTTGCTCTATATATCCATTCAAAAGGAATGTGAGGACTGGACAACCAAAAATTGCGTACAAGATAGTACCAGTGCTTTGAAGGGTACCTGTGCTCTGGAGAGTACCTGTGCTCTGAAGAGTACCAGTGCTCTGAAGAGTACCTGTACTCTAAAGAGTACCAGTGCTCTGGAGAGTACCAATGTGCTGAAGAGTACCAGTGCTCTGAAGAGTACCAGTACTCTAAAGAGTACCAGTGCTCTGAAAAGTACCAGTGCTCTGAAGAGTACCAGTGCTCTGAAGAGTACCTGTGCTCTGGAGAGTACCAGTGCTCTGAAGAGTACCAGTGCTCTAAAGAGTACCAGTGCTTTGAAGAGTACCAGTACTCTAAAGGGTACCAGTACTCTAAAGAGTACCAGTGCTCTGGAGAGTACCAGTGCGCTGAAGAGTACCAGTGCTCTGAAGAGTACCAGTACTCTAAAGAGTACCAGTGCTCTGAAAAGTACCAGTGCTCTGAAGAGTACCAGTGCTCTGAAGAGTACCAGTACTCTAAAGGGTACCAGTGCTCTGGAGAGTACCAGTGCTCTGGAGAGTACCAGTGCGCTGAAGAGTACCAGTGCTCTGAAGAGTACCAGTGCTCTGGAGAGTACCAGTGCGCTGAAGAGTACCAGTGCTCTGAAGAGTACCAGTACTCTAAAGAGTACCAGTGCTCTGAAAAGTACCAGTGCTCTGAAGAGTACCAGTGCTCTGAAGAGTACCAGTACTCTAAAGGGTACCAGTGCTCTGGAGAGTACCAGTGCTCTGGAGAGTACCAGTGCGCTGAAGAGTACCAGTGCTCTGAAGAGTACCAGTGCTCTGGAGAGTACCAGTGCTCTGGAGAGTACCAGTGCGCTGAAGAGTACCAGTGCTCTGGAGAGTACCAGTGCGCTGAAGAGTACCAGTGCTCTGAAGAGTACCAGTACTCTAAAGAGTACCAGTGCTCTGAAAAGTACCAGTGCTCTAAAGAGTACCAGTGCTCTGAAGAGTACCAGTACTCTAAAGGGTACCAGTACTCTGAAGAGTACCAGTGCTCTGGAGAGTACCAGTGCTCTAAAGAGTACCTGTGCTCTAAAGAGTACCAGTGCTCTGAAGAGTACCAGTACTCTATTGGGTACCAGTACTCTAAAGAGTACCAGTGCTCTGGAGAGTACCAGTGCTCTAAAGAGTACCTGTGCTCTGGAGAGTACCAGTGCTCTAAAGAGTACCAGTGCTCTGAAGAGTACCAGTACTCTAAAGAGTACCAGTGCTCTGGAGAGTACCAGTGTTCTGAAGAGTACCAGTGCTCTAAAGAGTACCAGTGCTCTGAAGAGTACCAATACTCTAAAGGGTACCAGTACTCTAAAGAGTACCAGTGCTCTGAAAAGTACCTGTGCTCTGGAGAGTACCAGTGCTCTGGAGAGTACCAGTACTCTAAACAGTACCTGTGCTCTAAAGAGTACCAGTGCTCTAAAGAGTACCAGTGCTCTAAAGAGTACCAGTGCTCTAAAGAGTACCAGTGCTCTAAAGAGTACCTGTGCTCTAAAGAGTACCAGTGCTCTAAAGAGTACCAGTGCTCTAAAGAGTACCAGTGCTCTGAAGAGTACCTGTGCTCTGAAGAGTACCAGTGCTCTGGAGAGTACCAGTGCTCTAAAGAGTACCAGTGCTCTGAAGAGTACCAGTGCTCTGAAGAGTACCTGTGCTCTAAAGAGTACCAGTGCTCTAAAGAGTACCAGTGCTCTAAAGAGTACCTGTGCTCTAAAGAGTACCAGTGCTCTAAAGAGTACCAGTGCTCTAAAGAGTACTTGTGCTCTGAAGAGTACCAGTGCTCTGGAGAGTACCAGTGCTCTAAAGAGTACCAGTGCTCTAAAGAGTACCAGTACTCTAAAGAGTACCAGTGCTCTAAAGAGTACCAGTACTCTAAAGAGTACGATCTACGTGTTATTCCTTGTTTTGAGGTTCATATAATCCACACGATCATTTACCTGGCTTTTGTTATGATGGCTTTGTTGTGTTCTCTAAACGATAGGCCTACTGATATAATTATTCCTAGGTCTATGACTTGGTCAGATCTTCTCACTGGAAGGATCTGACTATGTCTTGTATCATGTACTTTGTGAAAGGCTATCTGTTTTTTTTTGTTTTTGTGACGAAATGTTATTTGTTTCCGTTAAATGACATATTGATTTACGTTGTTCGTTGGAATAACTTGTGATTGTAATTTTCCTGTACAGTCACGTGCTTTACGAACGCCTGTTATCTGAAAATGCTTGTTATACGATTGGGTGTTTGTTCGCATAAAAACAGTTCAGATAACTGGTGTGGCAGTTTTCCAATCTGTTTCCCAGTTTTATATACATCCATAACCTCAGAGCACTTTTTGTATCAACCGATGTATATCTTGTAATCTTCAAACACATAATAAAGCACAAAAAAAACACACAAAAGGAAAGGGGTGGTAGGAGAAAAGCACACAGAAACTGTATTGGAGGGGACCTAAACATTCCCTCTAATGCGTTATGTGTGGTTTCCTCCGAGGCTAAGGGTCCCCTTCTTCTAGCCAGAGGTGGTACTCTATCTATTATATATATATAATATATATATATATATATATATATATATATATATATATATATATATATATATATACAGTATATATATATATATATATATATATATATATATATATATATATATATATATATATATGTATGTATATATATATATATATATATATATATATATATATATATATATATATATATATATATATATATATATATATATATATATATATATATATATATATATTTTATACACGAATCTTTTTCAATATTTTTTTTATGCTTTGCTTCACTTTCGGGGGAAGTTGAAAAAGTAACTCTCCGAAGTTCATTTTCAACCAAGACAACAACGTCTCTCTCTCTCTAGGCGAAACGTTGAATTACATCCTACATTGACAATGCACGGGCTACAGGGCTCCATCAAGGAAAGGAGCATATAATCTCCTCACATAATCAGACCATCACCAGAGACTTCTTAACAAGCAGCACTGAAATAATCGACAGGTATAACGACATCAGAAGACTGGACATTAGCGAGGTGCTACACATCAAAAAGCCAAGACCACCAATCAACAACCAGTTAACACATAATTACATCCAACCCACCTCAAGACCCCGAGCCAATGCAAAGACAGGATCCAATGACCCTGCCTTAGAATTGCCAAATGGCAGATCAATCGGTCTGCCATTTGTCTTATTATTGACCATTTACTCATTGAATGTTTGCTTAAGTTCCCGGTAATTATGACTTAGATGCTTCTAGAGTCACTTTACGCTTTTTCAACATTGATCAGCTGATCAGCTGAAACATTGGGCAGAGTTTCTTTCACCCTATGCCCCTGTTACCTAGCAGTAAAATAGGTACCTGGATGCTAGTCAGCTGTCACGGGCTGCTTCCTGGGGGTGGAGGCCTGGTCAAGGACCGGGCCGCGGGGACACTAAAAAGCCCCGAAATCATCTCAAGATAACCTCAAGATACCCGGGATCGGTTCTCTTACTACCTGAGCTCACACTCCAACACTTTTAACCATTTAAACGGTATCTATCAATCTTACGTTCATTTTAAAAGATCATTTTAATCATCTTGCAACAATTTTATTCTGAGTTTATTTCCTGTCTCTTTTCTTGTATTGGTTGCAAATATGTCACTATTATTTTTTTTAATCTTGTGTTTAAGTCTTTTATTATAAAAATTGTTTATAACACAGGTCCAAGGACAGAGTCCCGAGTCTCACCACTTGTAACTTCTACGCAAACTCTGTTTATATATATATATATATATATATATATATATATATATATATATATATATATATATATATATATATATATATATATATATATATATATATATATATATATATATATATATATATATATATATATATATATATATATGTCGTACCTAGTAGCCAGAACGCACTTCTCAGCCTACTATGCAAGGCCCGATTTGCCTAATAAGCCAAGTTTTAATGAATTAATGTTTTTTCGACTACCTAACCTACCTAACCTAACCTAACCTAACTTTTTCGGCTACCTAACCGAACCTAACCTGTAAAGATAGGTTAGGTTAGGTTAGGTAGGGTTGGTTAGGTTCGGTCATATATCTACGTTAATTTTAACTCCAATAAAAAAAATTGACCTCATACATAATGAAATGGGTAGCTTTATCATTTCATAAGAAAAAAATTAGAGAAAATATATTAATTCAGGAAAACTTGGCTTATTAGGCAAATCGGGCCTAGCATAGTAGGCTGACAAGTGCGTTCTGGCTACTAGATACGACATATATATATATATATATATATATATATATATATATATATATATATATATATATATATATGTCGTACCTAGTAGCCAGAACGCACTTCTCTGCCTACTATGTAAGGCCCGATTTGCCTAATAAGCCAAGTTTTTATGAATTAATGGTTTTTCGACAACCTAACCTACCTAACCTAACCTAACCTAACTTTTTCGGCTACCTAATCTAACCTAACGTATAGAGATAGGTTAGGTTAGGTTAGGTAGGGTTGGTTAGGTTCGGTCATATATCTACGTTAATTTTAACTCCAATAAAAAAAAATTGACCTCATACATAATGAAATGGGTAGCTTTATCATTTCATAAGAAAAAAATTAGAGAAAATATATTAATTCAGGAAAACTTGGCTTATTAGGCAAATCGGGCCTTGCATAGTAGGCCGAGAAGTGCGTTCTGGCTACTAGGTACGACATATATATATATATATATATATATATATATATATATATATATATATATATATATATATATATATATATATATATATATATATATATATATATATATATATATATATATATATTTTTTATAAAAAAAGGAAGGGAGTACCACCTCTGGCTGGAAGAAGGGGGACCCATAGCCTCGGAGGAAACCACACATAACGCATTGGAGGGAAGGTAGGTCCCCTCCAATACAGTTTCTGTGTGCTTTTCTCCTACCACCCCCTTCCTTTTTTTTTTTTTTTTTTTTTTAGCTTTATTGTGTATTTAAAGGTTACAAAACATACAAGACAAATGCCTAAAGGTTATGGATCTCTTGAAGCTCCTCCGCTTCTGGACAGGAACCGAGGACGCAGCAAGCATTTCCCCTCTGGATCGCCACACTGAGACGCTGAAACAAAAAACTGGAAGCCCTTGGGTCTCTGGTGACGTCAATGAGCTTGGAACCCAATTCCTTGAGAAATCCCAAGGCACTCTTGCCCCAGGGGCCATGCGTCTCAGACGCTATGGGAACAAATATATATATATATATATATATATATATATATATATATATATATATATATATATATATATATATATATATATATATATATATATGTCGTACCTAGTAGCCAGAACTCACTTTTTGGCCTACTATTCAAGGCCCGATTTGCCTAATAAGCCAAGTTTTCCTGAATTAATATATTTTCTCTATTTTTTTTCTTATGAAATGATAAAGCTACCCATTTCATTATGTATGAGGTCAATTTTTTTTTATTGGAGTTAAAATTAACGTAGATATATGACCGAACCTAACCAACCCTACCTAACCTAACCTAACCAATCTTTATAGGTTAGGTTTGGTTAGGTAGCCGAAAAAGTTAGGTTAGGTTAGGTTAGGTAGGTTAGGTAATCGAAAAACAATTAATTCATGAAAACTTGGCTTATTAGGCAAATCGGGCCTTGCATAGTAGGCTGAGAAGTGCGTTCTGGCTACTAGGTACGACATATATATATATATATATATATATATATATATATATATATATATATATATATATATATATATATATGTCGTACCTAGTAGCCAGAACGCACTTCTCAGCCTACTATGCAAGGCCCGATTTGCCTAATAAGCCAAGTTTTCATGAATTAATTGTTTTTCGGCTACCTAACCTAACCTAACCCATAAAGATAGGTTAGGTTAGGTTAGGTAGGGTTGGTTAGGTTCGGTCATATATCTACGTTAATTTTAACTCCAATAAAAAAAAAATTGACCTCATACATAATGAAATGGGTAGCTTTATCATTTCATAAGAAAAAAATTTGAGAAAATAAAATAATTCAGGAAAACTTGGCTTATTAGGCAAATCGGGCCCTGAATTGTAGGCTGAGAAGTGCGTTCTGGCTACTAGGTACGACATATATATATATATATATATATATAACTGAAAACTCACACCCCAGAAGTGACTCGAACCCATACTCCCACAACTGGTATGTACAGGGACGCCTTAATCCGCTTGACCATCACGACCGGACATAAGGAAGTGATAGCCGAGGCTATATGAACCACTTCCCCGCCGGCACTCGGATGGTAATCTTGGGCATAGCATTTTATCAAATCACCTCATTCTTTGGGGCACACGTGAGGAACACAAATGCAAACAAGCCTGAATGGTCCCCAGGACTATATACAACTGAAAACTCACACCCCAGAAGTGACTCGAACCCATACTCCCACAACTGGTATGTACAGGGACGCCTTAATCCGCTTGACCATCACGACCGGACATAAGGAAGTGATAGCCGAGGCTATATGAACCACTTCCCCGCCGGCACTCGGATGGTAATCTTGGGCATAGCATTTTATCAAATCACCTCATTCTTTGGGGCACACGTGAGGAACACAAATGCAAACAAGCCTGAATGGTCCCCAGGACTATATACAACTGAAAACTCACACCCCAGAAGTGACTCGAACCCATACTCCCACAACTGGTATGTACAGGGACGCCTTAATCCGCTTGACCATCACGACCGGACATAAGGAAGTGATAGCCGAGGCTATATGAACCACTTCCCCGCCGGCACTCGGATGGTAATCTTGGGCATAGCATTTTATCAAATCACCTCATTCTTTGGGGCACACGTGAGGAACACAAATGCAAACAAGCCTGAATGGTCCCCAGGACTATATACAACTGAAAACTCACACCCCAGAAGTGACTCGAACCCATACTCCCACAACTGGTATGTACAGGAACGCCTTAATCCGCTTGACCATCACGACCGGACATAAGGAAGTGATAGCCGAGGCTATATGAACCACTTCCCCGCCGGCACTCGGATGGTAATCTTGGGCATAGCATTTTATCAAATCACCTCATTCTTTGGGGCACACGTGAGGAACACAAATGCAAACAAGCCTGAATGGTCCCCAGGACTATATACAACTGAAAACTCACACCCCAGAAGTGACTCGAACCCATACTCCCACAACTGGTATGTACAGGGACGCCTTAATCCGCTTGACCATCACGACCGGACATAAGGAAGTGATAGCCGAGGCTATATGAACCACTTCCCCGCCGGCACTCGGATGGTAATCTTGGGCATAGCATTTTATCAAATCACCTCATTCTTTGGGGCACACGTGAGGAACACAAATGCAAACAAGCCTGAATGGTCCCCAGGACTATATACAACTGAAAACTCACACCCCAGAAGTGACTCGAACCCATACTCCCATAGGCTTGTTTGCATTTGTGTTCCTCACGTGTGCCCCAAAGAATGAGGTGATTTGATAAAATGCTATGCCCAAGATTACCATCCGAGTGCCGGCGGGGAAGTGGTTCATATAGCCTCGGCTATCACTTCCTTAGTCCGGTCGTGATGGTCAAGCGGATTAAGGCGTCCCTGTACATACCAGTTGTGGGAGTATGGGTTCGAGTCACTTCTGGGGTGTGAGTTTTCAGTTGTATATAGTCCTGGGGACCATTCAGGCTTGTTTGCATATATATATATATATATATATATATGTCGTACCTAGTAGCCAGAACTCACTTTTTGGCCTACTATGCAAGGCCCGATTTGCCTAATAAGCCAAGTTTTCCTGAATTAATATATTTTTTCTAATTTTTTTCTTATGAAATGATAAAGCTACCCATTTCATTATGTATGAGGTCAATTTTTTTTTATTGGAGTTAAAATTAACGTAGATATATGACCGAACCTAACCAACCCTACCTAACCTAACCTAACCTATCTTTATAGGTTAGGTTTGGTTAGGTAGCCGAAAAAGTTAGGTTAGGTTAGGTTAGGTAGGTTAGGTAGTCGAAAAACAATCAATTCATGAAAACTTGGCTTATTAGGCAAATCGGGCCTTGAATAGTAGGCCAAAAAGTGAGTTCTGGCTACTAGGTACGACATATATATATATATATATATATATATATATATATATATATATATATATATATATATATATATATATATATCCAAGCTCTCGTTTCATTAAGGATAACTAACTCTAATTCCAGGGGCCTCTAACTTTTAGTTGTCTCTGGCGAGGCGGAGTAATAAAGGCTCTTCTTATAGTCAAGAAAAAGAAGCTACCATTCCTCCCGGTTTCAACTGCCTGAAATATAATGGAAAAGGAATGAAGGTAGATTTGTTGAACATATGAATCCTATATTTTAGTTCTCTCAATCAGACTTATTATATATAAAATCCAGCCAATCAGAAGACAAATAACTGTCAACTCTCTATTGTCCTCAGAAGCGCACAATCCACGAACAGCATCGTTCTTCTCCCTTAAACCAAGAAAGAGTTGATCAAACAAGGCAATTGACGACCAAGTAGACCTGTTTAGAGACCACACTAAATCCTAAACTTAATTTTTGACCCAACAGACCAGTTTACTTTTTTAAGATACAGACAAGATATCTTGCAACATCAAGTTCCCAATCGCTTCCTCAGTCACGAGACAGTTGTCAAATTAATTCATCTCCAAAAGCGAAAATCTACTTAGCTAATCAATTATGCCTTCCTGTCAAGCCCACAACATAGCACCAGCCTCTCTAAACCGGTTGTGCAAACCTGTATATCACAGGCATCCGAAAACAGCCACATCTCTAAGCCACCACGGCTGTAACTCCAAGCCACCCACGGCTGTAACTCCAAGCCACACACACGGCTGTAACTCCAAACCACCACGGCTGTAACTCCAAGCCACACCCACGGCTGTAACTCCAAGCCATCCACGGCTGTAACTCCAAGCCATCCACGGCTGTAACGCCAAGCCACACACACGGCTGTAACTCCAAGCCACCCACGGCTGTAACTCCAAGCCACCACGGCTGTAACTCCAAGCCACACACACGGCTGTAACTCCAAGCCACCACGGCTGTAACTCCAAGCCAAACACACCTGCTGTAACTCCAAGCCACCACGGCTGTAACTCCAAGCCACACCCACGGCTTTAACTCCAAGCCACCACGGCTGTAACTCCAAGCCACTCACGGCTGTAGCTCCAAGCCACACACACGGTTGTAACTCCAAGCCACCACGGCTGTAACTCCAAGCCACACACACGGCTGTAACTCCAACCCACCACGGCTGGTACTCCAAGCCACCCACGCCTCCATCCTCAAGCCAAGAAACACCTGCCTAGCGTAACCGAAGCCGGCGAATGAAACTCCAAGCCAAGCCACAGAGACTAAGGCCAAGCCCCTGAATGAAGAAGAAGAAGGAGTAAAAGCCACCTCCCAAACCCTGGCTTATCTGAGGTCGTCCGTCATCCAGGCAGAGGGGCGGGCGAGAACAGTGATAAACCACATTACAAGAGGTGTCATAACCTGATAAGCGACATTACACGGTCTGTCCATTTGGTTCCTGATCCTATCGGCGTCCCGTGTCCGTCTCGCCCTTATGAGGCATGCTGCTCGTGTGTGTTATGGGGGGGGGGGGAGGGGGAAGGGTATAGCACTCTTTACCCCCCGCTCATCTGTGGGTCGGGATTTAGCGTTTAAGTTTCATAGAAATTTGATGTGTTGTTGGAGGAATTGATTTAAAATATACAACTGTGTAAATGTGACCGTTAGAGAAAGCTTATGTTCATAAGATTGTCTGTCTGTCTGTCTGTCTGTCTGTCTGTCTGTCTGTCTGTCTGTCTGTCTGTCTGTCTGTCTGTCTGTCTGTCTGTCTGTCTGTCTGTCTGTCTGTCGTCGTGGGCCAGACGCGTGAGGATAGCCTCACCAAACTTTGCAGGGTAACTGGTCGTTGCTCAAGGATGGTCACAGTACTTTCCAGTCTCGCTAAATCCCAGACTCATTCCTCACAAGGACTCGTCTAGCATACTGTTGTGTGCATGGTTGATGGACGACGACGGTGTCTAGTGGCATGGTTACCGGGATGGAGGGTAAGGTGGTGAAGGATAAGGAAGGTGGTGAAGGATAAGGAAGGTGGTGTAGGATAAGGAAGGTGGTGTAGGATAAGGAAGGTGGTGTAGGATAAGGATGGTGGTGAAGGATAAGAAAGGTGGTGTAGGATAAGGAAGGTGGTGAAGGATAAGGAAGGTGGTGTATGATAAGGAAGGTGGTGTAGGATAAGGAAGGTGGTGTAGGATAAGGAAGGTGGTGAAGGATAAGGAAGGTGGTGAAGGATAAGGAAGGTGGTGAAGGATAAGGAAGGTGGTGTAGGATAAGGAAGGTGGTGTAGGATAAGGAAGGTGGTGTAGGATAAGGAAGGTGGTGAAGGATAAGGAAGGTGGTGTAGGATAAGGAAGGTGGTGTAGGAGAGGAAGGTGAAGGTGGGTTGTGCTTGCCTATCAGTGCTTGTCTATCTAGTCCCCTCAGGATCTTGTATGTAGCGACCATATCTCCTCTGTTTCTTCTCTCCTCGTAGGTTGAGTGTGTGAGTGCTTATCTCAACCAGTCCTCGTAGATAAACCTTCTGAAGTTTAATTTTTGTGGTTCACAAGGTGTGGGTTCCATGTTGGTGCTGCATACTCAAGTTATGTGCTACTGGGGGGCCTCGTAGCCTGGTGGATAGCGCGCAGGACTCGTAATTCTGTGGCGCGGGTTCGATTCCCGCACGAGGCAGAAACAAATGGGCAAAGTTTCTTTCACCCTGAATGCCCCTGTTACCTAGCAGTAAATAGGTACCTGGGAGTTAGTCAGCTGTCACGGGCTGCTTCCTGGGGGTGGAGGCCTGGTCGAGGACCGGGCCGCGGGGACACTAAGAAAAAAGCCCCGAAATCATCTCAAGATAACCTCATCTCAAGAAGATACTGTAAAGGGATACTGTGCATGGATTTAAAAGACTCATTGTTTAGATTTTTTTAAATTACTTTCTTAAGTTTGCTTACTTTCTTTATGCTGCTTGTGTTATCTTGTTCGCCTGAGCTTCTGGTGTTAGTGTTAGGATTACGTCTATATGGGCTTCATGAGACAGGTCTGGCCTGATATCAACCCCAGGTCTTTCCCTCTCTCTCTGATTCATGAAGAATTTCATCTCCCAGATGGAACCTTTTATCTGACCTCCGGCTCCCTATACCTATTTCTATTACTTTACATGTGCTCGGGTTAAACTCTAACAGCCATTTGATGGACTTTTCTTCTCCGTTTGTCCAGGGACATCTTGAAGTCTCATGTTGTCCTCCTCTGTCTTAATCCTTCTCACAATTTTTATTGTCGTCAGCAAACATTTAAGAGGAATGAGTCTATACCCTCTTGAAGATCATTTATGTATATCAAAAACAGGATAGGTCCGAGTACAGAGCCCTGTGGGACTCCACTCCACTGTGAGTGGGTATGTGCGTGCGTGTGTGCGTGCGTGCGTGCGTGCGTGTACGAGTGCCTGCCTCTCCAAGAAGGAGCCAACGAAGGGTCGTCACAGGAAGCTTATAGCAGTGTACAGACTTGCAAATTTGTCGCTGTGACCTATATTTATGCTAAATAAGGATCACGCGGTTGTTTGCGGCCGTAAAATACATATGCACATCTCTCCCAAAAATGCTCACGACTGTGGCTTGTAAGTCATAGGAGCGAGAGCCACCCGCTACACCTCCTCACTCGCTCATAACAACCATCTTTGTCTCCCCCATTTTTTTTTTTTTTTTTTTTTTTTGAGATATATACAAGAGTTGTTACATTCATGTACAGCCACTAGTACGCGTAGCGTTTCGGGCAGGTCCCTGGAATACGATCCCCTGCCGTGAAGAATCGTTTTCGCATTAGATCTTCCCCAGCAGGACGGAGCGAAGAGCATCGTCTTGCCAGAAGTGATCAGTGTTCTTCGGCTCCTCTTTACAACTTAAATTTTATTTCCGGGATTCTTCCGTACCTCCGGAGAACTATATATGGGTCTCGGGCCGAAATTTGTGTGTGGGGGGGGATTTTGGGCCTCGTTTAGGTGGGAATGGGGATCATCGCAGCTGCCCTCAACGTTAGCGGAATGTTTGGGGGGTAATGTATACACAAGTGGCAGGTGAAGAGATGTTGCTGGTCAAGGAACAAGGTGGGGCGGGGTGGTGGTGAGGATGGGGTTAGCCGCCTTGCCATTGAATATGGATACACCGGCTCCACGCGTACAGACACACACACACACACACACACACACACACACACACACACACATACACACTAGCGTGAAATAAGTACACACGATACGACAAGGGAAAGGTTGGGTGACCGTGTTTTCCTTCACTATCGGAAAGTGATCGACAGTCTAGCATAAAAATGTTCAGATACAAACAAGAAATACCAGACTGGAATAACTTAAAGAGCGCAGGGACAGGCGAGAGGATATCTCACTGGTAGGAAACAGATGGTCAAGATGAGAAGACGGCAGGCAGACTGGCGAAATATTTCAGATGGCGTGCCTCAGGAGTGGCTACTGTGACCCATTATATCCCCTGATATATATATATATATATATATATATATATATATATATATATATATATATATATATATATATATATATATATATATATTTATATATATAAGAAAGCAGGAATACTGGCGACACAGGACGAACAGGACTACTCATCTTCAGACCAGCATGTGAACGATGAGGACCTCTCCGGCGTAGATGAGTATGGCTCCGAAGCTGAAGTCTCGACGTCACATCGGGTGCGAATGCCCAGGTTTGAGGGCCACGGGGCACCCGGCATGTTGGACACAACCACGGGGCACCCGGCATGTTGGACACAACCACGGGGCACCCGGCATGTTGGACACAACCACGGGGCACCCGGCATGTTGGACACAACCACGGGGCACCAGGCATGTTGGACACAACCACGGGGCACCCGGCATGTTGGACACAACCACGGGGCACCCGGCATGTTGGACACAACCACGGGGCACCAGGCATGTTGGACACAACCACGGGGCACCCGGCATGTTGGACACAACCACGGGGCACCAGGCATGTTGGACACAACCACGGGGCACCCGGCATGTTGGACACAACCACGGGGCACCCGGCATGTTGGACACAACCACGGGGCACCCGGCATGTTGGACACAACCACGGGGCACCCGGCATGTTGGACACAACCACGGGGCACCCGGCATGTTGGACACAACCACGGGGCACCCGGCATGTTGGACACAACCACAGGTCGATACACCGCTTTCACAAATGGCCAGGCGATCACCATCGACGCACCGCGGAGTATCGTCGAGGATCTTCCCCGGTCCCCTACACTGTCGCCTGGGGACTCCCAGGTACACACACACACGAAGCCAAAACAAGAAACAGAAGAACAGGATAAAATAGAGCCCTGAGGGAGCTCTATTTTTGGATGGTATATGTAAAATTCTCAGCTGGAGGGCAGAGGCTGTAACAAGGCCTGGAAGTAGGACAAAAATACAAATCTAAGGCCAGACCACACATTAGCAGCGTAATATTTGCAGAATATCGTACACAGGCCACAATTTGCGTATCCTTCAGGAACTCGAACATAAGAGCCTTCCTTTACACAACATATGTGAGACCCACTCTTGAATGTGCAGCTCCGGAATGGAACCCCTCAACTAAAAAAAAAATAAAGGTCCTAAAATACATAAGAAGGCTCGTTCTTGAGCTACAGGGCTTGAGCTATGAGGAAATTTCTGAAGAAAACTGTCCAGTAATGACGAATATGGGGAACCGATCACAGCCCAGGAAGTAAGGGGGGGCTATGAAAAAGGGTAAAAGTATTGCACCTGCTGAGGATGGCGTCACCTACGACATACTCAATGTCCTGTGTGAAGTGTCTGGGAATCCACTACTCCAACTGTTTAACAAGTCATTCCTAAGTGGAGAAGTCCACACAATGGAAACACGCAATAATTGTTCCCATACCGAAGCCCAATGACCCTGGTAATTACAGACCTATCAGTCTCATGTCATGCACTTGCAAGATGCTTGAAAGGATCATCCTAAACCGACTGTTGCACAAAATAGGCAGGTTAGGGGAGGGGGTCAATGGATTTGTTGAAGGACAGAGCACAGCAAATTGTATAGTTAATTACTTGGCTAATGACACGGCTAGGTACTCTGTAAATTGTTGACATCAAAAGAGCCTTCGACAAAGCACAGGGGATTGCGATCCTGGACGAGCTTGCATGCATGGGTGTCAAGGGGAGACTCATGAAATGGGTTGAAGACTACCTCACAGGGAGGACAGCCAAGGTCTGCTTCAATGAAGCAGTCTCCAGAACAATGAATATGGAACTCGCGACCCCCCAAGGCGGAGTCTTAAGCCCCACACTATTCAATGTACTTATGAACGCCATTGCAAATATTGTTTTTCCGGAAGGAACACAACAAGTGGGCTATGCAAATGATGCCCTAATACAAGCTCCCACCTTGGGAAAAATTAAACAGTCCATTGAACTCCTTGGAAGGAAATGTATTGAGCTCAGTTTCACTCTCTCCACAAACAAGACGAAAGCATACTCCCATCACAAGCGAGGAGAAAATGAAGAACTGCAAATTAATGGTGTAACACTTGAATGGGTTGACCACTACAAGTACCTTGGCGTCATTGTCGGCTCTCACAAGGGGAAGAAAGAGGAGCTCAACCAACTCATAGGAACATGTAAAAGTCGACTCAAGGCACTGAAAGGCATGACCTGGAATGGACATGGAGCCTCTATTGCCGTGCTTAAAATGCTGTACACAGCCTATGTGCGCTCCGTCATAGACTATGCCGCACCAGTTTTCTGCACTTACTCCCAAAGCGATATGAAAAGGCTGGAAAGCATACGGAATGAAGCCATGACAATCATTCTTACAGTTTCAAGAACTGCCAAATCGTCTAATCTACGAGAGGTGTTGTCCCTTCCCAGTGTTAAAAGCAAGATTAAGGAACTGAATTCTAAGCTTGCAATTAGAATAGCTAGAGATCCTTATTACAATGATAATACCAAGAAAATACTGAGTTCTGTGTTTTTTTTACAGAAGGAAACAGGAAAAGCAAAAACTGGCATCACAGATCAGCCTGCAATCTCGAAGAACTTCACCTGCTTGAGCAAGCCCGAGAGCTCCTGCCTGTAGAGAAGTTATCTCCCTGGGAGGATGACTCATGCAGGATTATCATCAATGAATTGGCAACACTTCCATTTAAACATTGAAATGACAATCCAACATGATACCGCAAGAAATGAGGCACAAGTATCTCGGAGACATTTATAAAGAAGCCGGAAATGAATTAGATCAAATTTACACTAATGGGTCATCTAATCCTGTCAATGACAGGGCTGGTGCAGCATTCACTGTAATTAGGAATAATGCCTTTCAACGCAGATATGAAGAGAAAGCATGTATTGAGAACTATGCCTCTTCAACGCAAGCGGGGCTAACTGCCATTGTTATGATGTTAAGATTCCTTGAACGAAACACTAATGGCGCAGTGATCTACACTGACTCAAAAGTAGCACTATAAAGCCTAAGTAAAAATCGGACCGAGAATCTTGCGATAGTCGCTGAAATTAAGAGTGCAGTGAAGGTACTAATTAACCAGGGAAGAGTCGTCAAGTTCCTGTGGATCTCCTCCCATGTTGGAATATGTGGGAATGAACGAGCAGATGTGCTGGCTGCTGAAGGCGCTGAAGGAGACCATATTGAATACTTCATACCCAAGACTCTACTACAAATTAGAGGTATTGTCAGGCAATATCATCGTGACAAGGTAACTGAGAAATGGAGGATAGAAGCACAAACCAGTGAATCTGTACGATGGTACAACATGGTTGCAGCTGGCAATCCCAATCATTATGGACGAAGAGGAGGTGGCCGCGGGAGAGAATCATTAATAGCGAGAATTCGTCTTGGAAACAAATATCCACGGCGATTCGGAATGGAAACAACAGCTGAGCAGCGGAGTTGCAGAATCTGTGATGAGAGTGACGGACACCGCCTTGACCACTACCTGAGAGAAAGTGAACACCTGAGAGACATTAGAAATATATGTAGAATAATAAACCCCACATTGTTTGAGTTAGGAAAACACTATTTGTCAAATATTGATACTGTTCCTAAAAGATTCATCCATTTTGCATCCGCAAGATAACGAAAGATTTTAAGGGTTGACAGATGTTAATCTTCTTGTTTGAGGAGCTATTCGCTTGAGACAGTTAAGCAAGTCCCAGCTGCGTCTGGGTACAAGTGACAGGATGAACAACCCAGCGGGTTTTCTTCCTTTTGGGGAGTGTTGTACACGCTGCTATGGCGGTATGTCCATTCACAGGACGAGTGACGCTGCCCAATAAACTCGCCCCTCGGGGCAAAAATTTTAATTTAAACTGAACGTAGCCGCCCTGGAGGAAAGGAGAGATGGGAGGGCGTGATAACGACTTATAAAATATAAGGGAATAGACAAATCAGCCTTGTTCAAAGCTAAGAACAACAAAACTAGGGTTCAAAGATGAAAAAAATAAACTAGTGACACAAATGAGTCACAGAGTCACATAAAGAACTTTCTTATGAGTCACATAAAGAACTTTCTCAGTTCAAGAGCTGTTTTAAGTTGAATCAATTCAACGAAGAAGTCGTTACATATTAAGTATCGCGAAATTATAAATGAAAATATGACACAAATTTGGAAGATGGGCGGATTGGAGCAGAGCTCGTCCGTGGAAGCACATCTAAGTGCGAACTGCCAGACACCACAAACTGCTCGCACACACGATGTACAGGCACCAGAGCTGGAGGAGGAGACAGTGAGAGAGAGAGAGAGAGAGAGAGAGAGAGAGAGAGAGAGAGAGAGAGAGAGAGAGAGAGAGAGAGAGAGAGAGAGAGAGAGAGAGAGAGAGAGAGAGAGAGAGAGAGAGAGAGAGAGAGAGAGAGAGAGAGAGAGAGAGAGAGAGAGAGAGAGAGAGAGAGAGAGAGAGAGACAGACAGACAGAGACAGACAGACAGACAGACAGACAGACAGACAGACAGACAGACAGACAGACAGACAGACAGACAGACAGACAGACAGACAGACAGACAGACAGACAGACAGACAGGGGGGACACATATGTTGCCGTCGGAGTTGTATTAATGTGTCGAGCACTCTGAGAACGTGTTGAGGACCCGGGCACAACACACTACCACATGATAAGACAGAGAGAGATTTGCAAACTGGGGAAAAACGTGTTTTCCATCACCAGATCTTCCAAATATGAATTTCAAGGATGAGACAAGACATCCCTTAAACGAGTTGGCATGAAACGTTCAGACATGACGTTATGATTCTCACGGTGGGCTGCCCTCCGCGGTGGGCTGCCCTCCGCGGTGGGCAGCCCTCCGAGGTGGGCTGCCCTCCGAGGTGGGCAGCCGAGATGCTGTAAGACGTGAGCGTTGACGGGTGCTGCATAGTCACGGAACCGGTGTGGAAGCATTTGGGCTCCAAAGGACCTCACATCACCTACAGGCACTCGCTGGAGGAGGGGGCTTATTAGTATGGTACCAACCCGTCCTCCTAAGCTGTCCCAACGTCAAGAAACTGTCGTACTAAAGTGCTCTTATCCTAACCTACCAGAGGACCCAAAACAGAAAACGGGACGATATATATGTCAATTTCGCGAGCCGCTACCATTTTCAAGAACGACAGTTTTTGGGCTTGTGTAGAGAATACGTCAAAATACGTCGCTCTACCAGATGGACGGGTTGATTGTACAGCCTGTAGGGTGATCCTGCCGGCTCGGGACCCGGTTTGGCTTACAGCCGTGGCAGGCTGGGTTGGAGGCCTCTACCTTCGTCAGTGGTCATAAGAATATAAGAATGTTGGAAAAAATTTAGGTGTAGTGGCTCAGACGAGGCAGCATCTATTTACACACTACCAACCTCACTCAGATATATTTCTAACCTAACCTAACCTAACCTAACCTAACCTAAACTAACCTCACTCAGATATATTTCTAACCTAATCTAGAAACAATCTAATAAATATCCCCTTTAAATAGTAATATCCGGCGTTCGTTCTTCCAGTCACTCAATGTAGCATCTTGTTAATATTTCTTTCTTCCATTTGAAGAAAGAAAGAATGTTTTTTAAGAAACATTTCTTAAAAAATGTCCTCCCTAACTTTTCGCCAATCTATAGAGAATGTAAATTCGGTGTTCTTAATCTTTATAACAGTAGGTTTCAATTCTTAGGATTAGCTGCGTCAAGATTTTTCTTAGAATTTGTGTCTATTCTTATTTTTGTGCTCAAAACTGCACAACAAAATCTACATGCAGCCTAACAAGGGAAATAATGTAGCTGAACCATAACATTAGACCTGTTATTACTAACAACGAGTTCTTGCAGCTTTTGCCTTATGTAGAATGTATATACTGTACGGTGAATGTATATACTGTACGGTGAATGTATATACTGTACGGTGAATGTATATACTGTACGGTGAATGTATATACTGTACGGTGAATGTATATACTGTACGGTGAATGTATATACTGTACGCTGAATGTATATACTGTACGGTGAATGTGTATACTGTACGGTGAATGTATATACTGTACGGTGAATGTGTATACTGTACGGTGAATGTATATACTGTACGGTGAATGTATATACTGTACGGTGAATGTATATACTGTACGGTGAATGTATATACTGTACGGTGAATGTATATACTGTACGGTGAATGTATATACTGTACGCTGAATGTATATACTGTACGGTGAATGTGTATACTGTACGGTGAATGTATATACTGTACGGTGAATGTGTATACTGTACGGTGAATGTATATACTGTACGGTGAATGTATATACTGTACGGTGAATGTATATACTGTACAATGAATGTATATACTGTACATTGAATGTATATACTGTACGGTGAATGTATATACTGTACGGTGAATGTGTATACTGTACGGTGAATGTATATACTGTACGGTGAATGTATATACTGTACGGTGAATGTATATACTGTACGGTGAATGTATATACTGTACGGTGAATGTATATACTGTACGGTGAATGTATATACTGTACGGTGAATGTATATACTGTACGGTGAATGTATATACTGTACGGTGAATGTATATACTGTACAATGAATGTATATACTGTACATTGAATGTATATGCTGTACATTGAATGTACATACTGTACAATGAATGTATATACTGTACAATGAATGTACATACTGTACAATGAATGTACATACTGTACAATGAATGTATATACTGTACAATGAATGTATATACTGTACAATGAATGTATATACTGTACAATGAATGTATATACTGTACAATGAATGTATATACTGTACAATGAATGTATATACTGTACAATGAATGTATATACTGTACAATGAATGTATATACTGTACAATGAATGTATATACTGTACAATGAATGTATATACTGTACAATGAATGTATATACTGTACAATGAATGTATATACTGTACAATGAATGTATATACTGTACAATGAATGTATATACTGTACAATGAATGTATATACTGTACAATGAATGTATATACTGTACAATGAATGTATATACTGTACAATGAATGTATATACTGTACAATGAATGTATATACTGTACAGTGAACGAACAGCCTTATATCCGTACACTTATTACTATACATTGATCTCCAGACTTAAGATTCGTGCCTGTCATTATCAGTCCCCAGGTACAAGACCATTGTATTTATCAACGTTAAACTGCATTTAACATTATTATATTTCTTTTAAGATATTTAAGTATCAGTTTTGAGTCTCTAGTGATCTGTTCTCCCGTCGTGTTTGTGTCATGGCAGACAAGATAATGTTCTCCAATCCTGCGTCTAAATCGTGCTATCTTATCTTGAGGTTATCTTGAGATGATTTCGGGGCTTTAGTGTCCCCGCGGCCCGGTCCTCGACCAGGCCTCCAACCCCAGGAAGCAGCCCGTGACAGCTGACTAACACCCAGGTACCTATTTACTGCTAGGTAACAGGGGCATTCAGGGTGAAAGAAACTTTGCCCATTTGTTTCTGCCTCGTGCGGGAATCGAACCCGCGCCACAGAATTACGAGTCCTGCGCGCTATCCACCAGGCTACGAGGCCCCTTACGAGGCCTACGAGTGTTACAGTGAAAAAAAACACAAGTCCCAAAACAGAGTCGTGTGGTACTTCACTTAATTAGTTTTGTCGGGGGACAGGAAGCTTTTGTATATATCTAGTCTTGTATCTGTTCCCCCCCCCCCCTTTCCCCCTCATCCCTCTTCAATTTTGACCCTCTCCAGGATGCAGCTTCACAATAGTTGCCTAACTTCCGGATACCTATTTACTGCTAGGTGAAAAAAGGCACTAGGTGAAAGAAAACCCCCGGTTGTAAGTCGAGAACGAAGCCACCTGTACTACAAGATCTCTCCTATCTGCAAGGATTCAGCCCATTTTATTGTAATCGTCTGTTCCTTTTTGAAATAACCGGATCCAAATCCATCTATGGACAATATTCCCATATAATGCAGGAATCTTCTCAACTATCCACTCCTTGAAATTTTTTTATAAATAATGAGTCGATCTGTTTAACACGAACAGTCCCAAGATGAAGTTATATGACCTTTGAAAGTATTGTTTCTATTAATTCTACAATAGAATTAATAGAAAAAGATAATAGATTTTAAGTAAACCACAGCAGCCATTAAGCCAACGCAAAACCTATCACAATAAACGTCTCTATGCTAGCAACAATAGTTGCCTTGGTTCAACACTCAATGAACGTTAGAACGTGCTACAGTCGTTAGGCTGCGCATACAATGATTTCAAATCAAATCAAAATCAAATGTATATTCAGGTAAAGTACATACATACGAAGTGAGATACAAACATTGATGGATTTATAGATAGAGGTAGTACATACAATGCCTAAAGCCACTATTACGCAAAGCGTTTCACATTTGTATTTGTGATTCAATATCACAAACTGGCTACCTTGGTTTGATGCTGCTCTCATAAGGCCTAACCACCACAACAGATTACTGACCAACCAGAAAGGTTACTTTAGTGCTAAACATTGTCCAGGGCTCAAGTCAACTCTCAGTGTGTATGCACCGGGTCACCCACGAGCGGGAGGGACTCCTCTCATTGGCTGCTCCTAATATTTAAGAATTTATTTATACAGACAGCCAGTTGGCCCGTGCTGGTGACCTTAAGCAGCCGCTAAGGTCTGTCGTTCTGACAGCTACCGAGTTTGTTTACAGACTATAGACATAGAAGCTTACAGTAAGTGAAAGTTGTTTGGAATAGGTTCCCTTTTGTCTCTTCCACTGTAAGAGTAACCTTGTCTTCAGTGTCTTGTAAACTTGTGTAATGTCTACACTACATTTTATTCAACTATTTGCCTCTTATCATCTCTTTCTGCCCCCTACTAGCAACAGGACCGGGGAGGGGGGGGGGGAAGTATCAGGGGAATGCGTCAAGCCATAACGACTATATAGCACTGGGAAGGGGTCAGGATAAGGATTTTGGGATGGGAGGGGGGGGGGGGGAGGAATGGTGACCAACCACTTGGACGGTCGGGTATAGAACGCCGACCTGCATGAAGCGAGGCCGTCGCTCTACCGTCCAGCCCAAGTGGTTGGGCACAATTCCTCTACACCGGAACAACAGCATATGTGGACCATTTTCTACAGTCAACGTAAGAATTACCTGGAGAATGAGAAGCATTTCATCGTGACAATGGAGCCTATGATACACAATGCCTGTGCTTCATATGACAACTAGCTGATGCGCAGCAATATCACACAACGATGCGACACCATCACGTCATCATAGCGAAGAGTGTCAGGATAGCAACAGGAAATGTTGACCTCAACGATATCTATGAGCCGTTCGCAGCGCACGTGTGAACAACAGCAGGGGGTTCGAGTCCTGGGCAGAGTGGTGGGGGGCGTTTGGGCAGCGTCCCTTCGCCGGTCGCCCTCGGTTGCACCCGGCAGTAATTGGGGAGATGGGTGTAAAATGATTGGCGGATCGTATAAGAAAGATAACCGGTCGCTAAATGAAGTAACCGGTTCCAGCACCTTGTCTATAGTCGTAAAGCACCTTCTTCCCCCAATAAAAAAATATTTACCAATCAACAGCCATACTTTCGTATACTTAAAAGTTTATTTGATTCATTATTCAGGAATGGTGAGAGTAGGCCTCCTTGGTCTATCCCATCAGTCAGGAGTAATGAAAATAGGCCTCCTTGACTTATTCCATTAGTCAGTTATGATGAGAATAGTTTTCCTTGGCTATTTCCCATTATTCAGGTATGACAAGAGTAGATCTCCTTGTCTTTTTGTGAGGTATGGTAAGAGTAAGCCTCCTTGGTCCATCCCTTTTGTCAGGTATGGTGAAAGTAGGCCTCCTTCCCCTCCTGGCAGGGAAGGGAAGGGGGGGGGTGAGTAGGCCTTCTTGGCCTACCTCAGTACAAGAAATCATCCATGAAGTAGCTCTAATCGACTGCACTATAAATAATCTTGTTCGTAGCAGAATACAATATAGTTTAGACTCTGGATCACTACCATTCATAATGCTTCGCTAATGTCTCCCCAATATACTCATTAAAGCTCCTTACTATAACTTACTTACATCCGCGGTAGTTAGCAAAGGTTACTATAAGGGGCCCAGAGCCCTCGTTAATGAATCGCAGAAACAAACACACACACACACACACACACACACACACACACACACACACACACACACACACACACACACACACACACACACACACACACACATCATTACAGGCCAGTGTCCTTGACTTGTATACCATGCAAGGTGATGGAGAAGATCGTGAGAAAAAACCTGGTAACACATCTGGAGAGAAGGGACTTCGTGACAAATCGGCAACATGGATTCAGGGAGGGTAAATCTTGCCTTACAGGCTTGATAGAATTCTACGATCAGGTGACACAGATTAAGCAAGAAAGAGAGGGCTGGGCGGACTGCATTTTCTTGGATTGTCGGAAAGCCTTTGACACAGTACCGCATAAGAGGCTGGTACATAAGCTGGAGAGACAGGCAGGTGTAGCAGGTAAGGTGCTCCAGTGGATAAGGGAGTATCTAAGCAATAGGAAGCAGAGAGTTACGGTGAGGGGTGAGACCTCCGATTGGCGTGAAGTCACCAGTGGAGTCCCACAGGGCTCTGTACTCGGTCCTATCTTGTTTCTGATATATGTAAATGATCTCCCGGAGGGTATCGATTCATTTCTCTCAATGTTTGCGGACGATGCTAAAATTATGAGAAGGATTAAAACAGAAGAGGACTGTTTGAGGCTTCAAGAAGACCTAGACAAGCTGAAGGAATGGTCGAACAAATGGTTGTTAGAGTTTAACCCAACCAAATGTAATGTAATGAAGATAGGTGTAGGGAGCAGGAGGCCAGATACAAGGTATCATCTGGGAGAGGAAATTCTTCAGGAGTCAGAGAAGGAAAAAGACTTGGGGGTTGATATCACGCCAGACCTGTCTCCTGCAGCACATATCAAGCGGATAACATCAGCGGCATATGCCAGGCTGGCCAACATACGAACGGCATTCAGAAACTTGTGTAAAGAATCATTCAGAACTTTGTATACCACATATGTCAGGCCAATCCTGGAGTATGCAGCCCCAGCATGGAGTCCATATCTAGTCAAGGATAAGACTAAACTGGAAAAGGTTCAAAGGTTTGCCACCAGACTAGTACCCGAGCTGAGAGGTATGAGCTACGAGGAGAGACTACGGGAATTAAACCTCACTTCGCTGGAAGACAGAAGAGTTAGGGGGGACATGATCACCACATTCAAGATTCTGAAGGGGATTGATAGGGTAGATAAAGACAGTCTATTTAACACAAGGGGAACACGCACAAGGGGACACAGGTGGAAACTGAGTGCCCAAATGAGCCACAGAGATATTAGAAAGAACTTTTTTAGTGTCAGAGTGGTTGACAAATGGAATGCATTAGGGGGTGATGTGGTGGAGGCTGACTCCATACACAGTTTCAAGTGTAGATATGACAGAGCCCGATAGGCTCAGGAATCTGTACACCTGTTGATTGACGGTTGAGAGGCGGGACCAAAGAGCCAGAGCTCAACCCCCGCAAACACAACTAGGTGAGTACAACTAGGTGAGTACACACACACACACACACATCCCAATCACCAAGATGTCCGCTGTACCCAGCCGCTCCTCTCTCTCTCTCTCTCTCTACCCCAGCATCCCTCAAATGCCACCGACATTAAGTCACTATTTAATTGACTTGGAAGCCTCCCCCGCCCGGCCGAGACGGGCGCTGTGCGCTATCACTGCTACGACCCTGACATCTGGACATTCTTTTAATTCAGATTTTAATCCGGTTAACGCGAAAATCGAACAACATATCCCATGGAATTAAGGATCCGGCTGGGTTATGCCCTCTTACGATTCTATTTATCGAATATTTCAAAGGGCAAGGCACGCTAGCCGCGTACAGAGGGAGGGAGGTCGACCTGGCCGCTGGAATCCCCTGCTTTTGTCGGGAGAAGAAATAGAGTGGAAGGAGGTGGTGGCGCTCTCTATCATTCCAGTAAGCAGCTCATCTTGGATTCAGCTGTCAATTATACCGTAATTTATGTGAAGAGCGGAGCTGACACGCTCTCCTCCTCCGCGGGGCCATTTTTAATCCGCCCCAAAATCGACTGGAAATAGTGGACAGTGGCCATATTTGGGTGGTGGTCGGGAGGGAGGGGGGGTGCCCCTTCCATGTCCCCCCCCCACCCCACCCCACCCCACCACATGGTTTAACGGGGGGAGGGGAGGGTGTGGCTGGTCCAGTCTGTCACCCGTCGACTGATCTGGATATGCTGCTATATGCTGCTGCTACTGCTGTAACTATTGCTGCTGTTGCTATCACTTCAGTTGCTGTTGCTATCACTTCAGTTGCTGTTGCTATCACTTCAGTTGCTGTTGCTATCACTTCAGCTGCTGCTGCTACCTGAGTTGCTGCTGTTATGGTTACTGCTTATCTTGCTGCTGAGGGTGTCATTGATTCTACTGCTGTTGTTGTTTCTGCTAATTAGGATAATGCTGCTTCTGCTCCTTGGACTGTTACTACTTCTGCTTCTTAGATTACCGGCTGCTGCTACTTTTGCTGCCTAGAATAATGCTGCTGCAGCTGCTGCTGCTCCTTCTGCAACTTAGACTAATGCTACTGCTTCTACTTCTGCTTCTTAGATTAATGCTGCCACTGCTACTTCTGTAACGTAGACTAATACTGCGGCTACTTCTTCTGCA
Organism: Procambarus clarkii; assembly: GCF_020424385.1. NCBI lineage: Eukaryota > Metazoa > Arthropoda > Malacostraca > Decapoda > Cambaridae > Procambarus > Procambarus clarkii. Next base: position 12,999,791 of record NC_059596.1, on the reverse strand, counting down.
ACTCAGACCACTACTGCTGCTTAGAGTAATGCTGCTCCGGTAACAACTGCTACTGTTACTGGCAGCACTGCTACTTAGGCTAATGATACTGTCGATACCTTGACTAAGTCTACTTTTACTTCTGTTACGTAGCATAAGGCTTCTCCAGCTGCAACTTAAGACTACAACGACAGACGAAATATATACACAGCTGGTTAGCTGTGTATGTATACGTAATTATGTATACATACACACTTATGTAATTATGTATTATGTATACATACACACTGTATGTATACGTAATTAAAATGCTTCACTTCTGTTGGTGAGCCAGCGTCCAGCCACTTTGACTGGACGGTAGAGCGACGGTCTCGCTTCATGCAGGTCGGTGTTCAATCCCCAACCGTTCAAGTGGTTGGGCACCATTCCTCCCCCCCCCCGTACCATCCTAAATCCTAATCCTGACCCCTTCCAAGTGCTATAAAGTCGAAATTTCTTGGCGCTTTCTCCCGACAATAAATTAATTCTGTTAATGGTGATGTAGCGGCTGTTGTTAACACAACTGCAGCATCTACTGTTAACACACCTGCAGCATCTACTGTTACCACACCTGCAGCATCTACTGTTAACACACCTGCAGCATCTACTGTTACCACACCTGCAGCATCTACTTGTTACCACACCTGCAGCATCTACTGTTACCACACCTGCAGCATCTACTGTTAACACACCTGCAGCATCTACTGTTAACACACCTGCAGCATCTACTGTTAACACACCTGCAGCATCTACTATTACCACACCTGCAGCATCTACTATTACCACACCTGCAGCATCTACTATTACCACACCTGCAGCATCTACTTGTTACCACACCTTCAGCATCTACTATTACCACACCTGCAGCATCTACTTGTTACCACACCTTCAGCATCTACTATTACCACACCTGCAGCATTTACTTGTTACTACACCTGCAGCATCTACTTGTTACCACACCTGCAGCATCTACTTGTTACCACACCTGCAGCATCTACTTGTTACCACACCTGTAGCATCTACTGTTACCACACCTGCAGCATCTACTTGTTACCACACCTGCAGCATCTACTTGTTACCACACCTGCAGCATCTACTTGTTACCACACCTGTAGCATCTACTGTTACCACACCTGCAGCATCTACTGTTAACACACCTGCAGCATCTACTTGTTACCACACCTGCAGCATCTACTGTAAACACACCTGCAGCATCTACTGTTAACACACCTGCAGCATCTTCTTGTTACCACACCTGCAGCATCTACTGTTAACACACCTGCAGCATCTACTTGTTACCACACCTGCAGCATCTACTTGTTACCACACCTGCAGCATCTACTTGTTACCACACCTGCAGCATCTACTGTTAACACACCTGCAGCATCTACTTGTTACCACACCTGCAGCATCTACTGTTAACACACCTGCAGCATCTACTGTTAACACACCTGCAGCATCTACTGTTAACACACCTGTAGCATCTACTGTTAACACACCTGCAGCATCTACTTGTTACCACACCTGCAGCATCTACTGTTAACACACCTGCAGCATCTACTTGTTACCACACCTGCAGCATCTACTGTTAACACACCTGTAGCATCTACTGTTAACACACCTGCAGCATCTACTTGTTACCACACCTGCAGCATCTACTTGTTACCACACCTGCAGCATCTACTGTTAACACACCTGCAGCATCTACTGTTAACACACCTGCAGCCTTCCGTTGCGTCGGCCACTGCAGTAGTTTTTAATTGACTTTTCTTAATGCTGGACTCCACCTGAGAGTCGAGGTACTGGAACCGGTTAGAAATTATTCACCGTCAGGTCTCCCCCGGTACACGGTCCCTCACCCAGTTTACTTTCAGATCGTCGGAGGATTAATTACTCCAGTATCTACTCCAACAACCTGCGAAACCTGTGCATCTTTCCTGGATCATAGCGGCTTTATTTACAATTTGTTAAACAGTTTAAGCGCTCCATGTGTGAGTTTTACAGCTCGTAAACGGTGTAAATAAAGCCAGCCTGATGGCTGTGAAAGCTTGAAGTTAGGTCCAGGAGGCCAGACACAACAGCCGGGTGGACAGGCGGGAACACTGGAGGAGGAGCGGTGCTCGGTCGTCTCTTCCTGTCGAGGGCTCGAACCTGGGTCATATGTTTGAGGGGGAGAGGCGCTCACCGCCACGCGAATTTACGATGTGTGTGTTATTGTTACTGTGGCTGAAGGTGTTGTTGATTCTGGGTATTTTGCAGCTGTTGATGCTGCCGCTGCTGCTGCTACAGCTGTTGATGATCCTGCTGCTGCTGCTGCTGCTCCTGCAACTACAGCTGTTGATGCTCCTGCTGCTATTGCTGCTGCAACTACAGCTGTTGATGAACCTGCTGTTTCTGCTGCTACAACTACAGCTGCTGATGCTGCTGCTGCTACAACTACAGCTGTTGATGCTGCTGCTGCTGCAACAACTACAGCTGTTGATGCTCCTGCTGCTACAACTACAGCTGTTGATGCTCCTGCTGCTGCTGCCGCTACAACTACACTGTTGATGCTCCTGCTGCTACTGCTGCTGAAACTACAGCTGCTGATGTTCCTGCTGCTGCTGCTACAACTACAACTGCTGATGCTCCTGCTGCTGCTGCTACAATTACAGCTGTTGATGCTGTGACAGCTCTCTGGCGCCCGGCCGGGGGCCCAGGCTGGGACGCCAGACCCGGGCGGCGCTGGTGTCAGAAGCCACGATGGTCGACAGTAACTAATGAGTCCACGACAAGAGTCTACACCATATGTTTCTACAAGTCTCCACCTGTGGAGGCTCTGAGTGCCACTGGGGCCTGGTGTTTTGACAATCCTGGAGGGGTCGCCAATGCCATGTTTTCTGCGAATTTCACGGGTGTGGCACAAGTGCCAAGATCGCCCGCCTCCCTTGGGAACCAGGAGTGAGTTTGCCAACCGTTGAACATGTCCGTCAAGAGAGGTGGAGAGCCAGTCTGATAACTTCGCCTCCAGTATTAAGAGAGCCGTATTCTGTTGATGTACTGCGCTCATTTCAGACGATTGAGAGTGTACCACTCTTGGATTGAGAGTGTACCACTCTCAATCCTGCTCTCAATTCTCTGTGTTGAGTCCTTTTGCAGCCATGGTTGAACTGCAGCACACTCGTCCAACGCCTCAGGAAGGTTTGAAGCTGGGTTCGAGCCTCCGTCCACCCAGCAGTAATTGGAGGCCAGGTTGACAACTGATTGGGTATATGGCACAGTAACTCGCAGCCATTCAGAGTCTGTATATCATAATCTGGAGGCGTTGTGGAGGAAATCATAAGGAGCATCTCCTTTGGTTGCCATGACAATTCCCGCTCCAATGTCTGTCTTTCTGTTTCTTTCACTACCTGTCTACCTGTATACCTGCCTGTTTCATTACCTGTCTACCTGTATACTTGCCTGACTTCAACATTATGGATCATCCTGCTTACCTGTTTCCCTACCAGCCATCCCGTATATCTGCCAGTCTGTCTGTCTGGCTCCCTGCGGGCTGTCTATGTACTTGTCCTCTGGGGTGTCGGAGTGAGTCGCTCCACGACCACTGATGGTCCAACACTTCACATAGTTATGTTGTGTTCACCAGCCCCGCCAACCCGGTGGCCTCAAGGTTCACCAGCCCCTCCCCCACCCCCCCGGTGGCCTCCATGTTCACCAGCCCCCCCCTCGGTGGCCTCTAAGTTCACCCCCCCCCCCCGTGGCCTCCATGTTCACCAGCCCCCCCCCGGTGGCCTCCATGTTAACAAAACCTACCCTACCAGTATTACCAGGCACGCGACTTAACAATTGGTTGGCGACGAGCCCAGTTATAGTTTGGTGCCCAGTCATTCCTACCCAGGTTTATGTGAAACGAGCGTGTTTTGTGTGTGTGTGTGTGTGTGTGTGTGTGTGTGTGTGTGTGTGTGTGTGTGTGTGTGTGTGTGTGTGTGTGTGTGTGTGTGTGTGTGTGTGTGTGTGTGTGTGTGTGTGTGTGTGTGTGTGTGTGTTTTATCTAGTCAACTTAGCTAACTGCTGACCATTCCTAGGATGAAACCTTGAACAGCTCTCTCTCTCTCTCTCTCTCAATCGCTCTTCTCTCTCTTACTTTTTTTTTAACTAATTCTAGGGTTCATAAAGTTTGTCAGATGACGTATTTAGTAAAAATGCAAGCAAGAGTTGTTATCCTACCTCAGCTCATCTTAGGCAGGCGTCCAGAGTCTCGTTTATTGCATGAGATTATCATTTGAAACTAAGTAATTATGATACAAAGATCAGGATGATCCTGTAGCCAACTGTGTGCCAGAGCCTTCATGTGATCGGTTGACCTGGTCTAACGTGTATCAACCTGTTGAGCGAACACGTTCTAGATGCGGGTCAGCCTAGAAATTAATTAATGATCGCTGTTGGAGTGATGTTCTTGAGAATGGCAGTTCCAGCCTGAGGCTGGTTGATGGCTGAGAGACTTGTGTCACGGGTGCCAACTGCTGGTTGTCCACGAAGCTGAGCCACGTTCGGAACTTTGAGAATGTTGACGTTGTACATGTGAGTAAGTCAACAAACCTCACGATGGTGTTGGAGGCTTTGATGTTCAGAACATTCTCACCTGACATGGCCCAGACTTGAGTTAAGCTTTCTGACATGGTTCTCAACTTTCTCCAAAATTCTGATGAATGATGGAGGGCAGGCACTCCAGGAGAGGGGGTACATACATGAGATGAGAGTGAACTTGTGCTTCATGTAAGCTCTTACAGCCTCTGATGTCTCTCTCTCTCTCTCTGTCTCTCTCTCTCTCTTTGTCTCTGTCTCTCTTTGTCTCTGTCTCTCTTTCAAACTCTCTCTGTATCTTTCTCTCTTTCTGTATTTTTCTCTCTTTCTGTATCTTTCTCTCTCTCTCATCTTCTTGGAGACTTATCTTGAAGGAAACGTTTCTTTATGGCGACTTATTTTCCAGGAAGAATATCTTCACAGATACTAATCTCCAGGAAGACCAATATATCTGGAGATTTATCTTAATGGCGACTTATTCCCATTTGACAAATAATTCATGACGACTTACTTCTTTGAAGACTTTTTGTCAATGGAGACATTCCTCCATCCCATCACCAGCCTCTCGCTTCTTCGTCTACCCCCCCATCACCAGTCTCTCACCTCTTCCTCTACCCCTATCACCAGTCTCTCACCTTTCCCTCTACCCCCTTCACCAGCATCTCACCCTATCTTCCCCATCACAGCGTCATTTCAAATCTTCCCCACCACTTTCCCCTTCACTTCTATTCTTTCCCTTATCCTCCACTTCCCCTATGCTCTAAAATTCTACCCTCTTCAAATTTCCTTTCCCAGTCCTATAAACTTCTTCATTCTCCCTTAAGCAGCCATCTCTACCCTTATATATTCCCTTTCATGCTGCCTTATTGACACTTCGTATAAGCTGCCGGTGAGCCCTCCCTCCCTCCCTCCCCCTGGGGCCGCCCCACCCTCGCTAAACCGGCCACTGGTTTTACCGGGGTGTCCTGAACGACGACCACTAGCGGTAATTCACAGACGCATTGCGCAATTTCTTATAATTTAATGGTCGAATGATCGTTTCTTTTTCTCCTCCCCGGCCCCCCTGCCCAGGAGAGGAGAGCAGAGAGCCCTAATATGCAAAAGAGTATGCAGTTAGCGTAGGTTAAGGTGTGTGGTTCTGGCGAGCGTGTTATATCTGAAACCCTGATCACACCGGGCAATAACAGGCTGGAAAGAATTAATGGCCTTCTGATTCCATAACTCCGGGGTTCCCGAAGGTGTGGGGGACGGGGTTGGAGGACGAGGGGCTAGACTCCAGGCCGCAGAACACTTCCAGATAAGAGCCACCTCCGCTAAGGAAAGGGTGTAATTTTCATCTTTTACAACGTCTGGTGTAACCGTGCCTTACCGCCCAGCGACTCCGACAGCCCGCGTTGTCGACGACGTGGCGCGCAGCAGCACTCTTGCGCCAGGGGCTCACAGAGCGCGTTTTGAGGCTTGGCGGCTTCGGCCCTTTTGTCGTCTCTGACCGCGAGTAGCATCACTGGCTCAGATCTTCCCGCATAAATCCCTGTAAACTTCCTGATCGTCGAAGGAATCACGGCGCCATCTGCTTATAATGGAAAAATTTGACCGTATGTTCGCTTATCTCCTAAGAGAAAAAAATAAAATTAATTGAGATTCTTCCGTTGACTATCAATTATCACACCATTGGATTACTTTCCGTTGGTACTGTCTTAACTATTAAGCCTTAACTTCTTGAGAATAGAGTCCAATGCTTACTTTTGGCAAAGGGAGAGATGAACATACACACTGTTGATATCTGAGAGGATACATCTTCCCTAATGTTGAACAAGGTGGAGAAGGAGAACAAGGTGGGGGAGGAGATCAAGGTGGGGGAGGAGATCAAGGTGGGGGAGGAGATCAAGGTGGGGGAGGAGATCAAGGTGGAGGAGGAGATAACGGTGGGGGAGGAGATCAAGGTGGGGGAGGAGAACAAGGTGGGGGAGGAGATCAAGGTGGGGGAGGAGATCAAGGTGGGGGAGGAGATCAAGGTGGGGGAGGAGATCAAGGTGGGGGAGGAGATCAAGGTGGGGGAGGAGATCAAGGTGGGGGAGGAGATCAAGGTGGGGGAGGAGATCAAGGTGGGGGAGGAGATCAAGGTGGGGAGGAGATCAAGGTGGGGGAGGAGAACAAGGTGGGGGAGGAGATCAAGGTGGGGGAGGAGATCAAGGTGGGGGAGGAGATCAAGGTGGGGGAGGAGAACAAGGTGGGGGAGGAGATCAAGGTGGGGGAGGAGATCAAGGTGGGGGAGGAGATCAAGGTGGGGGAGGAGATCAAGGTGGGGGAGGAGATCAAGGTGGGGGAGGAGATCAAGGTGGGGGAGGAGATCAAGGTGGGGGAGGAGATCAAGGTGGGGGAGGAGAACAAGGTGGAGGAGGAGAACAAGGTGGGGGAGGAGATCAAGGTGGGGGAGGAGATCAAGGTGGGGGAGGAGAACAAGGTGGGGGAGGAGATCAAGGTGGGGGAGGAGAACAAGGTGGGGGAGGAGATCAAGGTGGGGGAGGAGATCAAGGTGGGGGAGGAGAACAAGGTGGGGGAGGAGAACAAGGTGGAGGAGGAGAACAAGGTGGGGGAGGAGATCAAGGTGGGGAGGAGATCAAGGTGGAGGAGGAGAACAAGGTGTAGGAGGAGAACAAGGTGGAGAAGGAGAACAAGGTGGAGAAGGAGAACAAGGTGGGGGGAGGAGAACAAGGTGGAGAAGGAGAACAAGATGGGGGAGGAGATCAAGGTGGGGGAGGAGATCAAGGTGGGGGAGGAGAACAAGGTGGGGGAGGAGATCAAGGTGGGGGAGGAGATCAAGGTGGGGGAGGAGAACAAGGTGGAGGAGGAGAACAAGGTGGGGGGAGAACAAGGTGGAGAAGGAGAACAAGACGGGGAAGGAGAACAAGGTGGAGAAGGAGAACAAGGCGTGGAAGGAGAACAAGGTGGGGGAGGAGAACAAGGTGGAGAAGGAGAACAAGATGGAGAAGAACAAGGTGGAGAAGGAGAACAAGGCGTGGAAGGAGAACAAGGTGGGGGGAGGAGAACAAGGTGGGGGGAGGAGAACAAGGCGGGGAGGGAGAACAAGATGGAGAAGGAAAACAAGAAGGGGGAGGAGAACAAGGTGGGGGAGGAGAACAAGGTGGAGAAGGAGAATAAGGTGGAGAAGGAGAACAAGGCGTGGAAGGAGAACAAGGTGGGGGGAGGAGAACAAGGTGGGGGAGGAGAACAAGGTGGAGAAGGAGAACAAGGTGGGGGGAGGAGAACAAGGTGGAGAAGGAGAACAAGATGGAGAAGAACAAGGTGGAGAAGGAGAACAAGGTGGAGAAGGAGGACAAGGTGGGGGAGGAGAACAAGGTGGGGGAGGAGAAAAGTCATTCATACACCACAATACATTAGGAGGGGGGGGGTGGAGGGGTTGATGTAAACATCAATGAAGTGTGAGACACTAAACAGACATTCATCTAATATATACAGACCCACGAACGCACACACACTTGAGTCCTGAGTGTGTTCACCAGTGGAGGGTGTTCACCAGTGGAGTGTGTGTTGACCAGTGGAGTGTGTGTTGACCAGTGGAGTATGTTGACCAGTGGAGTGTGTTCACCAGTGGAGTGCGTTCACCAGTGGAGTGTGTGTTGACCAGTGGAGTGTGTGTTGACCAGTGGAGTATGTTGACCAGTGGAGTGTGTTCACCAGTGGAGTGCGTTCACCAGTGGAGTGTGTGTTCACCAGTGGAGTGTGTGTTCACCAGTGGAGTGTGTGTTCACCAGTGGAGTGTGTTCACCAGTGGAGTGTGTTCACCAGTGGAGTGTGTGTTCACCAGTGGAGGGTGTTCACACCACCCCAGTGATGTGTTTACACTCGTCTCCCCCAGACTGTCAACAAGCCTCACGCACAATACCTAGTTAACATGTAAACCAACAATTACACTCCACATTGCACGCAGATTACCACACGCAACGGCCTCGAGTTTATCAGCGCCATATCTAGGGTGTTGCATGCCGTCCCTCCCTCAAATTAATTCGCTAATAACTTTGAGTCTACAGACTGGGTCGTTACAAAGAGGGGCCGTTATAGAGTCGTTGCAGATAGGGTCGTTACAGGCAGAAGTGTTACAGATAGGGTCGTTACAGGCAGAGGTGTTACAGAGCCGGTCGTTACAGATAGAGCCGCTACAGGCAGAGGTGTTACAGAGCCGGTCGTTATACAGATAGGGTCGTTACAGGCAGAGGTGTTACAGAGACGGTCGTTATACAGATAGGGTCGTTACAGGCAGAGGTGTTACAGAGCCGGTCGTTACAGATAGGGCCGCTACAGGCAGAGGTGTTACAGAGACGGTCGTTACAGATAGGGTCGTTACAGGCAGAGGTGTTACAGAGCCGGTCGTTACAGAGTCGGTCGTTACAGATAGGGCCGCTACAAATAAGGATGACAGAAGGGGGTCGCTAATTATGATTCAACATTTAGTCTCAAATTGATCACTCTTTCATTGTTACCTTACGTTTTGTGTTCCCCAAATTAGTAAAGCAAATAGTAAATAGCTGCGACAATGAGAAGGAAGATCTGATAGAAGCGAAGGAGGAGGAGGAAGAGAAGAAGGAGGAGGAGGAGGAGCTGGAGGATGGGTAGAGGGATGGGAGGGAGTGGGCAGCACTGTAACAAGAGTGTGAGGGGCGACCCTCGACTAATGACCTGAGCGATACATTCCCAGAGTTCCCCAACCAGCCACGGTCCTCACAAGTGATGGTCATTAACCAGCAATAAACCCGGTGTAGAGGCTGTGTAATGAAGCCAATGTGGGCTCTCATTTGGGGGAGAGAGAGAGAGAGAGAGAGAGAGAGAGAGAGAGAGAGAGAGAGAGAGAGAGAGAGAGAGAGAGAGAGAGAGAGAGAGAGAGAGAGAGAGAGAGAGAGAGAGAGCATCTACCTGCATGCAGTTTCACCAGGTTCCTTATATGATAATTGCTTTATGATAGTTCCCTTTGTGATAGTTTCAAAGTACATTCTCATGAAATGAATGAGTTTCTAGGAGCAGGCTTCATATGAGCTGAGGTAGGATAACAGCTCTTGCTTGCAGTTTCACCAGGCACGTCATTTAACAGCCCTCATGAGCCCTTGTCTCAATTAAAAAAAAAGGCCAGATAAGTGGATAAGATGCAATAAGAAGCAACGAAGACTTGCTAATTAAGAATGAAAGACGCCGGGCGACGCTGGCCGGAAGTTGGCTCCCCACATTACCACCCCTTCCCACACGACCCCCATCCCGTTATCCCTGTCCCCCTACCCACAGCCCCTTGCCCATTTCCTTCCCCATACCTCCCATCCCCGCCCCCTCCCCAATAACCATATACCCCTACACCCATCTCTTTCACAATTCTCCTATCACCCTCCCCCCCCCGCCCTGTCTCTTACCGCCATTATTTATATGTTTATTTACTTATTTGTTAATGGGGAAGTATTTCATATAGGAATTGTTTAATTTAAGTGGGGCGCCTCATCTTGGGGCCACCAGCTGTGGGAGTGGGGCGTCTCATCTTGGTCCACCAGCTGTGGGAGCGGGGCGTCTCATCTTGGGCCACCAGCTGTGGGAGTGGGGCGTCTCATCTTGGTCCACCAGCTGTGGGAGTGGGGCGTCTCATCTTGGGCCACCAGCTGTGGGAATGAGGCGTCTCATCTTGGGCCACCAGCTGTGGGAGTGGGGCGTCTTACCGTGGAGTAATCTTTCAAGCATTAGCCGTGTCCTATATCATAACTAGGGTGTTGCACACCCTGGTGGCTTGGTGCTGTAGTCTGATGTTTAGTGGCTGTGTGTTCAGGAGTTCCCGGAGCTTCTGGATTGTCTGATCATATGGTGGACGGTGTTTCGCTGCTCTTCTTAGTGACTTATTTTGCACTGCTTGTAGTTTTTGCATATGTTTTTGCATTAGTTTCCTTTAAGGTATGTATTGGCGCTGGTGGATATTCTAGATGCGGCCGTACTAGAGCCTTATGAAAGTGTAGCTGTCTGTTCGTGATGTAGCAATTATATTAAGGAGTAATATAATTGGTCTCCGTGGTGTAGTGGTAAGACACTCGCCTGGCGTTCCGCGAGCGCTAATATGCCATGGGTTCGTATCCTGGCCGGGGAGGATTTACTGGGCGCAATTCCTTAACTGTAGCCTCTGTTTAACGCAACAGTAAAATGTGTACTTGGATGAAAAAACGATTCTTCGCGGCAGGGGATCGTATTCCAGGGACCTGCCCGAAACGCTACGCGTACTAGTGGCTGTACAAGAATGTAACAACTCTTGTATATATCTCAAAAAAAAAAAAAAAAAAAATTGCTCCAAACTCTCATTTAGCTGCAATGTAGATAATTAGATGTGCTTTTTATTTCTCCTTAAATTATCCCTGAGATTTCCACTTTTCAGCAGGACGTGCTACATGAACCCTGGGTCCATTAATTCCACTTTCCAAGACGTTCTTCACTAATCCTACATGAGCTTATACCAGTGGATATCTCTTCGAAAACAGGGAAAGCTTCTGAGGATGTTTAATCTGATGTGCTTATGAGCTGCATGGCGCTTCTTATTACAAAAAGAGAAATATACACGACCATAAAGTTCCTACCAAGGATAAGCTCTCGGTGGTTCAAGACTGTGGAGTGCGAGGGGTGAGGGAGAATTAGCTCTCCACTTAAGTCCCGTTCCAGATTTCCAAGGCCGGGCGTATTGCTGTATGGTGGAGCCGGTCGGCCGAGCGGACAGCACGCTGGACTTGTGATCCTATGGTCCCGGGTTCGATCCCAGGCGCCGGCGAGAAACAATGGACAGAGTTTCTTTCACCCTATGCCCCTGTTACCTAACAGTAAAATAGGTACCTGGGTGTTAGTCAGCTGTCACGGGCTGCTTCCTGGGGGTGGAGGCCTGGTCGAGGACCGGGCCGCGGGGACACTAAAGCCCCGAAATCATCTCAAGATAACCTCAAGAAGCCGTACGCCAGGCCTTCCTTCTAAGGAAGAAAAGTACAAACATTGATTGATTAATGAAGATTAAGCCACCACAAGAGGTGGCACGGGCATGAATAACCCGTAAGTGGAAGATTTTTTTAGTGACTGTGATCTTTGGTTGTGAAGGTGTACAAGCAGGTTATTCTTTATCCACCACTCAGGACGTGACGGGGCGAGACGTCACGCAGTCCGCGTCCGCGGCGGCAGCAATTAGTTTTTTTTTTTCTGTTCTTCACTCTACCTGAAAAGTACAACAGCATTTTTAATTTCATAGTGCAGTACTTTATTTGCTACTTTTCGCAGTTGGTGTGGTTGGAAGTTGTGTCTTGGGGTTATAAGTAGGTTGGTTGTTACTCTATGAAGACCCCCAGCCATCCACACATCTCCAGTGGCAGCTCCTGGTACTGGCTCCATCAAGCCTCCATGTTACGGGCTATTCATGCCCGTGCCACCTCTTGGGTGGCTTAATCTTCACCAGTCAACTGGTTGTTATTGTTGTTGTAGTGTTTGGGCCATCTGTACACTCTTGTTGATGTATATGTTGATGTCCCACACCTGTCCCTCTCCTACCCCACCCCATGGTCCACACCTGTCCCTCTCCTACCCCACCCCGTGGTCCACACCTGTCCCTCTCCTACCCCACCCCATGGTCCACACCTGTCCCTCTCCTACCCCACTCCGTGGTCCACACCTGTCCCTCTCCTACCCCACTCCGTGGTCCACACCTGTCCCTCTCCTACCCCAGCCCGTGGTCCACACCTGTCGCTCTCCTACCCCACCCCACCCATGGTCCACACCTGTCCCTCTCCTACCCCACCCCATGGTCCACACCTGTCCCTCTCCTACCTCCACCCCGTGGTCCACACCTGTCCCTCTCCTACCCCACCCCATGGTCCACACCTGTCCCTCTCCTACCCCACCCCATGGTCCACACCTGTCCCTCTCCTACCCCACCCCATGGTCCACACCTGTCCCTCTCCTACCCCACACCTGTCCTTCCTCTCTCCCCAGCCCGTCCTTCAGAACGCTCCCAACGTCATTATATACTGTTGTCCTAAAGTGCCCAAACCTAACCTACCCGGGGACCCACGAACAGAAAACGGGACATCTGTCAATAACCATTGACATTCAATTACCATTTTGGACCATCAGCGTTTGGCCTGAGGTAAAGTGTACGTCAAAATGCGATGTTGTGCTATTAGGAGAATGGTTCTTACCCTTCCTATACTAGGTACCATCCCTTCCCTACCATCCCTTCCCTTCCATCCTTTCCCTACCATCCCTTCCCTACCATCCCTTCCCTTCCATCCTTTCCCTACCATCCCTTCCCTACCATCCCTTCCCTTCCATCCTTTCCCTACCATCCCTTCCCTACCATCCCTTCCCTTCCATCCTTTCCCTACCATCCCTTCCCTACCATCCCTTCCCTTCCATCCTTTCCCTACCATCCCTTCCCTTCCATCCTTTCCCTACCATCCCTTCCCTACCATCCCTTCCCTTCCATCCTTTCCCTACCATCCCTTCCCTACCATCCCTTCCCTTCCCTCCATCACCCGCCACTCTCCTACCCCCATTTCCCACACCAACCCCCCCTCCCCCGGTGTTCCCCCGATTGATTGATTGATAAAGATTAAGCCACCCAAGAGGTGGCACGGGCATGAATAGCCCGTAAGGTGTTCCCCCAATGGCAAGCACCCTTTATTTTGGGGGTGAGGTGGGGGAGGGGGTGGGTGAGGGTGGGGTGGAATTAAAGAAAATGGAGAGGTACAGGTGATGGGAAACGTTGGTTTAGCAATGGGAAGTACAGTGTGAGTTATGACAGGTGGCGGACTGTCCGCCTTGCTGACACGATGTGTAGGTGTTGGCAGGGAGCTATACTCACCTAGTTAAAATGTTTATTCACCTTGTTGAGCTGGTGGGGGGGGGGCGGTGGAGCTCTGTCTCTTTCGGACCGCTTCTCACCTGTTAATTAACTTTTTTTCTTCACACACACACACACACACACACACACACACACACACACACACACACACACACACACACACACACACACACACACACACACACACACACACACACACACACACACACACACACACACACACACACACACACACACACACACACACACACACACTGTATGTGAGGAAATTATAAAGCAGGAGGCAGGGGCCCGCAACACTGCAACTAGAACATCCTAGCTGACTCTACTTAATGACTTAATGGCAGAGCAAAAGTTAAACAAACGCACTGTAAACACAGCAAAAGTAAAATAAACATGCAACATGACAAGTAACCATTGTAGAAATAAATTGTTGTAGGCTAGTGGTAAATGCTAACCCAGGGAACCTGAAGCAAGAGGCATGAGGCTTGTAACACAGCAACTAGCGTACCTAGCTGGCTTAGTGAACTCAAATACAATGAGCAAGAGTTTTATAAGTTAAAGAAGCATGCAGCGATGGTAGTACCTTAACCCTCAACTCACATTAACTTAGCGTGTATAACGCACGCAGCAATAGTCAAAATTGGCAAATAATGGATTAACTTAACGACCGTTGCCGAATGTTGAACTGCAAATCGTGCCCCGGGGCATCAGCGGGTGGGGCATCGCCGCTGGGACACCTGCAGCTGGACATCAGCGGCTGGAGCAACAACATCTTATGGAGATAGGAAATAGCGGCAACTGGCCACTAGGGAAGACTTCGGTGGCAAGTAGAAGTCCAGCTGCAAGACAATTTAGGCTAAAGACTGGAATATAACCGTCAGTAGAGAATAACGGGAACGTTATTTATGGTTACTAATTAACCATTATGTTATGCTGCCGATGTCTCAGCAGCTACTGGCACAGCTGAATAGTTTATCCGGGTAAACAAGGATAAACTATTCAACACTGGTGGGACGCGAACAAGGAGACACAGGTGGAAACTGAGTACCCACATAGAGCCACAGAGACGTGAGAAGGAACTTTTTCAGTGTCAGAGTATTTAACGGATGGAATGCATTAGCCAGTGATGTGGTGGAGGCTGACTCCATACACAGTTTCAAATGTAGATATGATAGAGCCCAGTAGGCTCAGGAATCTGTACACCAGTTGATTGACAGTTGAGAGGCAGGACCAAAGAGCCAAAGCTCAACCCCCGCAAGCACAAATAGGTGACTACACTCACACACACACACACAGAGGAAGCAGCTCGTAGCAGCTCTCTAACTCCCAGGTACCTATTTACTGTCTGGGGAACAAATGCATCAGGGTGAAAGAAACTCTGCCCATTTCTTTCCGCCATCGCCGGGGATCAATCTCCGAACCCTAGAATTATAAAACCCGAGCGCTGTCCACTCAGCCACCAGGCACCAGGCTGTGAATGTGTGTGTGTGTGTGTGGTTCTTCACCTGTATTTCAGCGTATATGGATGTCTACACATGAATACACATGTTTTGATGTTCTGTTTGAAGATCTTTATTTTATGATATTATTATTATTATTATTATTATTATTATTATTATTATTATTATTATTATTATTATTATTATTATTATTATTATTATTATTATTATTTTTGTTATTGTTATTATTATTATTATTATTATTATTGTTATTATTATTATTATTATTGTTATTATTATTATTATTATTATTATTATTATTATTGTTATTATTATTATTATTATTATTATTGTTATTATTATTATTATTATTATTGTTATTATTGTTATTATTATTATTATTATTATTGTTATTATTATTATTATTATTATTATTATTATTATTGTTATTATTATTATTATTATTTTTGTTATTGTTATTATTGTTATTATTATTATTATTATTGTTATTATTATTATTATTATTATTATTGTTATTATTATTATTATTATTTTTGTTATTGTTATTATTATTATTATTATTATTATTATTGTTATTATTATTATTATTATTATTGTTATTATTATTATTATCTCAGGGGACGGGATAGCGACCAACATTTCATTTCGGAATCACGTATTGTAAGGTGGGAAAGATCGTGTTCAAATAGACTGAATTCCTGGAACTTGGGTCCATTGTGAGGACTCCAGTTCGGAAAAGTCGGTCTCTTTGGCCAGGCACGAGACCGAAGCGGAGACTGACGGTCGGTCTTAAAGCAATTCCTGGCGATCCGACTTTCCTAGATCTTTTTTATTTTTATTTTGAAGAACCAGAAGAGACCCGGAGTTAATTGGTGTTATTTCTAAATATAAAATGTTTGTATTTCTAGTTTAATACAGGAAGATGTCAGGGCTCAGAGGCAGCCGCTTTGAAATGATCTTCTTGAAAGGAAACTGAACCAGTTAACTTATTATTAAATTTGTTCTTAGTGGCGTTATATCCGTTTTGTATAGCGTGTATTATATGGAATTGAACATTAATTTGATAGAATTAAATATTAATGATTTTCTGTCTTCAAATGCATATTTTTTGTTTAAATATATATTTTATATTTAATGCCACAATCGAGGACCGAGTCGGTCGCTTCTTCCGGAAGAACCACGGCCCTCGGTTCTCGGTCCTCGGCACGAGAACCGGTCTTCGGCACGGGTTATCTTGAAGTTAGGTTATCTTGAGATGATTTCGGGGCTTTTTAGTGTCCCCGCGGCCCGGTCCTCGACCAGGCCTCCACCCCCAGGAAGCAGCCCGTGACAGCTGACTAACACCCAGGTACCTATTTTACTGCTAGGTAACAGGGGCATATGGTGAAAGAAACTCTGTCCATTGTTTCTCGCCGGAGCCTGGGATCGAACTCAGGACCACAGGATCACAAGTCCAGCGTGCTGTCCGCTCGGCGGCTCCCGGCTCGGGTGCCCCCATCCCAGACACGATCGAAACCCTTCCATCCCCACCCCCCTTTCCCTACCATATATGTCCCATACCAATCACTCCCATCCCCCCCCCCACGTACTACACCCATCCATCCTTTCCCTCCCACATACCCCACCCCAACTGCCCCTCACCCCTCTCTCTCTCTCTCCCCTCCCTCACATCTCCCCTTCCCACGAGGTACACAAATATGCCTAATACAGGACAATGATTAATTGTTACCCCAGACCCCTTCCCTTCCCTTCCCTCCCCCCCTTCCAAACATCCCCCCCCCCCAACCCCTCAAATTCCCCCTTACACCCTCCGCCCCACCCCTCCAACATCCCACATCCGACCCCGTCAAGTAATCTAACATTTCGCTGATGCCGGCAAGAACTTACGAATCTGAACCTCTTAAGGATATGCAAATTAATTGCATCATACACCAGACGTGAAGGTTAATTAGCATACAGGTGGGAGCAGAACTCGTTACCTGAGATCACCTGTGGAACATAACTCTGGACTTTAGAAACTTGTGTTTAATGCCTTCAGTTTATATAATAATAATAAGTCTCCGTGGTGTAGTGGTAAGACACTCGCCTGGCGTTCCGCGAGCGCTTTGTCATGGGTTCGTATCCTAGCTGGGGGAGGATTTACTGGGCGCAAATCCTTAACTGTAGCCTCTGTTTAACGCAACAGTAAAATGTGTACTTGGTTGTATAAACGATTCTTCGCGGCGGGGATCGTATTCCAGGGACCTGCCCGAAACGCTACGCGTACTAGTGGCTCTACAAGAATGTAACAACTCTTGTATTAAAAAATTAATTATAAAATTTTATAAATTAATAAATAAATTAAAAATTGAAATAAGCGTAAATAAAAACAACAACAACAACGAAAAACAATAATAAACTTAAGCATAAAATAATGAAATGAAGGTTTTTAGAACTTTCACTATAGTCGTGATTTTGATTAATAGTTACAGAGGTAATGTATTTTAATGGGACCAATTTCAAATAATAGATGTGGGGTGAACTTGTGAAGAACAACTATAGGCGACTGTGAACCGTGTCTGTTAAACTACAGTGCAACACGATACATTTCTGTAGTTACTGTGATATTACAGTGACAGTAAACACTGAAGGGGCATAATTACCGTGGCATTATAATGACAGAAGACACAAGGGTATATAGCTACGGTGACATGACAGTAGAGACGAGGGGCAGATACTGTGACATGACAGTAGAGACGAGGGTACAGCTACGGTGACATGACAGTAGAGACGAGGGTACAGCTACTGTGACATGACAGAAGACACAAGGGTATATAGCTACGGTGACATGACAGTAGAGACGAGGGTACAGCTACTGTGACATGACAGTAGAGACGAGGGTACAGCTACGGTGACATGACAGTAGAGACGAGGGTACAGCTACTGTGACATGACAGAAGACACAAGGGTATATAGCTACGGTGACATGACAGTAGAGACGAGGGTACAGCTACGGTGACATGACAGTAGAGACGAGGGTACAGCTACTGTGACATGACAGAAGACACAAGGGTATATAGCTACGGTGACATGACAGTAGAGACGAGGGTACAGCTACTGTGACATGACAGTAGAGACGAGGGTACAGCTACTGTGACATGACAGTAGAGACGAGGGTACAGCTACTGTGACATGACAGTAGAGACGAGGGTACAGCTACTGTGACATGACAGTAGAGACGAGGGTACAGCTACTGTGACATGACAGTAGAGACGAGGGTACAGCTACGGTGACATGACAGTAGAGACGAGGGGCAGATACTGTGACATGACAGTAGAGACGAGGGTACAGCTACGGTGACATGACAGTAGAGACGAGGGTACAGCTACTGTGACATGACAGTAGAGACGAGGGTACAGCTACGGTGACATGACAGTAACAGTAGACATAAACACAGTGTGCCAGTAGTCATATCACAAACACAGTTCCTGAAAGTAAAACTCCCACAATGTGTAGAAACACAAGGGAAGGGAACTATCAAGGGGGAAAGCACCAAGCCATTACGACTATGTATAAGCACTTCAAAGGGATCGGTATAAGAATTTGGGACGGGACGGGACGGGACGGGACGGGACGGGACGGGACGGGATGGGACGGGACTCGAGGGCTTCTACAGTGCTTATTGCAGTAACACATAAAACAAATAAAATAAAAACCTTTAACACATGAGAGAATGCTTTCATAGACATCCTCTTAGTTAGAATATAAAAAAGCAACTACAAATGCACAATATAATGTTTCTTGATGATACAAAAGGAAGAAGCGGGAGATAATGCCGCCCATAGCGTACTCGCCTCGCCCGCGGAAACCCTCAATTTGGCCCATTAAGGAAATTGGGCTACGCTGCATTACTGGGCACAGGACAAATTGTAATGGGTCTGAATGTAAGGTAAATTACAGGTGAGAGGCAGGCTTAAATAGGGGCGCGGCTCTGGCAGGTTCAGGGGCTCCTGTTCTTACGCTCTACACGACACCCCCCGCACACTCTGGTGTAGGTGGCGTGGTGCAAGGGTCGTTTATGCAAGTGGAATCGTGCAAGGCCTGACGGCTGAGTGGACAGCGCTCGGGATTCGTAGTCATAAGGTTCCGGGTTCTTTCCCCGGAGGAGGCGGAAACAAATGGGCTGAGTTTATTTCACCCTTATGCTCCGGTTTATCTAGCAGTAAATAGATACCTGGGAGTTAGACAACCGGTACTGGCCCGCTTCCTGGAGATGTGTAACAAAAAGAAGGACTGGTCGAGGACCGGGCCTCGGTGAAGCTAAGCCCCGAAATCATCTCAAGATAACTCTCAAGATAACCAAGGGGTATTTAATTAAGTGGAATGGTAGCAGGGTCGCTTATGCACGTGGAATGGTTGCAAGGTGTGTTTGGGTAAGTGGATAAGTGCTATAAGTGACAGGATTGGTGAAAAGTACGCTCTCGCAAGTGAATTAGCGTTAGGCAGTTGGGGGTAATTCAGTGAATTGGGGCAGCGTGCGTTGGCGTAATTTGATTGGTGTAAAAGAACCGGAACTATCAGCAGAAAACGCCAAGCCATTACGACTATATAGCACTTGGAAGGGGTCAGGATAAGTACTTGGAATGGGACGGGGGAAAGGAATGGTGCCCAACCCCTTGGACGGTCGGGGATTGAACGCCGACCTGCATGAAGCGAGACCGTCGTTCTACCGTCCAGTTTAAGTAGTTGGGCTGATTCGTATAAAGTGGTACCGTAAGATAGTTGAATAAATTAAATGATTTAAAATTGGTTAGATTTGGTTGCCATGTATAAAATGGATAATGTAAGTTGATTAACGTAAACTGGTAAGCTTAAACTGACCGTAATAACTTCCCCGGAGTAACTATGATGGAGGAAACTATATGGTGGAAGTTGGTTGACGAATTGTCAAAATTGGGTTGGCGTCAGAGGATTGGCTTGGGAGATGGAGGTCGCTCTCGGGACAGTCTACCCATTACAACACAAAGGGCAAACTACCCATTACACCACAAAGGGCAAACTACCCATTACAACACAAAGGACAGTCCACTCATTACAACACAAAGGACAAAGTACCCATTATAACACAAAGGACAGTCCACCCATTACAACACAAAGGACAAAGTACCCATTATAACACAAAGGACAGTCCACCCATTACAACACAAAGGACAGTCCACCCATTACAACACAAAGGACAAAGAACCCATTACAACACAAAGGACAAACCACCCATTACAACACAAAGGACAAACCACCCATTACAACACAAAAAACAAACCACCCATTACAACACAAAGGACAAACCACCCATTACAACACAAAGGACAAACCACCCATTACAACACAAAAAACAAACCACCCATTACAACACAAAAAACAAACCACCCATTACAACACAAAAAACAAACCACCCATTACAACACAAAAAACAAACCACCCATTACAACACAAAAAACAAACCACCCATTACAACACAAAGGACAAACTACCCATTACACCACAAACACCAATAAATCGTCCAGTCATAATAATTATGTCGTTGGTTGCCACAGCCGTGCTTGTGACTCTGTCTCCAGACCGACGACCCGCGAGCTACTGCACAGGCTCCGATCTGGCTTCCAGGATATTTTTTATTTAAATTTTGCATTTATTTTCCATTCTGTATATCTCATATAATAATAATAATAATAATAATAATAATAATAATAATAATAATAATAATAATAATAATAATAATAATAATAATAATATGTATTGGGGTACCACCTCTGGTTGTGTTTTTAGGGACCCTTGGCCTCGAAGAAGATGATATGTAGCACCCGGGGGAGCCTTGTGGTCTCCCACTGGCGCTCACATATTGTCTTTTCCTACCACTCCCTAAATATATGAAATGTATTATTTGATATGATTTAAAACTCCATTACACAATATGGGTTACAACACTGCTGCTTACATGCAAGTTACAAGGTTAGTTGTCACAGATTGTCGAGTTCCTCCACTTCCTCAAATGGTGGGCAGGAACCATGGCTGGAGTGTGTGTTTCCTTCCTGTATCGCCACGCTGAGGTGTTGAAAGAGGAAGCTGGCGGCTCTAGAGTCTTTTGTTGTTTCAATCAATTAGTGTGCCACAAAGAATGAGGTGATTTGATAAAATACTATGCCCAAGATTACCATCAGAGTGCCGGCGGGTTGATGGGTAAATAGCCTCGGCTACCATCAGCTTTTTGTCAGGTCGTGATGGTCAAGTGGATTAGGTGCCCTGTACACCAGTTGCATAGTGCTCCTGGCAGTATGGGTTCGAGTCCCATATATTCGTATATATATGTTCGAGTTACATATATATGCATATATATATATATACATATATATATATACATATATATATATATACATATATATATTAGTATATTTTGGTAGCAGTCTTTCCTGTAGACATATATTATTAAATATGACCGAAAAAGTAAGATTAATAATTCTAACACGAATTTTCTCAATCTTTCGTACATTTCTTCTCACTGTTGGTGGTAATTCAAAAATCAATTCTCCAAAATTCATTTTTATTTCTAGTCTGATGCGACACTTGAGCGCGTTTCGTAAAACTTATTACATTTTCAAAGACTTTAGTTACACATACACAACTGAATAGAACTTACACATCTCCGATTTGTTTATATCTACATTTGAGTGAGGTGGATGGGGTGAGGTGGTATTTAATAGGGTATTAATTTCATCAACACAAGACAGAACACGAAACAATGGGTATTGAATAGAAGTGATTGTAGAAAGCCTATTGGTCCATATTTCTTGATGCTTCTATATTGAAGCGGAGTCTTGAGGTGGGTAGAATATAGTTGTGCATTAATTGGCTGTTGATTGCTGGTGTTGACTTTTTAATGTGTAGTGCCTCGCAAACGTCAAGCCGTCTGCTATCGCTGTATCTATCGATGATTTCTGTGTTGTTTACTAGGATTTCTCTGGCGATGGTTTGGTTGTGAGAAGAGATTATATGTTCCTTAATGGAGCCCTGTTGCTTATGCATCGTTAAACGTCTAGAAAGAGATGTTGTTGTCTTGCCTATATACTGGGTTTTTTGGAGCTTACAGTCCCCAAGAGGGCATTTGAAGGCATAGACGACGTTGGTCTCTTTTAAAGCGTTTTGCTTTGTGTCTGGAGAGTGTCTCATGAGTAGGCTGGCCGTTTTTCTGGTTTTATAGTAAATCGCCAGTTGTATCCTCTGATTTTTGTCTGTAGGGATAACGTTTCTATTAACAATATCTTTCAGGACCCTTTCCTCCATTTTATGAGCTGTGGAAAAGAAGTTCCTGTAAAATAGTCTAATAGGGGGTATAGGTGTTGTGTTAGTTGTCTCTTCAGAGGTTGCATGGCGTTTCACTTTCCTTCTTATGATGTCTTCGACGAAACCATTGGAGAAGCCGTTGTTGACTAGGACCTGCCTTACCCTACAGAGTTCTTCGTCGACTTGCTTCCATTCTGAGTTGTGGCTGAGAGCACGGTCGACATATGCGTTAACAACACTCCTCTTGTACCTGTCTGGGCAGTCGCTGTTGGCATTTAGGCACATTCCTATGTTCGTTTCCTTAGTGTAGACTGCAGTGTGGAAACCTCCGCTCTTTTCCATGACTGTTACATCTAGAAAGGGCAGCTTCCCATCCTTTTCCATCTCGTAAGTGAAACGCAGCACGGAACTCTGCTCAAATGCCTCCTTTAGCTCCTGCAGATGTCTGACTTCAGGTACCTGTGTAAAAATGTCGTCAACATACCTGCAGTATATGGCCGGTTTCAAGTTCATGTCGACTAAGACTTTTTGCTCGATGGTACCCATGTAGAAGTTTGCAAACAGGACACCTAGGGGACACCTAGCTACAAACGAGTGGAGAAATAGCAACATCGACGAAAGTATCCGTACCCGCATTGAACAACACCTCGACACCCTCACAGTCTCTACTTCTTTTGTAGGGTCTGATGGTGTAGTGGGTTAAGGCGTACTAGTTATGGCAGCTACTGGAAGGTAGTTGTGCTTTCTGGGTTCGAGGCCCACTGGTGGGTGTTGTCCAAAGATTGTTAATCTTCACTTGTGGTTTATGCAAGTATAGGCTTATAGCATGGACACGAGTTCTCTCACATTAACAGTGGCTTGATGAAAAACGCAGAGTAACCTCTCACTTGTCTAGTGCCCTCGGGAAGTGGAGATATTTGAGGTGTATATATATCTCGAAGTCTCTACTTCTTTTGTAGGGTCTGATGGTGTAGTGGGTTAAGGCGTACTAGTTATGGCAGCTACTGGAAGGTAGTTGTGCTTTCTGGGTTCGAGGCCCACTGGTGGGTGTTGTCCAAAGATTGTTAATCTTCACTTGTGGTTTATGCAAGTATAGGCATATATATATATATATATATATATATGGGAACAAGCTTGAATGATCCCCAAGACAATATGCATCCGAAAACTACACACCCCTACAAGGATTCGAACCAAGACAACCAGGAGCACTATGCACCTTGGCGTATCTGGTACCTTAGCCGCTAGACCCCAACTGACTGTACAAAAATGTTGGTAGTCGTGAGACTAATTGCCCAACATCCGATAGCGCTCAGTGGTCAACTTAGTACTTTATTTGTCCAGTACTTTAACCGCTAGGCCACACTGACTGTTGAAAAGAATTGGTAATAGTCAGATCTTTAACCCAATTCCTGACAGCACTCGGTGACGAATTTGGACACAGATATTTCATCAAATCAGTTCATCATGCTGGGGCCACGTGAGTAATATTTGTTACTCACGTAGCCTTTTATCACGTGGGAGTAACATTTGTTACTCACGTAGCCTTTTATCACGTGGGCGTAACACTTGTTACTCACGTAGCCTTTTATCACGTGGGAGTAACATTTGTTACTCAAATGTTACTCCCACTTGTTGTTACTCCACTGTGTTGAGTGGAACACAGATACCCCACTCAAGGTAGACTGCGGTGGAAAAATTTGGCAAGACATAACTGGCTGCAACAATACAGATATATTTTAACTATTCTGGTGTGAGCAGAAGCAAATTCAAAATTCCTTGCTGTCCCAAAACTTCTTTCAGGCTTAGGTACTGCCATTCCAAGAGCTGTTAATGAATGTTTGGAAGATTGAAACTTGACAGATAATATATATAACTCATGTGTTTTGATACCATTGCCAGTAATACTGGCACTAAGTAAGGTGTTTACATTATAATTAAATCTGAACTTGGGAAATCTCTTCTTCCTCTAGCATGTCGACATCGTATTAATGAAATAATTATGATGTATTCAACAAGCATCATCGCCCAACTTGTCCTCTTATAAATAACGTCGCTTCTGGCCGTTTGCCCGTATGGCCGAAAGTGGACGTAATTTGAAAATGAAAAAAAATTAAAATAAATTTGGGATTTTTTTTTTCAACAACAGTAAGTTAAGGGTCCTCTGATAGGTTAGGTGAGCAGGAAATTCTCATAAAGTTTCAAATTTTTATGAAAAATGTTAATTGAAAGTTTCCTCTCCTAACCTTTCCGAGTAAGCCAGACGACTCAAACAGAAAACGGCCACGTCACTTTTGTGAGTCGATTTCATTGCAAATTACATCCACTTTAGGGCAAAGCGCGCATATGAGCGAAAAGCGACGTTATTTTTAAGAGGGCGGGTTGCATGGCGACCCAGGAGAGAGAAAGGAGACGTTGGAATACACCATCAACAAGGGCTCAGGGATGGCAAATCGTGCCTCACAGGTTTAATAGAATTCTACGACCAAGTGGCAGAATTAAGCAAGAAAGAGAAAGATGGGTAGACTGCATTTTTTTACTGCATTATTTTTTTGGTCAGAAAACACAGTACCTTATAAAAGTCTGGTTCATAAGTTGGAGACTCACAGTATCACAGAAAACCAGCACCGTCACACTCACCACCACCACCACCACACTCACCACCACCACAACATTCACCACCACCAGCACCACCACACTCACCACCACCACCACCACACTCACCACCACCACCACACTCACCAGCACCATCACCACACTCACCACCACCACCACACTCACCACCACCATCACCACACTCACCACCACCACAACACTCACCAGCACCATCACCACACTCAAGACGATCTAATTATTGGCCTGTAACTCAACACACGGCTTGTGTATCAACTGTCCTGGACAGGAATAACGTGACCTGCTTCGAATTAAGATCTAGTCAGCATCCAGCTTTTGTTTCTAAGATTAGCCAATCATGGCTCAGTTACTCGGCGAATTCTATGAATGCTGTTTCACCACAGGTCATCAGAGGTCACGTGAGTTCACGATGTCAAGGCCACGTTACTGTAACCCAATTCGGTCTCTGCTGGTGACCTCAATGTTGTGTTCGAGCCAACTTTGCGCAGCCGGTGTCTTCCTTGAAACGGTGGCTGACAGGAGACTCTTAAAGCGCTTCGCTCTCTCTTATCTCTGCACTGAATAAGAGATAGAGTTGTCATGCGGAGCATCATCATATGCTGCTCGAAACCTGAGTTCTCATTAATGAGTCAAAAGCTACGTGTTATTCCAGTGTTAGGCGAGATAGCCGTTGTAGTGTGAAGGCCTTCGAGGCAAGCAATAGCGTTACTGCTCGCTGGAGGCCGACTGGTCGCCCTCGGGGGGTGTCTGGCGCGAGGAACGAGTCAGTGGGATGCTGGCAGGACACGCACGAAGGTGAGGATGAGTCCAAAAGTGATGTGGAACACAGTCTGGTGCTGGAGAAGAGTACGCTGGAGAAGGGGCACGAAGAGTAACGATGGGGATGGCTGGGGGGGGGGGGGTGTGGAGGTGAATCTGAGGTCGTGTTTTGTGTATGGAAGCCACGTCTTACAAGTCTTGTCTGTTTATATAGCTGGAGGGAGTAGTTGGCTGAAGAAGATAATTAGTGACCAATGAAGCTTGACTGATTAGTGGCAAGCGAAGCTTAACTGATAAGTGGCCAACGAAGCTTAACTGATTAGTAAATAATAAAGTTTAGCTCCCTCTGAAATTGCTGATAAAGTTCCATGAAGTTGTAACTCAGTTTTCAAAGGTTCAGGATGTACCGAGATGATAAGATTCCAGCAACACGTGATCCGGGTCTCAATAACACTACACAACTTTTAATCATGATAAAGCTTTAATAATAATATGAAGTAAAAGTTTCAATTCTCATGAAAACATTCCTTATATGAACTTGCTCTTCATCCTTAGCAGTTCCCTACCAAATTAACTTCCATCATCTCTCTCTCTCTCTCTCTCTCTCTCTCTCTCTCTCTCTCTCTCTCTCTCTCTCTCTCTCTCTCTCTCTCTCTCTCTCTCTCTCTCTCTCTCTCTCTCTCTCTCTCTCTCTCTCTCTCTCTCTCTCTCTCTCTCTCTCTCTTTCCTCACTCTCTCTCTCTCTCTCTCTCTCTCTCTCTCTCTCTCTCTCTCTCTCTCTCTCTCTCTCTCTCTCTCTCTCTCTCTCTCTCTCTCTCTCTCTCTCTCTCTCTCTCTCTCTCTCTCTCTCTCTCTCTCTCTCTCTCTCTCTCTCTCTCTCTCTCTCTCTCTCTCTCTCTCTCTCTCTCTCTCTCTCTCTCTCTCTCTCTCTCACTCTCTCTCTCTCTCTCTTCGTCCTTCTTAGATGTCTATACGTTTCTGCCCTGTCTTCATATTCCTTCTTCCCTTTTACCTAATCATCTTGTAATATACTTATCTTCTTTAGTAATCTCATTCTCCATTTACTTATCCTTTTCTTAATTCTCCTCCTTCTCCCCCTCTATCTACTGTTCTTCCTTATCATCTCCCGACCTCGACGTGGTATTCACTCCAAACTCACATCTTCTTTCCATAGCTCCACCTTCAAGGTTTTTAATACCAACCACACTATCTTCCTTTCCCTTCCTGAAACCCACTACGGGCTCACCGTAGCCCGTGCTACTTGCAACTTTGTTCCAGATAGCGAATCTTTAACAACAACAACAACAACAACAATCTGAAACCCATCTCCCTCTCCCCTCCCCCCCCCTCTCTCCATACCTACAACTTCTGTTTCCCAGTAAAGTAACAACATTTATGTTTGGCATTCTCACTGGTTGTGCAGTTTGAGACACCTTTAAATATCTGCTAGATACCATGTACCCTACGAGAGTGAAATGCTTAAATTTTAATTTTATTTTAAATTTTGCCCCGAGGGGCGAGTTTATTGGGCAGCACCACTCGTCCTGTGAGTGGACATACTGCCATAGCAGCATGTACAACACTCCCCAATAGGAAGAAAACCCGCTGGGTTGTTCATCCTGTCACTTGTATCCAGACACAGCTTGTATGAAGAACATGCTAACAGTGTATGCAGAGTGGTAAACAATAAATAAACGCTCAAGGACAGTAACTCAGACAAAGTCCCTTGGTAAATATAATCAAAGTAAATGAGGTAACAGAGCCAGAACATGAGAAAGTATACAGAAGTACAAGAAGATCAATAAAAGAGAATCTTGAAATCAACAAAACCAGATAGAATTAATATAAAGAGATTAAGATAACAGCAGAACTGAACATGTATTAGATGGAACAAACAGAACAGACAATAACAGATCAGAAAGTGCCACAGAGACTACTCAAATGCAAACACTTGTCAATTCAATATTTGGGAAGTATTTTGATAGAGACGTACTGCATATACAAAGGACAAATAAAGCAGTTATTGAAAATTATTCTCCTAGGAGACTAATTCACCCTTCCAAATTTGATATGAAAATATATTTTCAACACTCAGGACATTTATTATTATTATTATTATTTCCTACCACAGACGTGGCCACACATTTACAAGGCTAACCAGCATATATACATTTTCTTCTGTCCTCCATGGACAGGGTTAGAGATGAGTTAAACATATAGTCCAGGGATTTATTGAACAATCAACCACATAAGTTGATTGTAGTGCTTTTAAAATGCTAGTCTATCCTACTGACATAACTACATAGATACACAGAGTTACGTCTGCCCTACATTAAGTGATCGATGTGTTCTTTACATAGTGTCATTAATGTTCATTTACAACAGTGAAATGTAATTCTGATCAGCTTCCACATATACTTTATACACATACATACGCACACGTATACATATATATGTATACATATATATGTATACATATATATGTATACATATATACATACATACACATTTACACACACACATACATACATTCACTTACATTTATGGCTCTCTAACTCTGAGAGGGTAAGATAGCTGATAGAGAAACTAGTGTGCTATTAAGTACTTAATTACTGAAGGTGATGAAGGTGCTTTTACAAGCTCAGGTTATATAGTTACATCACATACATACATTGTATAATTGATACATTACATGGTTAATCTTGGGTACAAGTCCAATATATCATCAAGTGTTCCAGTACTCATATAGTAATTACACAGTTCAGCATACCTTAGCCCAGGAGGGCGAAAGTCAGTCAGTATGGGACATTCTACAATATAATGTTCAAGAGAGTGCATGTTTTCACTTTCACAAAGTTGACACATTGTGTACTCGACATTTGGGTTTTGTGAAAGCGGCGTATTCTGGCCACTATAACATCACATTGCCGAGTTCTGGCTCTATTAGTCCCATGTGTGAATGTCTCCTCACGATATCTATCATAATATTTAATGCTACAACTTTCAGGTCTTTGTGAATTTGTTAGGTCGGTGAGATCTTCATTAGATATTTGTTTAAGTATTCTCTTTGTCACTGCTAATGAAACACCCATATCAATTTCTACCACTGGTTTTCTTTAGGCTGTCTTTGCATATATATATATATATATATATATATATATATATATATATATATATATATATATATATATATATATATATATATATATATATATATATATATATATATATATATATGAGAGGGTTAAGGCGTACCTGTTATGCCAGTTGCTGGAAGGCTTCTGTGCTGGCTAGGGTTCGAGTCTCCTGGTGGGAAAGTGTTCTAAAGTTATATATATATATATATATATATTCATTGTTTATAAACAAAGTCTAAAACTCCATTAGAACGAGTTCTCAGTATAATGCGAAAACAAAAAGGCTTAGAGACATATAGCATCTAACAGACACATAACGCCACAAATATCGCCTCACTTCACAACGGAGGTAATGAGCCAGCACCTAACAAATACAACAGACTGGTCCTATTGACATAACTCATCATTTATTGATATAACTCATCATTTTTTTAAATGGGTGCCAAGACGTCACATTACCAGTTACATGAAGAGTAATGAGCAATTCAATCCAAGTCATCAGACACCTTTCAACAGGAAGATCTTGTCCTGTGTAATTGACGGGTTTTAAGCTGTGTTCACATGAAATCAGACGCTGTGCTCTAAAGATTCTCAGAAGACCAATATCTAAGTCATTTCCCAAATCTTTGCTTTACACCAACCCGTTTGTTGCCACTGCCACATAAACCAGCTTGACGATCAACATAAAGATAGATGTCTGTGTACCGTCGATATTGCACTAGGAGACTAAACAAAAAATGTACAATTTACTTCAGAAGATGTTTTTACTTTCTGTAACACATTTGATAAGAAGGAGATGGTTCTCAAGACCCCTTTCAACTGATCGTAAGTTGATTAAATCCAAGTAAATTGACGCTTATCGGTAGATTAGAGAGGGGAGTAAATTGAATGTTCTGCAGTACTGAAACATGGCCACAGGCCAGAACAAGAATGTATACTCACCTTACCTTGAGGTTACCTTGAGGTGCTTCCGGGGCTTAGCGTCCCCGCGGCCCAGTCGTCGACAAGGCCTCCTGGTTGCTGGACTGATCAACCAGGCTGTTAGATGCGGCTGCTCGCAGCCTGACGTATGAGTCACAGCCTGGTTGATGTCCTGTCTCACGGCCATAACTAAGATACAACACAGCAATGACAGAAGAATTATCTGCGGTCTCTCCCCCCACATAAATAGAGCAAATAATGAGCCATAATTCATTATAATTCATAATTCATAATTCATAATTCATAGAGCATAAATAATGAGCCACACCATAATTCCTATTAAGCTTGGACTGTGTAACGGAGAGGGATAATTATAAAGTAAATTGAATATGAAAGTTTAATGATACTATATCCATAATAATAATAATCAGAGAGTAATCACACTAACGTGACTGAATCAATGAGGAAATACGAAGGAGTAGCGATAAGGGCTCGAACATATGCGGTTGATGTTTCCAAGCACAAGGTTCTAGCGACCAGACCACGACATGTATATATGGTCCACGGTCCATGGTATGGACCACGAGAAAGTACAGAGCTGGAAAATGTACAGAGATCTCTTACTGGTGAAACAGAATCAGTAAAGTACTTAAAGTACTCAAATTACTCAATGAAATGAAGATGAAACATAAAATATACATGGAAGATCCTGGAGAGTCAGGTTCCAAACCGTCACAATCACATTTCAACACGCTGGAGTGAGAGATATGGTAGGAAGTAAATAATTAATAAGATTAAATATCGCGTGCCACAAGTATTCGTAAAATCTAGCCAACAATTTTTCAATCTCTTGCTAACATTTACTAACACAAATTTGTGGAAACAGGAGTGAGAGCTTCCAAGGCGGATTTTGACAAGTATCTGCTAAAGTTACCGGATACGTCTGTGACCTTCCTCATTCAGGATACATAGACAAATAGACTCACGGACCAGGCAATCATCAGGTGATATCTGTGGGCGCAGAGCAACTCTCGAAATCATTAATATATCATCCAAAATCCTGCTCCTCCATTCACCTTGTTTTTCTTTACCTTCACATCCTCCATCCCTCCCCCATCTTCTCCCTCTCCCCCTTCACATCCTCCATCCCTCCCCCATCTTCTCCCTCTCCCCCTTCACATCCTCCATCCCTCCCCCATCTTCTCCCTCTCCCCCTTCACATCCTCCATCCCTCCCCCATCTTCTCCCTCTCCCCCTTCACATCCTCCATCCCTCCCCCATCTCCTCCCCCCCCCACAGCCTCCATCCCTCCCCCATCTTCTCTCTCTCCCCATCCCCCCACAGAGCCCCCACCCCTCCTGCGACAGTATAAGTGTCAGACGTTATCAAACAAGACTTAATGAGCTTGGCTTATCGCAGTGGTGACTCGCCCATCACTCACACCCACCCATTGAACCCATTACTCTCGTGTAATATGCCACCCTTGTCCTTGTCATCGTTATAGTGGGGTGATGGTGGTGTGGTGGTGGTGGTGTGGTGGCGAGAGGAGGTGCTGTGTGTGTGTGTGTTTGGGTTGAAGAGGATGGAGAGGCACACTGATTTTGTTCGTTCCTTATGTATCCCATATCCATCCCGTTGGAGGTATCGATTCCCATACCCATCCCGTGGGGAGGTATCGGTCCCCATACCCATCCCGTGGGCGTTATCGTTCCCCATACCCATCCCGTGGGCGGTTGAGGACCCCATACCCGTCCTTCGGGCGGAAGTGAACCCCATATACCCATCTTGTGGGCCAGTAGTGGAAAAGATTGCAGAGGGCTCCATAATGGGCTCAGGAACTGAAGCACAAAATTCATTTAGTTCGTCAAGTTTATCTCTTAAAGTGGCTATACGCAGTTTAATGAATATATCAAGTATTTTATAGCACGACTGATTGACGAACTGGACCACAACAGTCTCTTAAGCAGAGCGATCTGCTTCTCCGGTGAGCCTGTTACAGCTTATTTTACTTATCACGCACCCCACACCCACCCTGTGGGCGCCGGTGGACCCCACACCCATCCTGTGGGCGCCGGTGGACCCCACACCTATCCTGTGGGCGCCGGTGGACCCCACACCCATCCTGTGGGCGCCGGTGGACCCCACACCTATCCTGTGGGCGCCGGTGGACCCCACACCCATCCTGTGGGCGCCGGTGGACCCCCACCCATCCTGTGGGCGCCGGTGGACCCCTCACCCATCCTGTGGGCGCCAGTGGACCTCTGACCCATCCTGTGGGCGCCAGTGGACCCCTCACCCATCCTGTGGGCGCCGGTGGACCCCACACCCATCCTGTGGGTGCCGGTGGACCCCACACCCATCCTGTGGGCGCCGGTGGACCCTCACCCATCTTGTGGGCGCCGGTGGACCCCACACCCACCCTGTGGGCGCTGGTGGACCCCACACCTATCCTGTGGACGTCGGTGGACCCCACACCCATCCTTTGGGCGCCGGTGGACCCCACACCCATCCTGTGGGCGCCGGTGACCCCCCACCCATCCTGTGGGCGCCGGTGGACCCCTCACCCATCCTGTGGGCGCCAGAGGACCTCTGACCCATCCTGTGGGCGCCAGTGGACCCCCCACCCATCCTGTGGGCGCCGGTGGACCCCACACCCATCTTGTGGGCGCCGGTGTACCCCACACCCACCCTGTGGGCGCCGGTGGACCCGACACCCATCCTGTGGGCGTCGGTGGACCCCACACCCATCCTGTGGGCGCCGGTGGACCCCACACCCATCTTGTGGGCGCCGGTGGACCCCCCACCCATCCTGTGAGCGCCGGTGGACCCCTCACCCATCCTGTGGGCGCCAGTGGATCTCTGACCCATCCTGTGGGCGCCAGTGGACCCCTCACCCATCCTGTGGGCGCCGGTGGGCCCCGCTCCCATCCTGTGGGAGCCGGTGGACCCCACACCCATCCTGTGGGCGCCAGTGGACCCCTCACCCATCCTGTGGGCGCCAGTGGACCCCTCACCCATCCTGTGGGCGCCGGTGGACCCCTCACCCATCCTGTGGGCACCGGTGGACCCCACACCCATCCTGTGAGCGCCGGTGGACCCCACACCCATCCTGTGGGCGCCGGTGGACCCCACACCCATCCTGTGGGCGCCGGTGGACCCCACACCCATCCTGTGGGCGCCGGTGGACCCCACACCCATCCTGTGGGCGCCGGTGGACCCCACACCCACCCTGTGGGCGCCGGTGGACCCCACACCCACCCTGTGGGCGCCGGTGGACCCCCCAACCATCCTGTGGGCGCCGGTGGACCCCCCAACCATCCTGTGGGCGCCGGTGGACCCCACACCCATTCTGTGGGCGCCGGTGGACCCCACACCCATCCTGTGGGCGCCGGTGGACCCCACACCCACCCTGTGGGCGCCGGTGGACCCCCCAACCATCCTGTGGGCGCCGGTGGACCCCACACCCATCCAGCTGGCGGAGGAAGACAGTTTGCACTCATTTGCATGAACTACTTACAACAGATAAACTTTGGATATGTGGCTAAAGAAGGTGGTTGACAAAGAACTGTAACATTTCTGAAAGAGTTTGCAATTGCTGGTTGATCATGTATCATTGTGACCCCATGAGTGAGTGAGACCCGGAGTGAGACACAAGGAGCACCACCAGGAGAAGCAGGAGGAGCACCAAGAGGACCAGGAGAAGGAGCAGGAGTAGAAGCAGGAGGAAGAGCAGGAGGAGCAGCAGCACCAGGAGCCAAACGTGTGCATCTCTCTCCTCCTCCGGGAACTTCTCAATACACAAGGACTCGCCAGAGCGACGTCCTTGTGTACTTGCGTCCGCACTGGCGGAGCGGCGCCAATACTGGAGTCGGGGCGGAGGATCTTGAGTCCGCCTTATATTTTCCCGAAGGGACGCGGAAGCGTCGGCTAGGGACACGTCCTAGCCACAGCCAGGACGTGTCCCTAGCCGAGGCAAGGGCGTTTCTGCGCCGTGGAGTCGAGGGCGTTGCCTGCCGCCGTGTTCCTGCGGTACCTGGTCAATAATTTAATGATCTCACATACGGCCAGGTTATTATTTGGACAATTAGAGACGTGCATGATATCCTCCTGTTGTCCTCTTGCATGTACCTTCGGACCCGCCCCTCGACCCTCCCTCTAGTGGTACAGAGTGTACCGGTGATCGCCTCTACATCCTCCAGGTGGTGTACCTATATCTCTCCCGCAGGAGTCGTTTATCGCAGCTAATTACCAGTTATGTAATACAGATATGACGCAATAAACCCCTGGCGGAGCCTCCGCCCGGGACACGCCCAACTCTCCTTCATTTCTATTCATGGAGCAGAGATGACGTCTCGGTGGGTCCGCCCACCTGCTTGCTGGACGGCGGTGGGTCCAGCCCCCACCTTGCTGGACGGTGGTGGGTCCAGCCCCCACCTTGCTGGACGGTGGTGGGTCCACTCACCTGCTTGCTGGACGGTGAAGGGTCAACCCACCTGCTTGCTGGACGGTGGTGGGTCCACTCACCTGCTTGCTGGACGGTGGTGGGTCCACCCACCTGCTTGCTGGACGGTGGTGGGTCCACCCACCTGCCTGCTGGACGGTGGTGGGTCAACCCACCTGCTTGCTGGACGGTGGTGGGTCCACCCACCTGCTTGCTGGACGGTGGTGGGTCCACCCACCTGCTTGCTGGACGGTGGTGGGTCCACCCACCTGCTTGCTGGACGGTGGTGGGTCCACCCACCTGCTTGCTGGACGGTGGTGGGTCCACCCACCTGCTTGCTGGTCGGTGGTGGGTCCACCCACCTGCTTGCTGGACGGTGGTGGGTCCAGCCATCTGCTTGCTGGACGGTGGTGGGTCCAGTCCCCCACCTTGCTGGACGGTGGTGGGTCCAGCCACCTGCTTGCTGGACGGTGGTGGGTCCAGCCCCCACCTTGCTGGACGGTGGTGAGTCCAGCCACCACCTTGCTGGACGGTGGTGGGTCCAGCCCCCCACCTAGCTGGACGGTGGTGGGTCCAGCCACCACCTTGCTGGACGGTGGTGGGTCCAGCCACCACCTTGCTGGACGGTGGTGGGTCCAGCCCCCCACCTTGCTGGACGGTGGTGGGTCCAGCCACCACCATGCTGGACGGTGGTGGGTGCAGCCCCCACCTAGCCAGGCATCAATATAGAACACAGCTACGCTATACCTGCTCTATATTTAGAACTTGTGTACTCTGTGGTAGGTCAGTGAGCTATAGTGGTGGCCTCTATAAACCTGCAGAGGCTGAGAAGCTTAGCATAACTCTAAAACATATCGGAGACAGGTTGACATAATCAAATAATATGCAGCTAATTGTACGTGGTTGATGCACACTACCCAGCCTTCACAATTAGTTATTAATTGTTGTTTATCCACCGCAGGTGATTGACAAACGATATTTTGGAACAAGAACAAACCCCGTCATGGCTGTGAGCAACAACACATTCGTGAACGCTTCGCTGGAGCGCCTCGAACGCCAACACATGAGATAGGCGCCAGTGTACACACACACAACATCACCAGACACAACCAGGAGCCAGACACCCAACAACACTGTCTCCTATGAACACGAAGCGCTAGCTATCAGCTTCTCTACTGTGCTTACGACTGTGTGGGCACCAGGAGTGACTGTGCATCCCTGGACTCAAACAAATATCACAAGGAGCAGTGATATACACGGCTCAGCACGCCTTCTTATATATATATATATATATATATATATATATATATATATATATATATATATATATATATATATATATATATATATATATATATATATGTCGTACCTAGTAGCCAGAACGCACTTCTCAGCCTACTATGCAAGGGCCGATTTGCCTAATAAGCCAAGTTTTCCTGAATTAATATATTTTCTCTAATTTTTTTCTAATGAAATGATAAAGCTACCCATTTCATTATGTATGAGGTCAATTTTTTTTTATTGCAGTTAAAATTAACATAGATATATGACCGAACCTAACCAACCCTACCTAACCTAACCTAACCTATCTTTATATGTTAGGTTACGTTAGGTAGCCGAAAACGTTAGGTTAGGTTAGGTTAAGTAGGTTAGGTAGCCGAAAAACAATTAATTCACGAAAACTTGGCTTATTAGGCAAATCGGGCCTTGCATAGTAGGCTCAGAAGTGCGTTCTGGCTACTAGGTACGACATATATATATATATATATATATATATATATATATATATATGTCGTACCTATTAGCCAGAACTCACTTCTCAGCCTACTATGCAAGGCCCGATTGGCCTAATAAGCCACGTTTTCATGAATTAATGGTTTTTCAACTACCTAACCTACCTAACCTAACCTAACCTAACTTTTACGGCTACCTAACCTAACCTAACCTATACAGATAGGTTAGGTTAGGTTAGGTAGGGTTGATTAGGTTCAGTCATATATCTACGTTGATTTTAACTCGAATAAAAAAAATTGTCCTCAAACATAATGAAATAGGTAGCATAATAATCATTTCATAAGAAAAAAATTAGAGAAAATATATTAATTAAGGAAAACTTGGCTTATTAGGCAAATCGGGCCTTGCATAGTAGGCTGAGAAGTGCGTTCTGGCTACTAGGTACGACATATATATATATATATATATATATATATATATATATATATATATATATATATATATATATATGTCGTACCTAGTAGCCAGAACGCACTTCTCAGCCTACTATGCAAGGCCCGATTTGCCTAATAAGCCAAGTTTTCATGAAATAATTGTTTTTCGACGACCTAACCTACCTAACCTAACCTAACCTAACTTTTTAGGCTACCTAACCGAACCTAACCTATAGAGATAGGTTAGGTTAGGTTAGGTAGGGTTGGTTAGGTTCGGTCATATATCTACGTTAATTTTAATTCCAATAACAAAAAATTGACCTCATACATAATGAAATGGGTAGCTTTATCATTCCATAAGAAAAAAATTAGAGAAAATATAATAATTCAGGAAATCTTGGCTTATTAGGCAAATCGGGCCTTGCATAGTAGGCTCAGAAGTGCGTTCTGGCTACTAGGTACGACATATATATATATATATATATATATATATATATATATATATATATATATATATATATATATATATAGTAACTCAAGCTACGAAATATATCTTATTGTCATATTTATCTTCCAGGGACAGCCGACTGGAAACCAGTTGTCATGTACCTCGAACTGGAGACTTTGACAAAGTTCATAAAAGGGTTTACAAATAATTTATCTGCTAAGCATTGTTGGTTGAAAAATAGAAGAGCGAAGTACGAGTCCAAGTGGTAGAGTAGGCGACTGGCAATGCTCGGGTTGGCGCCCATCTATAGTCATAGTGGATTTTGTCATTATTGTTAATATTGGTTTATTATTATTGTTGAGAAAATCAGTAGGAACCGTGAAGGGAATTCGAACCTTTGCTCTGGGTAGCCCCAATTATTATTATTATTAACATCTTTATTGGCAAACAGTAATTTAAAATTGTCCTAATCTGAGGAATTCAATTAGGTTTTATTAGTGATGATAATGCTGGTATTCACTGTCACACAGGACAGGAGGATCATACTCAAGACAATAGGTCTAAACTGTTGGCTGAAACATATATACTGTATATATTATGGTTGCAATTAACTATATTGGACTGTATTCACGTTTTAATGTACGAATATGTATATACAACTTTATAGTGGGCACTGCCACACAAGGGCAGGGATGGGTTCATAAAAGATGCGGCTTAAAAATAATAAAAATAAAATTGTTTTTCATTCTTTAAAATGGTCGTGCAAATTTTGGATAAATTGTTAGGATTTCGTTCAGAGCACCTGAGTCAATAAAATAGTTACACAGTTGGTGGTACAAGAGGCCAGGGGCCAGATTCACGAAAGCACTTAAGCAAACACTTAAGAATCTGTCCATCTTTTCTCAATTTTTGGCGGCTTTGTTTCCAATTATTAAACAGTAATGAGCTCCGAAGCACCAGGAGGCTGTTTACAACACTAACAATAGTTGAATGGGAAGTTTTCATGCTTGTAAACTGTTTAATAAATATAACCAAAGCCGTCAAAGATTGAGGAAAGATGTACACGTTTGTAAGTACTTGCGTAAGTGCTTTCGTGAATCTGGCCCCAGGAGGTCTAAAGTCCTTTACGGTTTCACATTCATCAATATAGTGTTCTAGTGAATGCATTAAAGGTTTGTCACAGAGTTTACAATCTGAGTATTCTGGTAGTGGCTCAGCCTCACTAACTTGCCAGATGGGTCTATAGCCAAGGCGAATTCGCGCAATGACTATATCACATTGCCTGGTCCGGTTACTGTGCTGACCATGACCTATTATTTCAAAAGTTTTCATAGCTTTTAATACTGCAGCTTTCAGGTTTCTGGGCATTTCTTAGTTCTTCTAAATCTGAATTAATTTCTTTAATTTGTATGTTTCTAATAATTGCATTAGATAGTCCAAAGTCATAATCAATGTTTTCTTTCCTGCAAGGCTCATTGGCCAATCGATCTACAAAGTCATGTTTTCCAACTCCAACATGGGATGGTATCCACACAAATATTATACAATAGTTATTATCATTGGCAAAAATACCATTTCATTTAATATTACAAGCTCCTTCAGACGTAAATCGTGATGGGTTATTTAAGGACTGCAGAGCACTTTTAGAGTCACAAACTATCACTCCACCACCATTGAACATAAGGCACTCAGTGGCTAGATAAATACCAAATCGTTCAGTCTGTGTCGTGCTTGCCCAGTTGTTGAATCTTTGTACTAGACATGATCATTTCATTCCCTTTATATACTGCACATGTACAACCTGTTCTACCAGTGCCTAACAGCACAGAGCCATCAGTAAAGGCATAGGATTCAGTTGGTTTGAGATATAGAGATAACTGTCAATAGCTTCTAATGTTATAACATCTCATAGTTTCAGTGTCATAGATTTGTTTTACACTGATGGGGGTATAATGTAAAGACGCCTGCACACCTTTCCAAAGGGGAATATAATGAACAGTTTTATCAGGACTTAGAGACACATTCAGTTTCATAAGATTATTGGCACAACAACTGAACCACATACTGTAAGGAGCTTTTTGAGTGATTGAATGATCGGCAGATTGAGTGAAGAGTCAGAATTGCTTAGAATGGATCTCAATTTAATTTGAATAGAGCTGGAGGCGCCATTATTTTTCAAAATTTTACCACAAAACATAGTATTAAGTAAAACTATTCTCTAGTAAATAGAAGAAAATCTTAGTTCCTTTCTCATGTTAACAATTCAGACAATTCTTGGACAACCCAGGATGATGCGCATGGCATCATTCTGTACTACATCTAGGCCTTGTAATGGTTTAGGAGAAAAATTAAGAAGATGCAAGGCATAATAATCAACAACAGATCGTATAAAGGCAATATAAAAACTACGAGCATATTTTATGTTAATGCTAAATCCTTTACCCACAAGAATTTTGAGAAGTTTAAGACGCTCAACAATTTTTTTGCGAAGGTTGCCGATGAGATTTGTATCATTAACCTCGACTCCAAGATATTTATAAGACTCACAAGTCTCCACGGGCACTCCATTAATAGTATAGTCGCCATGAAGAGAATGGGGGATAAGAACCCTTGTTTTTTCAACAGAGATTATAAGGCCACATTCTACTTCCATTTTCCGTTCGTTCCATTTTCTTGGAAAATGCATCAAGTAATATTTGTAGTCTTGGTTTACTGTGTGCCATAATACAAATATCTTCAGCATAACATATAACTGTTTTAGTAGGTTGTACAGGTATGTCATGGTTAAGTTTGTGCATAAGTGTATTAAGAGCATAGGCTTTAGGACACCACCTCGAGGTGTGCCTTGTTCGACTGCATCCATTCTTGTACTTTTAACTCTTTTAAATAGGACACTAGCACGCCTGTTGGATAGGTAGCTCTTTATCCATCTCAGAAGATTACCTTTGATTCCAAATTCAGCAAGTTGCTCTAATATTATTTCGCCATTCGCTACATCGAAAACTGACTTTAGGTCAATACCCTGGAAACACAAACCGTAACTGTCTCTATTTTCTGCTTATTACAAATTGTAATAAAGTTGTTACACCTTGGCTTAACGTGTTTATGACGTATTAGAAAGTTGTTACAACTTGCTATATTGGTTGTTATAACTGGTTAGGAGGTGTTAAAACTTGTTCGAACGTTGTGCCAACGTCGTAGCTTCGGTGTGTGTTTGGTGGGTAAAGGCTGCCTGTGTCCCATCCTGGGAGTTTACAAAATATTCAGCAAAACAGCTTTGTGTGCTACACTTGGGCATAAACCAATATAGGTTAGGAGCCAATTTTTCTTTGACCTGAAACATGACACGATTCTCCAAGACTTTACACATACAAGATGAAAGGGAAATGGGTCTGAATGTTTTAGAGTTAGGTTTAGGAATTAGTACTATGAGACTTTGTGTCCATTTCTTGGCAAGATACATTTGTGAGAGGCTCATTTTAAAGAGGTCA
This sequence comes from Procambarus clarkii, assembly GCF_020424385.1. NCBI lineage: Eukaryota > Metazoa > Arthropoda > Malacostraca > Decapoda > Cambaridae > Procambarus > Procambarus clarkii. The sequence continues at coordinate 12,959,556 of NC_059596.1, read as the reverse complement.
AGCAGGCTAGGGACATCATTCAGTAAGCTCAAGGTGTTACATGTTATACCATCCTCACCAGGGGCAGTTTGTTTGTTTCCCTAATGGTGATGTCAATTAAAATGGGTTATAGCAAACTAGTCTGTTAAATCTGGTGAGGAACATGCTATTTTAATTTTAAAGTTTATGTTAATATTGGTATTATTTTAATGCTGTTGTATATCTGGGGGTAAGGAAGAAATTTGTGAGACCAAGACCATTGAGCTAGGAGCATGTCAGCATATTCTGCAGGAGTATGATGAAGCTTAACTAGGGTTGAAGGTTTGGTAATGTTTTTAATTTTGTTCCACATTTCCGATAATGTTGTAGTTCTATTGATACCTTGTAGGAATTATTCCAAATATGTGTCCTTAACTTGACCCTTAAGCTCGCGAAAAGCTCTGTTGGCACTGAGGAATGCTAGTAACTTGTCAGCTGTTTTGTCTCGTTTATAAGAGTCAGCAGCTGAAGCACCTGAGCTCGCTCTGCAATAATAATAGGATCCTCTGTCCATGAGAAAGAAAGAGTGTTCTTTTTTTGTCCTTGATTTAACCCAGGTATCATAATAACTGGTAATGATACTGACAAGACCATTGTAAAAGTGGTCCACTGATACAGGTGTATACCCAGTGTACGACTTATGTACATAAGCCTTAAAGGGCAGTTTAAGATTGTCTGGAATGTTAATTTTAACCCACGGATGAGGAGTGGACCTAATATCTGCTACATTGTACTTATACTACATAGCAAAATGATCACTTACTAGTTCCAGCCCCGCTCCTGTGCCAGGTAAGTCTACTACGGGCTCACCATAGCCCGTGCTACTTGGAACGTTTTGTTCCGAGTAGCTGAATCTAAAACAACAACAATGATCACTTACTAGCTCTGGGATGAGCTTAACGTTGACGGTGCTATCTGCTAGGCTGTACTTAATCACTTAATCCAGCCTACCTCCCAATAAATGGGTCTATTTATCAGTAGCATACACAGTAATATTATGATCAGTAAGGTATTTCAAGACGACCCTTCCATTAGTGTTATACTGAACATCACCAAGAGCAGTGTGACGAGCATTAAAGTCACCCATACATAACATAGCTGTGTTACCATTAGGCTTCGGTAGCAGGTCTGCTGTAAATACACTACATCGTCCATATATGTTATACAGTAGGAAACGGCTGTTTGCAGTTTGTAATTTAATGTTTTGATAATGTATACTATCACTCCTGTGATTTTTAGTTAAGTTTACAGATTAATCCACTCATAATATACGTTAGTAAACCAGTTCCAATATCGTTGTTGTATGCTATATACCCAGGTATCCTGGGTGGGACCTTCTTGATAGTTGTGGACGTATATGGTTCCTGTAAACAGATCACTTCCACGTCTCTCATTTTAGCATACAAGATTACGTCATTTATCCGAAGATAAACACTTCGAATATTCCAAGAAAGAAACTTATTTATTTTTGTTTGATGAGACATGGTTAAGTATCAAGGGAATTAAGGTAATATTTAAGCTCGTTAAACACTTTGACAACATAACCAACTTTATCCCGAGTGTCCTTAGTAATATCACTTTTGCCTAGGATCCGTTTTACCAGAGTAGGAGTTGGTATTTTTCTAAACTCTTTATCTTTAACCAACTCCAAGTGGTTAAAGATAAAGAGTTTTCATCATGATCTAGTGGGGGGTGTCAGTGAGGAATGAATGACTACTCGTACACAATTTCGCATGGAGATTTGACACTTATGTTCCGTAGAGTTGAGTGGAGTAGCCTCAACAGCTGCAAGATTGTCACACATCACTACTGGTGTTGGGAGAATTTACTTTATCACTATCGCTAACATGACTCACTTCACCACTATCACTGGGCAGATTCCTCTCTAATGTTTTTATTTTATTTTCCAATTCAATAATTGTCTTTTTTACCAGTCAGTTTCTACTGTATCTTTGTTTGCTTTAATCCGACGATGTTTGGAAACTTGCTTATTAGAGGTGACATCAGGAGCGTCCAGCTGGGTGTCTCCTGCAGCTGGACCAGACGCCACTGGCTCCCTGCTCATGTTAGAGAGGACGGGGCGTCGAGCGCAGCCACCATGCCAAACATCAACTCCTTCAAGCAAACATCTGGGACTCTTCCGGATCGGAGGAGAGGCTACCTCCCGGTCCTCAGGGATAGGGGGGTCGTCCCTGTGAGGATACAGCCTCGTATCGTGGTGCTCAGCACATAGCCCAAACAGAGAGTCATGTCGACAGTACTTAGAAATATGATGAGTACCGTGTCAGTTGTAAGAGACAACAGGAGAGGACACCCAAGGTCTGATAGAACTTGGCGTCATGAAACTTCAAAAAGTAGGTGTAATATTCAGGGGGAAAGTTCACCGCCTTCCCAGACAATGACAATTCACTGCCTTCCCAGACCTTCCTCAACAATCCTGTTGCGAGGTTCACAGCAAACGCCTTAGACAGCTACATCACGACATAATGAAAAAAAATGCCACCTGAGATTCAACTGAATTTCTGAGGCTTTCACTGAAGCCTATTCAGGGTTTCACACAGTTCCCTCGTACACTCATGCCTTGTAGTCCAGGAATTCTACCTCCAATCTTTCTCTTCAAATGCATATGCAAAACAATGAATTATTATTATTATTATCATTATTTATTATTATTAAAGATATACACTAATAAGTGTAGTCTGCTCATCGTTGTAAAACTTGCTGGTGGGTTAGTAGTAGTTTGTGGCAACCTAAACCAGAGTTCCAGAGGTTTACGTAAGTTAATCCCAACTCCGCAACAAAGTATAAATGTACTAGTGTGTATATAATTATTTTCTACACTAGCTTGGGGTAATTGGTCTCGTATATATATATTTATACATATATATATATATATATATATATATATATATATATATATATATATATATATATATATATATATACACATATATAATCTATATATAAATATATATGTATATATAGATTTATATATACATATATATCTGAATATGAAAATCATTTTGAGGGGGCCCAAACCGGGGCCCACTGGTTGGGCCCCGGTTTGGGAGGATTCCAGAACGACCCAGAGAGCTCAGTAGAGGTCTGAGCCAGATTCACGAAACAGTCGTTGTTACGCAAGTACTTACGAACGTGTACATCATTCCTCGATCTTTGATGCCTGTGGTTACATTTATTAAACACTTTACAAGCATTAAAACTTCCCAATCAACTGTTGTTATTGTTATAAACAGCCTCCTGGTGCTTCGGAGCTCATTAACTGTTTAATAATTGTAAACAAAGCCGTCAAAGATTGAGAAAAGATGTACAGGTTCGTAAGTGCTTGCGTAACTGCTTCGTGAATCCGGCCCCTGGGTTGGTGAACACTTGTAACCACGGTGGCCGAGGCAGTCAAGCCAGGCGTCCCGGGAATCACCTGGTACCACATTGCTATCCGAGTGACGTGACCAATCACACTCCTGTAAACTCCTGTAAACCAAACCACTTGCACCTATAATAGCTATAACACCTAAGAGTGCTATAGGTTAGGAACACCGTTGTAAACTGCCGGAGAACACCGCTCCCTCACATTTAATCTGTTCAAAATAATAAGTTTCCTCAATATTCCCTTAAACTTATGTCGGGAAAATAAAATGAAAATTATATGGTCATTTACTCCCTAATTATCGCTACGATAATCGCAGGGTTTTCATCCGTTTCATATCATCATTTATTCGGGTCACTGCAGGCAGCGCTACTTGGGAGTTTTGGCTCAGAGTCCTGGCGCTTAATTTCTTGAGTATGAGTGAACTTGTCTTGTTTAAATATACTTATTTCTTGTTATATTATAAACGGTGGCAATGTGGCATATATCTGGGACATTATTTTGGCTCTTCACTATCTGCTACTTATCAGTGATGATGTTCTGTGGACACGTTACATCTGTATACATTTATTAATGCAAACTAACCTGGAAAGTGTGTTAAATAACGAGAGAGAGAGAGAGAGAGAGAGAGAGAGAGAGAGAGGAGAGAGAGAGAGAGAGAGAGAGAGAGAGAGAGAGAGAGAGAGAGAGAGAGAGAGAGAGAGAGAGAGAGAGAGAGAGAGAGAGAGAGAGAGAGAGGAGGAAGGGGGGGAGAGGGTGAAAGGGAAAGTTATCTTGGAGACTAGGGTGGTCTAAGGGTAGGGGAGGTATCCAAGGGGAAAGGGGACTGAGGGGTGGTACGGGGGGGGGGGTGATGGTGAAGTGATGAGGGGAGGAGGGTGTTTAAGAGGAGGGGGTGAAGGAGGAGGAGGAGACACACAAGCGTCGCACCTGCTGCTCAAGACACAAGGTGCCTGGAGGCGCTTCCTGTCCACACATCAGTTGCAGCTAACCATCATTTCCCATAACATTACCGCCTGACTCTCTCTCTGTGGCCATTCACGCCCCCCCCCCTCACAACCTCTCCCTCTGGCTCCCAACTTTTTTTGAGGGGGGGGGGGGAGGGAGGGGAGAAAGGGGGGGGGGAGTAGAAATCGTTGGGTTCCCGAAGGAGCCAAAAGAGTGAGGTTGTGTAATGTCTAACTGGTAACTGGAGTCTCGCTTTCTTTATTACTGAAAATAATGCCTGGATTTATCTCGGGGGGTTTTCAGAGAGCTTCGAGCATTTTCAGAATCCCTCACTACTGTGAGCATCTCTGTCTGTCTATCTTTTCCTCCTTTCTCTCATTCTCTCTCTCCCTCCCTTTTTCTGTGTCAGTTTTTTCCTTCCTTTTCTCTGTCTCTCTCTCTCTCTCCCTCATATTAATTTTCCCCTTTGTACTTGTTCCATACCAGCATATTTTTATCCCTGAAAATTCATCAAGGTGAAGTATGGGTAATATATGATTTTCCAAATGGAACTGTTTTAATGGTGATTGTTGGCAGGTGTTGAGCTGCGAGGGGCCTGAGACAACGAGACGACCTGTCGCACCTGTTGTCCTCCGCGAGAGTCCCATCGCGCACACCTGCCCCTTCCCTATACATGTGGCCACCCAACCCGTCCTCTTACTAATTACGTCGCTTTTCGCTCGTATGCGCACTGAGGGGCCAACAATTGTCGTAATAGAAAATGAAAATTGACGTACTGTCCCGTTTTCTGTTTTGGATCCTCCGGCTTACTCGGTTAGGTTAGGAGAGGACGCTTTTAAATTAGGATTTTCATGGCGTTTTGAAACCTTAGAAGAATTTCCTGGTCTTCTAACCTAATAGGGGCCTACTGTTTTGGATCCATTTCGTTGGATAATTAACTTTCATTGTTTTGAAAATTAAAATACGGCGATTTTTGGCCGTAGTGCATACGAGCGAAAAGCGAAATAGAAGAACTGATCGCATGAGTGGAGTCTTTCTGAGGTTATGCCAGTGACTTAGTGGCTGTACGGTACACTGTTTACCAACCAGCAGTGTACAGGCGTCGCCAGTCTTGGCTCACACGTGCATAATGAGATGTTCTTCCCAAGAGATGTACGAGTGAATAATTTACAGGAGTGTATAGACTAACAGCATACAGGAATGTATAGACTAACAGCATACAGGAATGTATAGACTAACAGCATACAAGAATGTATAGACTAACAGCATACAAGAATGTAAAGATTAACAGCATACAAGAATGCATAGACTAACATCATACAGGAATGTATAGACTAACATCATACAGGAATGTATAGACTAACAGCATACAGGAATGAATAGATGATTGTCTTGCAAACATTAGGCCATACATCAGACATTCTTCAACATACAGGATTTTGCCTTCAAAATACATGAACTCAGAATATTAAATTATGTGAGTTCTATATCTATAAGAGAGAATATGTCTCTCTGTCCAAGGTCTTGAGGCGAGAGGCTTGGGGCCTCGCCTAACCTTTCACACACACACATGACGCGTGTGAGGTGTGGGAGTGACATAGGTTAGTGGAGGGGTCGGCCCCATTACAACACTTTAAGAAATATCGATGTAACACAACCCTACCCCCCCCCCCTTTCCCATTCGATTTTCACATTCATGAAGATGAAGTCTCAATCATCTCTCTCTCTCTCTCTCTCTCTCCCTCTCCTCTCTCTCTCTCTCTCTTCTCTCTCTCTCTCTCTCTCTCTCTCTCTCTCTCTCTCTCTCTCTCTCTCTCTCTCTCTCTCTCTCTCTCTCTCTCTCTCTCTCTCCCCTCATAGCCCTACATATCACCAGGGTTGGGGGCTAAACATATCGCTAGGCCTCAAGCCTCTCGTTTTCTTTTGACCCTTTGCCCTGGCTCCCATTTTCTGCGTGCCGGCGGTCACTTAAACACGAGTAAAACGGACCCGCTTCCTGTATTTTGTCTCCGTACGACCCCACAGACACGTGACCTTTAATTAGGTGGTTAAAACCTAGCCCCGAAAGAGAGCGAGTAGTTAATGAGGCCACACATGGTATATTTAAAACATTAAAAAATGGGATAATTATTAGATGATGATTTGAAAAAAAAATCACAGATCTATCATTTATTTGTCGATTTATTTTGCGTGTTTTTTTTTTTGTTGGCTATTAGAGTTCAATAATCATTTTGTAACAGAGCGTTAAGTGCATCTGTCAGTGTTAGTCCACATTTTACATGGAGACTAACAAGAACACACCTGTTGTTATTACACACCTGCCAGAGTTGTCGTTGAGGAAATGTTCAGTTGGTCGTTCAGACTGTTTTGCACTTGTTTTTGTCCGTCTGTGGTGTGGGTCCCTGTCTCCCGAACATGGGGCAGAGCCCTGGCGCTGTGTGTGGGTGTGTGTGTGTGTGTGTGTGTGTGTGTGTGTGTGTGTGTGTGTGTGTGTGTGTGTGTGTGTGTGTGTGTGTGTGTGTTGTGTGTGTGGTTGTGTGTGTGTGTGTGTGTTGTGTGTGTGTGTGTGTGTGTGTCTGTGGTGTGTGTGTGTGTGTGTGTGGTGTGTGTGTGTGTGTGTTTGTGTGTGTATGTGTGTGTGTGTGTACTCCCTATATGTACTCACCTATATGTGCTTGCAGGATCGAGCATTGACTCTTGGATCCCGCCTTTCTAGCTATCGGTTGTTTACAGCAATGACTCCGGTCCCATTTCCCTATCATACCTAGTTTTAAAAGTATGAATAGTATGTGCTTCCACAACCTGTTCCCCAAGTGCATTCCATTTTTCTACTACTCTCACGCTAAAGAAAACTTCCTAACATCTCTGTGACTCATCTGAGTTTTCCAGTTTCCCCACCCAGGTCCCCTCGTTCTGTTATTATTACGTGTGAACATTTCATCTATTTCCACTTTGTCAATTCCCCTGAGTATTTATATGTCCCTATCATATCTCCTCTCTCCCTTCTTTTCTCTAGGGTCCGTAAGGTTCAGTTCCCTCAGCCGCTCTTCATATCCCATCCCTCGTAGCTCTGGACAAGCCTCGTCGCAAACCTCTGAACCTTCTCCAGTTTCTTTATGTGTTTCTTCAGGTGGGGGCTCCATGATGGCGGGGCATACTCTAAGACGGGTCTCACGTAGGCAGTGTAAGCGCCCTAAAAGCTTCCTCATTAGGTTTCTGAATGAAGTTCTAATTTTCGCCAGTGTAGAGTACGCTGCTGTCGTTATCCTATTTATATGTGCCTCGGGAGTAGATTAGGTGTCACATCCACTCCCAGGTCTCTTTCACGAATCGTTACAGGTAGGCTGTTCCCTTCATTGTGTACTGTGTGTGTGTGTGTGTGTGTGTACTCACCTAGTTGTACTCACTAGTTGTGTCTGCAGGATCGAGCATTGACTCTTGGATCCCGCCTTTCGAGCATCGGTGTTTACAGCAAGGACTCCGTCCCCATTTCCCTATCATACCTGGTTTTAAAATTATGAATAGTATTTGCTTCCACAACCTGTTCCTGAAGTGCATTCCATTTTCCCACTACTCTCACGCTAAAAGAAAACTTCCTAACATCTCTGTGACTCATCTGAGTTTCAAGCTTCCATCCATGTCCCCTCG
>NC_059596.1:12918485-12951457 GCF_020424385.1 Procambarus clarkii | reverse complement strand
AAACATGCATGACACACGCACAGCACTCTCAAAAACATGCATGATACACGCACAGCCACTCACGAGCAAAATACACGCACAGCACTCACAAACATGCATGATACACACACAGCACTCTCAAACATGCATGATACACGCACAGCACTCACCAGCAAAATACACGCACAGCACTCACAAACATGCATGATACACGCACAGCACTCACAAACATGCATGATACACGCACAGCACTCTCAAAACATGCATGATACACGCACAGCACTCACAAACATGCATGATACACGCACAGCACTCACAAACATGCATGATACACGCACAGCACTCACAAACATGCATGATACACGCACAGCACTCACAAACATGCATGATACACGCACAGCACTCACAAACATGCATGATACACGCACAGCACTCACAAACATGCATGATACACGCACAGCACTCACAAACATGCATGATACACGCACAGCACTCTCAAACATGCATGATACACGCACAGCACTCACGAGCAAAATACACGCACAGCACTCACAAACATGCATGATACACGCACAGCACTCACAAACATGCATGATACACGCACAGCACTCACAAACATGCATGACACACGCACAGCACTCACACACATGCATGACACACGCACAGCACTCACAAACAAGCATGATACACGCACAGCACTCACAAACATGCATGACACACGCACAGCACTCACAAACAAGCATGAGACACGCACAGCACTCTCAAACATGCATGATACACGCACAGCACTCACAAACATGCATGACACACGCACAGCACTCACAAACAAGCATGAGACACGCACAGCACTCTCAAACATGCATGATACACGCACAGCACTCACAAACATGCATGACACACGTACAGCACTCACAAACATGCATGACACACGCAGACACACACATCCAATACACAACAAACAAACAAACAAAGCCCAGGCCCACCAGCAACAGTGACTGCAACAAGATAAACCACAACACAATGCACTGCAGAAAACCTAACTATTTTCCACGACCTTAACTCTTAATACATTTACAGTCGACATTACAAAAGAAAATATCACCCCGTGTAAACTCTTGTTTAAGGTTCCGCTGCATTTCTCCGTTTTCTAAACAAAATTCGACGCTCCTTTTCAATGAGAAACTATAGGCAGAGTTTCTTTCACCCTATGCCCCTGTTACCTAGCAGTAAAATAGGTACTTGGGTGTTAGTCAGCTGTCACGGGCTGCTTCCTGGGGGTGGAGGACTGGTTGAGGACCGGGCCGCGGGGACACTAAAAAGCCCTGAAATCATTTCAAGATAACCTCAAGATAACCTCTTGTCTCCATTTCTCAAATTTTACTAAAGGTGTTTATATATATTTGTTTGCCTGAGTGATTTATATATATATTTTTTTTTAGTTTATTTGTGTTTTGTAGTGTGATTGTAATGTGGAAACACGGTCTAGAAAATGCACTCCTGTGAAAATGGTGTAATAAATTAGTCTTACACTTGTAAAACTAATTTAATGATTTAAATTAATGATATACATTAAAATTGACTTAAGATTTAATGTTTTGTTTTTGAAGACTGGACTTTACACGAGAACATAAATAATTAGACGCTCATCGGTAACGCTAAGTCACGATGAGCTGAGAATTGTGACTGCATGATGCGTTTGGGGAATTGTGAGTAATTACGTGTTGATTTAATGACGTTTTCATGCCTGTCTGTTGTTTTTAGAACGATTTTGAGTGTTTGCATGCTTGGGCTTTTGAGTGTTTGCATGCTTGGGACCCGGCCACGCGTTGCTGTGGCTCAGCAACCATCCTTGTCTCCCAGTCCTCCCCACCATTCTCTCCTCACCCGTCTCCTCGGCCTCCCAACCATTCCCCACTCCACCATCCCCTTTTCCTTCCCACTATGTCCCACTCTTCTGTCTCATTGTCCTTCCCACCATTCTCCATTCCCCCCAACCCCTCGTCCCCACCATCCCAAACTCCCCCGTCCCCTCGTCATCCCCACCATTCCCCACTCCCTCGCCCGATGCCTTCCCAAATGGTCTGATGTTCACATCAGAAAATTGGGAACATCAAGTGTCTGATGTTCCCATCACTGAAATATAAGAAAAAGTTAAAAAAATATATGAAAATATTAAAAAATAAAAAATTAACTATATTCACGAAATGAACGGTGTGGTAAACAACACAGCTCAATTCCAACGCAATTCACACAAAATAATTAAATCAAAATGAAATAAATCAAAATCTATGAAAAATTCATGCAGTCAGAAAAATTGAAATGGTATTGTAACATTTAGTATAGCGTGTGTGTTGCTCTTACATGCAACAGATGGCGCTGTTTGTCAAGAAAAGCATAGTTTAACCTCTCACAGATGTGGGATCTATACTTATACTTACAAAATGAATGGTAGGGTAAACAACACAGCTCAATTCCAACACAATGTCAAACAAAATAATTCAATAAAAAATAAAATGATTCGAAATCTATGAAAATAAAATTTATCAATGCAATCGGAAACATTGAAAAAAAATTCATGACATGTTTAGTATAGCGTGCATGTTGCCATTATGTGCAACCTATGTGCAACAGGGAGCCGGTCGGCCGAGCGGACAGCACGCTGGACTTGTGATCCTGTGGTCCTGGGTTCGATCCCAGGCGCCGGTGAGAAACAATGGGCAGAGTTTCTTTCACCCTATGCCCCTGTTACCTAGCAGTAAAATAGGTACCTGGGTGTTAGTCAGCTGTCACGGGCTGCTTCCTGGGGGTGGAGGCCTGGTCGAGGACCGGGCTGCGGGGACACTAAAAGCCCCGAAATCATCTCAAGATAACCTCAAGATAACAGATGGCGCTGTTTTTCAAAAATGCATGTTTTTACCTGTCACAGGGGTGGCATCTATATAGTAGGTATATAAAAAGACGCGCCTATTCGAATGCAACGTTGTGTCAAAATTTCAAAGCAATCGGTTAAGAACTTTCGGAGATTACAGCGTGTGTTGCTCTTACGTCCAACAGATGGCGATTTAAAAAAAAAAAAGCGTGTTTTTTCCTGTCACAGGTGAGGCATGTATATAGTAGATATATATAAAAATACGCGCCTATTCGAATGCAATGTGTCAAAATTTCAAACCAATAGGTAAAGAGGTTTCGAAGATTTCCCTCACATGAAAAACACAGTTTTTCAGAAAAAGCATGTTTTTTTTTACCATCACAGACGTGATATTTATATAGTATGTATATAAAAACCTGGCCGGATGCGAATGGAACATTGTGTGAAAATTTCAAAGCAATCTGTGTAAAACTTTTGGAGATTAACGATTTTGAACAAACGAACACTTCCATTTATATACATATATACATATTATTTATACATATATACATATTATATGTATGTATATACATATATATATATATATATATATATATATTATATATATATATATATATATATATATATATATATATATATATATATATATATATATATATATATATATATATGCACTGACTCGCTTAAACCACAAGCGAAGTTTTACAAACTTGCTTAAACTTAAACTTACAAAGGTGATTACAAGTCTTACAAGACTTGTAATCACGTCACGTCTTTACAAGTCTTACAAAGACATGTAAAAAGCAAGATTTTCTGGTTGAGCATTCAGTCATAAGGGCAGGCTCGACAGTGGTAAGGGCAGGCTCGACAGTGGTAAGGGCAGGCTCGACAGTCGTAAGGGCAGGCTCGACAGTGGTAAGGGCAGGCTCGACAGTGGTAAGGGCAGGCTCGACAGTCGTAAGAGCAGGCTCGACAGTCGTAAGAGCAGGCTCGACAGTGGTAATGGCAGGCTCGACAGTGGTAATGGCAGGCTCGACAGTGGTAATGGCAGGCTCGACAGTGGTAATGGCAGGCTCGACAGTTTTAAGGGTAGGCTCGAACGTCGTAAGGGCAGGCTCGACAGTTCTCAGGAGTGTACATCTTACAATTGTTACAGCCTGAAGGAATACGCAGCTTATCAGCAGTGATCATAGTACACGTGGCACTCGGTGGTCGAACACCAAGGAGTACGAGTGTGACTGAGCCTAAGGTTTCAATGATAGCAGTGGTGTGCCATTGGTAAGTTACAATGGAAACAACGGGGCACCATACTACCGTTACAATGGTGGCAGCGGTGGGATTCTGGCATCTCTGAGCCAGTGATCAACTCCTTCCATGTGTCGCGCAATAAGGCTCAGATCACTTCATTCCGCTATACTGATCTGGACTAAAAAAAAAAAAGAGAAGTAACAGGCAATAAGGCCGCTTGTAGGCCAGTACAGCATTTCACTTCCAAGACGGTATTACGCAGCGGAGAGACAGCGGCGGGCTCGTATACTCAAACACGATACGTTTAAAGGTGGATAGTCGCCAACAGTGGTTTCTTTATATTTAAGAGCTCGGAGAAGTTCTCGAAATAAAAAAAAGTATTGGGAGCTGCATGGAGTCTTAACTCAGGTTCTCGGTGATGACTCAGAAGCGGCCGACGACCAGAACTATGAGTCTGATGAGCAGTGAGAATTCAGTCGAGAAGAGGCAACGGGAAAAAATATATTTATAGAGAAAACATTTAAAATGTTGGGGGGTGGGGGATATACACTGAGCTCAAGGAACACGAAAGCCGGTGTTGGTGGTAGAGAACACTCACAGTCACAATGGTGTGAGTGGAGAGACCACTCACAGTCACAATGGTGTGAGTGGAGAGACCACTCACAGTCACAATGGTGTGAGTGTAGAGAATACTCACAGTCACAATGGTGTGAGTGTAGAGACCACTCACAGTCACAATGGTGTGAGTGTAGAGAACACTCACAGTCACAATGGTGTGAGTGTAGAGACCACTCACAGTCACAATGGTGTGAGTGTAGAGACCACTCACAGTCACAATGGTGTGAGTGTAGAGACCACTCACAGTCACAATGGTGTGAGTGAAGAGAACACTCACAGTCACAATGGTGTGAGTGTAGAGAACACTCACAGTCACAATGGTGTGAGTGGAGAGACCACTCACAGTCACAATGGTGTGAGTGAAGAGAACACTCACAGTCACAATGGTGTGAGTGAAGAGAACACTCACAGTCACAATGGTGTGAGTGAAGAGAACACTCACAGTCACAATGGTGTGAGTGGAGAGAACACTCGATATAATGTTGTAATGGTAGAGAACAGTCTCAGATATAACAGTGTAGCGGTAGAGTATGTGGAAACACGTACATGATGGATATATATATCTTATCACACACTAGAAAGATAAGCTTAACTTTCATTTTATCATTCTTTTTCTTTACCTTGTTTTCTCTTACGATCCATTTCTTATTCCTATTATTATCCCCTTTATTATACCTTATCTTCCGTACCTGTTGTCTTGCTTTTTTCTTCCTGTAAGATTTCCTTCTCCTCACCTTTCTCTTTTGCCTATTTGTTGCCTTTGCCTCCTTCCTCTCATCACTATCGACTTTATAATGGCCCAGAACGGACCGAAACGTCGTCGTCTCTTCAATATCTAGTGTGTGGTTTGGTCAACATTTTTCAGCCACGTTACTGTGACTCCTCATCTGTATATATCTGGGTGTATATATATCATATACACCCAGATATATATGAGAGAATAATGACTATGGACTCTTGCTTCGGAGGTCAACCGTATTTCACAGAACAATTATGGAGGAAAGAAAGAAGCTCATGCATATAAATGGACATATGAAAATGGACGAGAAGAGCATTAACTCGCTGGAGAAGAACAGGGGAAGATAGTGAAGAGCAAGAGCAGGGAGGGGTAGAGGAAGCAGGTCTGAGGCTGTCTTGAAAATGTAGGGTTAATGGAAGGCGAGAACGAAAGTATTGTGTCAATAAGGAGGTGGAGAGGTGTTCTATATCCCAGAGTAGGTGGAGAGGTGTTCTATATCCCAGAGTAGGTGGAGAGGTGTTCTATATCCCAGAGTAGGTGGAGAGGTGTTCTATATCCCAGAGTAGGTGGAGAGGTGTTCTATATCCCAGAGGGAAGAGATGTGTTGTGTGTTGTTGCTGTTCGTGTGAACCACAAACAGCAACTCTCCAGTGGCAGAAATGATGATCAGGGGATAAAATATTATCCACTTTTACCTTGATCGAGTTCGCTAGAGGGCGTTGAACGCTCGAGGTTCTTCATCAAATTTATATTGACACAAGGCTCTAGGGCTCTAAGGCTCTAGGGCTCTAGGACACTAACCTTTCGAGAAGTGTTAAGAAATCAATACCAGGAAGTCGTACCTAGAAGTTAGACAGCTTTTAAGGGCTGCCTCCTTTAGGTGGGGGAGGGAGAGGCGGGGGGGGGGGGGAGGGATATATAAACCGTTCACAACAATAACGTCTGTAAAGGACCGCAAATAACATGACACGTTTTCAATATGGTGGTGGCCAGGTACCAGTATGGTGGTGGTGGCCAGGTACCAGTATGGTGGTGGTGGCCAGGTACCAGTATGGTGGTGGTGGCCAGGTACCAGTATGGTGGTGGTGGCCAGGTACCAGTATGGTGGTGGTGGCCAGGTACCAGTATGGTGGTGGTGGCCAGGTACCAGTATGGTGGTGGTGGCCAGGTACCAGTATGGTGGTGGTGGCCAGGTACCAGTATGGTGGTGGTGGCCAGGTACCAGTATGGTGGTGGTGGCCAGGTACCAGTATGGTGGTGGTGGCCAGGTACCAGTATGGTGGTGGTGGCCAGGTACCAGTATGGTGGTGGTGGCCAGGTACCAGTATGGTGGTGGTGGCCAGGTACCAGTATGGTGGTGGTGGCCAGGTACCAGTATGGTGGTGGTGGCCAGGTACCAGTATGGTGGTGGTGGCCAGGTACCAGTATGGTGGTGGTGGCCAGGTACCAGTATGGTGGCCAGGGTGGTGGGCCAGGTACCAGTATGGTGGTGGTGGCCAGGTACCAGTATGGTGGTGGTGGCCAGGTACCAGTATGGTGGTGGTGGCCAGGTACCAGTATGGTGGTGGTGGCCAGGTACCAGTATGGTGGTGGTGGCCAGGTACCAGTATGGTGGTGGTGGCCAGGTACCAGTATGGTGGTGGTGGTACCCAGGTACCAGTATGGTGGTGGTGGCCAGGTACCAGTATGGTGGTGGTGGCCAGGTACCAGTATGGTGGTGGTGGCCAGGTACCGGTGTTATACTCAAATTCTGTCAGTTGAAATGTAACCAATCACAGGCAAGTAGGCCTCTGACGTCATGCCAGACAGAGGAGCATCAAGCATGCTCCCAGCAGCCTCAGTTATCCTCACAGACTCAGAGTAGAAGGACCTCGGCTAGGCAGATATTTACCTTGCTATCTCAGTCAATAAATATATACAGAAGCGACTACTGAGTCTACATTCTACCCGAACAAGGCAAATGAATACTGGTGGCAGCGGTGGGATATGGCGGTGGCGGTGGCGGCGGTTTTAGCTGGAACACGAGGCGATGCTGGGTACTGGAACTTTTGCTTCCAGAAAAAAATTTCTGGATCCCACTGCTGCTACCAGTATTCGTTTGCCTTGTTCGGGTAGAATGTAGACTCAGTAGTCGCTTCTGTATATATTTTCTCCTACTTTGGCTACTGGTGATCCTCATAAATTACAACCCTGAGATAAGTAATTGCTAGTTGAGAACAACGTGCCAAGTGTTAAAAAGTGACTTATGTAATAATTCCCATAATATCCTGTGAATTAACCATTCAGTGACTTGTTAAATATTGGAGCTGGTTCAGTACTGCACTCCCCACAGTTTTCCTGTGTGATTTCAACATTCCTGCTTCTTACAGTAATTTCATTGAATTTTAATTGTTCTCCTAGAGTGTTATTGGTAAATTCAAATTCCAGTGAATTAAGAAATCCTTGTTTTAGTAGCAGTTAAGGATTTGTGCAATATAATTTTTTTAATTTCTCCAGACCTAACTTGAAATTTATCCTTTAAGCATTTTATTTTAAACTTTTACCATAGGAGTTATATACATTCCTGTGTCCAGTTTATGTGCTACATCCATATTTCTTGCATTGCCACTTGTTGTGTTGAATCTTTTTAATGAAATTTTGCAATTGCATTTCCCAGTTTTTATTCTAAATTGCTGTGCTTAGTCTGGTTTAATTAATTTACATACATCTAATTCCAGTCATTTTTTTAATGAAAGATTGCTAAATTTAGTTTACAATTGCTTGTTCTTGATTATTTTCTTGCCTAGCCCAATTTAATAATTTTATTTCTGCCATTTTTACTTTAGCCAAGTTGATATTTTTTTGTGTTTATTTTTGTGTATACTATTTCTGATGCCAGGTGCACTTAATTATAATCTGCGTTCAAATATTACTTCCACGGCTGTGACAATGCCTACCACTGTTGAAACCCTTCAGAATCAATGGGAACAGTTGCTCGTCCCAATGGCCAGAGATCAGCTCAGGAAATGGCTATTCCTCTTTTTGCTGGGGAATCGCGTTTATTAGAATCATGGTTTAGTAAGGTTGAAGCGAAAACAGTTGCACGTTTTTCTAAGCCTACTGATGCCGAATACTTAGCAATTGCACGGTCAGCCGTGGACACAACCAAAGGTGATGCACGTTTTGTTGTTGATGAGAAAGCCATTGTTAGCCTCCAGTCTTGGCCTGAATTTAAGGATTTCTTTCGCCGTCGCTTTGTTAATAAAGGAGACCTTGACCCATATAGGTTAGTCAAGAAAATTGCCAATGCCACCATGCAGCCTGGTGAATCGTTTAATGCGTTTACTAGCCGTCTCGATCAGTATCTGTATGCCTTAGTTTCTGCTATGAATAATTCAACTTGGTTAGATAAAGACAATAATCTGTCCCCTGAGGCTATGGCCAAAATGATAGCATTTGGTACTTTAATGCATTTTGCCCCCGAGCATACAAAACCAATCGTTGAGCAACAAAATTTTGGTGTTAAACATGAAATTGGTGAAGTGTTTGAGGCTATTAACAATGCCGCTGATAAACTAGCTCCCCGAAGTGCTCAACTGTTGCCACCCTCTGATGCTGTAAATGTAGTTACAAGTTCTCAGCATCCTCCCATAAATTCTCAAAACTCTTGGTCGCAGAAGCGTACCCATGCTCGTAGCCCCCAGTCAAATTCGCCGCCTCATAAAATGCCGAAACGCCATAGTCCACAACCATCCACTCCCTCATGTTGGCATTGTGGTAAGAGTAACCACCTTGCAAGGGACTGTTGGTCCGCCCCTAGATCATCACCTCCTAGACAATTCTCTCGGCCCCCTCATCAATCTAATCATTCTAGGCTTCCATATTGCACGTACCATAAACAAGTTGGTCACCACACTGCGGATTGTAGAGCTAGGCAAAGGACATCTCCACCTCGTAACTCCCATGGTCAGTCTTGGCGAGGCTCACAGCGTCCAAGACATTATCAGAACTCTCGTAATTACAACTCCCAGCCCAGCTATAATGCAACTTCAAATTATAATGCTCAGTCACAGAATGCTGGAGCTCAGAATGTTCACTCCATGTCGTCGGGAAACCCCAAGGCCATCCGCTAACCAATTCAAGCTAGCCAATCCTAGTGCCCTCCCTGTGTATTCAGTAGCTACCCAAAATAGATTTGGACACTTGACAGAGGAGGACACTGACTCTAGACCAGTTGTAGATGTTGACGGATCCACAGTAAATTTGACACAAACAAGACGCAGATATCCCAGACAACATAAGTCAAAAATAGTAACTTGTCCAGTCTCAAGTGATGGTCCCCTTGTATCAGCCATTGTACATGGTAGAGTTTTAAAAGTTTTTCTTGACTCAGGTGCAAAAATTAATATTGTCAAGCCCTCAGCTCTTAGAGACATTGAAAGTATGCACCCTACTATTTTAAAACAGTCACACATACCTTTTCTAAGTGGTATTTCAGGAAATAAAGTAAAAGTTCAGGGTGAAATTGACCTCCCACTCAAGTTCAATGATGTCACATTGTCTATAACATGTTTAGTTGTTGACATTATTCATTTTCCTGGAGACATTCTCTTAGGTCTGTACACCATGATTGATGAAAATATTGCATTGTTTCCCCATCGTTGGAACATAAGTATCAAAGACCATGTCATACCCTTGTGTAGCATGTATCGACAGGGCCACGAGTTCAACCTTCAATCAGATTATGTTAATTTTGTTGACACCCGCCTTGCAAGCGTAGGTTTGTCAGATCATTGTCGTGGTAGCATACCCGAGAAAACAGGCACTCGATTGAAGCATAGTAGTTGTGCAGTTGTTAAGGAGAATGAGTATCGGGACTTTCTGGAAGGGGACGCCCTAACGGATTCTCGTTGTCTCGCTCGCCTGGCAGCTTCCATCTCTGAAGTCAGTGGTTCCACGGCTACTGACACTGTGCTACACCCTCATTCTCTCACCAGAATAAGAGTTAAGGTTCAGGGAGTGCCTGAGTTGTCGGATGTGATTGCGGAAAGTGAAACATGTAAAGTGAATGGTACATTTGTTGAACCCTCCTGGCACACAGTGCAGGATGGTACTGTCTCACTTTTTATCGCGAACACAAGTAATGCCGATATCCATCTCCAGTCTGGTACCCATGTTGTAGATTTTGCCCATTACTCGTTACCGGTGCGAGTTGTGGATGATGTCTCCATGGATCATACTGTTTGTACACTCACACCAGGAGAACAGGGATCTCAGCCAGAGGTGCAAGCGCAACACCTCAGTCCTACTGATTTTCCTGACTCTGTGGCTCAGCTTTTGGAAATTTTGAACAGGAATAGAGCTGTTGTTGCTCTACCAGGAGAAAAATTAGGTCTCACTCCTCTCATTACACATAAAATTCCCCTTGAACAAGGAACTACGCCTATTTATGTACCAGCTTACCGTCTTCCCCATTCTCAGAGAGCAGAAGCAGATAGACTTGTAGAAGAAATGTTACAGAGTGATGTAATTGAATCGAGTAATTCGCCATGGAACGCTCCATTGATTCTTGTACCAAAGCGAGATGGGACTTGGAGACCTGTAATCGATTATCGCAAGCTTAACAGAGTAACAATACCTGATCGTTTCCCACTTCCAGTTCTCAATGATTTGTTGCAAAGTATTGGTCGAAACAAAGTATTCTCAACGTTAGATTTGTTGCAGGGATTCTGGCAAATCCCCCTGGATGAGGAAAGTAAACAATTGACAGCCTTTAGTACTCCCAATGGTCATTTTCATTTCAAAAGAATGCCATTTGGTTTGCGTAGTAGTCCAATAACCTTTTCACGGCTCATGACAAATCTATTTCGTAGATTGATAGGAAGTACGCTTCTAGTTTACCTTGATGATCTCATAATCATGTCGCAAGATGTTCAGACTCATTTCCAGAACCTTGAAAAGGTACTTGCAAAGCTCGCTGAAGCTAATTTAAAAATAAAGCTTGCAAAATGTTCATTTTTAAAGCAAAAGATTAATTTCCTAGGTCATACAGTTACACCTTCAGGTATACATTGAATGAATCAAAAATTATTGCTGCCCGTGATTTTCCAACACCTCGTACCGCAGAAGCCGTAAGACAGTTCACAGGTCTTGTAGGATTTTATCGTTCATTTATTGCTGGATTCTCTATTATAGCCGCTCCGCTTTACAAGTTGCAAAGAAAAGATGAACCCTTTGTTTGGGGAGAGGCCCAGGATCAGTCATTCAAAAAACTCAAAGCAGCCTTGATTTCGTCACCTGTCCTTAGGTATCCAGATTTTTCTAAACCTTTTACGTTGGTTACAGATGCTAGTGACATAGGTCTAGGTGCTGCATTACTTCAAACAGAAGGTCACAGAGATCACGCAATAGCTTATGCTAGCCGTACTTTATCTAAAGAAGAGAAAAATTATAGTGCAACAGAACGAGAAGCCTTGGCAGTTGTTTGGGCACTTAAACATTTCAAGGATACAATTTATAATTACCCAGTTCATGTTCTTACAGATCACCAACCATTAATTCCCTTGTTCAAAAATAAGAATCCAGTTGGAAAGTTTGCTAGATATTTGCTCACAATTCAAGAATTCAATCCCACATTTGGATATATTCCAGGAAAGCAAAATGTTGTAGCGGATGCGTTTTCTCGACACGTAGCTGCGATTCAGTTAAATTACCCAGCATTAGATGCTACAGTAGTAGAAACGGAACAAAGACAAGACCCCATATGGGCACCCGTCATTAAATTTTTGACTAAGCAAGACACTCGCCCGATTCATAAACCACCAGTACCATTGAAAGAACTAGTTATGTTGGACAATTTACTGTATAGAGTAGTAAAGCTAGGGACAGCCTCGAGGAAATGTTGTCAGTTAGTTGTTCCAGCTGTCTTGGTACCAACTGTGTTAAAAATTATCCATGATGCTCCTGCAAGTGCACATCCAGGAAAGGATCGTACACTCCAACAAGGTCGATTGAAATATTTTTGGCCAAAAATGGCTAAGGAGATTGCTCATTATGTTGACAGATGTTTAACTTGTTTACAGCACAAGGGACATGTTTCAGGACCTAATCCAATTCAGGTGTACCCAGCAACTAAAGCTCCTTGGGAACGAATATCGATGGATTTATTGACAAATTTTGCGGAAACAGAGAAAGGGAACAAACATTTGCTTGTAATGGTCGATAATTTTTCACGGTTTTGCGAACTAGTTCCTATCCCGAACAAAACAGCAGAAACCATAGCCAGCGCATTCCATGACCAAATAATTTGTAGATATAGTATGCCTAAAGTAATCCTTTCAGATAATGGTCCAGAATTCAGTAATAGTATTCTAACTAGCTTGTGTGATTTATATAACATCAAAAAATGTAGCATCATGCCTTATCATCCGGCAAGTAATGGACTAGCTGAACGTACTAACAGGAAAGTGTTAGATGCCTTGAGAGTCACGTTGAATTTTGATAACAACAATTGGGATGATTTTATACCCTTAATTCAGTGTGCTATAAATTCTTCAATTAATGTTTCTACTGGTGACACACCTCACGCTATTCTTTATGGTACAGATAAGATCCTCCCTAATGAATTGATTAACGTACCTCCTACTCCCTTATATAACGTAGATGATTTTGTTCAAGTGAAGCGTAGACAAATGCAATTAGTATTCAAGAAAATACGAGAACAACTGTCCAAAGCAACAGCCGAGTTCACTCTAGCAAGGAATGCACGAGCTAAACCCAATAAAATAACTATTGGATCTGTAGTAATGATACTTAACCAACACAGGTCTGGTCCTATGTACAAGTTAACTAAGAAATTTTTGGGTCCATATAAGGTAATCGAGCTTATTAAAGGTAACAAATACAGACTTAAGAACTTGTTAACAGGAGAGTATATAAATGAACATTTAGACCACATGAAGTTAGCTAAAATGACTGTTGACGAGACTGATGAGGAAGATGACAATGAACTTACCCAGACAGATACTCCTACTCGGACACCACCTCCTGTGGTTGACAGACCACTGGATGTTCAGCAACCCCATACTAGCAATTATAATCTTAGATCTAGACCTCTCGTTTCAACCGTGCACTCACCACACGTCCATTGGCTAGATGTTAACGAGGATATCTCTCAAGATGATAGTTTGTCACATGAAGTTTCATCTGTTCCGGACCTTCAGTCAGAGCCAGAGTTGTATAGTGCTCTGGATGAGCTAGGTGTAGATATCCGCAGAATTTATAATTGAATGCACTCTGTAGTTATTCTGTTTGTTTTGAAAAAAAAAAAAAAAAACTCAATTGCAGTATTTCTACCACATGTGTCTTATTATTACCATTATATATAATGTATAGTTTTTCTCAACTTTATTTTGTTATGAATTAGATGCCATTGTCAAGTCTACTACCATTTGTATTTTTACAGTGCTTGTCATAAGAGTTATTATTGTTCTAGCAACCACATTGTGGCCAGTGAATCCTGACTGCTATCACGCAGATGTTAGTCTTCTTGATCCAGGTCTTGTATATGCTTGTAAATATATTGCACATTATATATATTGTACATTGGTCTTGTAAATATATTGTATATTTCGAAAAAAAAAAAAAAAGAAAAAAAAAAAAATTATCTATCTTGAAATTCAATTGTGGTTGTTAGGTCAGAACTTTGTTCTATTAATGTAATAATTGTTTAATTTTGTATGGTTTTCAAGCACATGCCATTGACACATGTTAATAATTTTGTTTAGGCAATACCTTGAGTTGTATTGTTCATATCTGTTCAGTAGACATACACATGTTCTTAATACTCTGATTTAATCAAAGCATTGTTACCATGATTTTCACCTATTATGATGAATTTTTTTTTTTGGTGCATATATGCCGAGTTGTTTGTATTACGCACACCTGATCTTCTTTCAATGTTTTATTATGCAAATTTCACATGTAAGCCATTATTGTATGCCACCGAGGTCCTTTCAGTATCATTGTAACTATATAGCTAGCCAGAGCTTGTCGACAAGGGACGTCGACTTGGTAGCGTGTCCGAGCGGTGTTATACTCAAATTCTGTCAGTTGAAATGTAACCAATCACAGGCAAGTAGGCCTCTGACGTCATGCCAGACAGAGGAGCATCAAGCATGCTCCCAGCAGCCTCAGTTATCCTCACAGACTCAGAGTAGAAGGACCTCGGCTAGGCAGATATTTACCTTGCTATCTCAGTCAATAAATATATACAGAAGCGACTACTGAGTCTACATTCTACCCGAACAAGGCAAACGAATACCAGTATGGTGGTGGTGGCCAGGTACCAGTATGGTGGTGGTGGCCAGGTACCAGTATGGTGGTGGTGGCCAGGTACCAGTATGGTGGTGGTGGCCAGGTACCAGTATGGTGGTGGTGGCCAGGTACCAGTATGGTGGTGGTGGCCAGGTACCAGTATGGTGGTGGTGGCCAGGTACCAGTATGGTGGTGGTGGCCAGGTACCAGTATGGTGGTGGTGGCCAGGTACCAGTATGGTGGTGGTGGCCAGGTACCAGTATGGTGGTGGTGGCCAGGTACCAGTATGGTGGTGGTGGCCAGGTACCAGTATGGTGGTGGTGGCCAGGTACCAGTATGGTGGTGGTGGCCAGGTACCAGTATGGTGGTGGTGGCCAGGTACTAGTACCCCACAACCACCTGCCAGACTCCTCCTCCTCCTACGACCACCTGGCAGACTCCTCCTCCTCCCACGACCACCTGGCAGACTCCTCCTCCTCCCACGACCACCTGGCAGACTCCTCCTCCTCCCACGACCACCTAGCAGACTCCTCCTCCTCCCACGACCACCTGGCAGACTCCTCCTCCTCCCACGACCACCTGGCAGACTCCTCCTCCTCCCACGACCACCTGGCAGACTCCTCCTCCTCCCACGACCACCTGGCAGACTACTCATCCTCCCACGACCACCTGGCAGACTCATCCTCCCACGACCACCTGGCAGACTCATCCTCCCACGACCACCTGGCAGACTCCTCCCACGACCACCTGGCAGACTCCTCCTCCTCCTACGACCACCTGGCAGACTCCTCCCACGACCACCTGCCAGACTCCTCCTCCCACGACCACCTGGCAGACTCCTCCTCCCACGACCACCTGGCAGACTCCTCCTCCTCCCACGACCACCTGCCAGACTCCTCCTCCTCCCACGACCACCTGCCAGACTCCTCCTCTTCCCACGACCACCTGCCAGACTACTCCTCCTCCCACGACCACCTGCCAGACTCCTCCTCCTCCCACGACCACCTGCCAGACTCCTCCTCCTCCCACGACCACCTGCCAGACTCCTCCTCCTCCCACGACCACCTGCCAGACTACTCCTCCTCCCACGACCACCTGCCAGACTCCTCCTCCCACGACCACCTGCCAGACTCCTCCTCCTCCCACGACCACCTGCCAGACTCCTCCTCCTCCCACGACCACCTGCCAGACTCCTCCTCCTCCCACGACCACCTGCCAGACTCCTCCTCCTCCCACGACCACCTGCCAGACTCCTCCTCCTCCCACGACCACCTGCCAGACTCCTCCTCCTCCCACGACCACCTGCCAGACTCCTCCTCCTCCCACGACCACCTGCCAGACTCCTCCTCCTCCCACGACCACCTGCCAGACTCCTCCTCCTCCCACGACCACCTGCCAGACTCCTCCTCCTCCCACGACCACCTGCCAGACTCCTCCTCCTCCCACGACCACCTGCCAGACTCCTCCTCCTCCCACGACCACCTGCCAGACTCCTCCTCCTCCCACGACCACCTGCCAGACTCCTCCTCCTCCCACGACCACCTGCCAGACTCCTCCTCCTCCCACGACCACCTGCCAGACTCCTCCTCCTCCCACGACCACCTGCCAGACTCCTCCTCCTCCCACGACCACCTGCCAGACTCCTCCTCCTCCCACGACCACCTGCCAGACTCCTCCTCCTCCCACGACCACCTGCCAGACTCCTCCTCCTCCCACGACCACCTGCCAGACTCCTCCTCCTCCCACGACCACCTGCCAGACTCCTCCCACGACCACCTGCCAGACTCCTCCTCCTCCCACTACCACCTGCCAGACTCCTCCTCCTCCCACGACCACCTGCCAGACTCCTCCTCCTCCCACGACCACCTGCCAGACTCCTCCTCCTCCCACGACCACCTGCCAGACTCCTCCTCCCACGACCACCTGGCAGACTCCTCCTCCTCCCACGACCACCTGGCAGACTCCTCCTCCTCCCACAACCACCTGGCAGACTCCTCCCACGACCACCTGCCAGACGACTCCTCCTCCCACGACCACCTGCCAGACTCCTCCTCCTCCCACGACCACCTGCCAGACGACTCCTCCTCCCACGACCACCTGCCAGACTCCTCCTCCTCCCACGACCACCTGCCAGACTCCTCCTCCTCCCACGACCACCTGCCAGACTCCTCCTCCTCCCACGACCACCTGCCAGACTCCTCCTCCTCCCACGACCACCTGCCAGACTCCTCCTCCTCCCACGACCACCTGCCAGACTCCTCCTCCTCCCACGACCACCTGCCAGACTCCTCCTCCTCCCACGACCACCTGCCAGACTCCTCCTCCTCCCACGACCACCTGCCAGACTCCTCCTCCTCCCACGACCACCTGCCAGACTCCTCCTCCCACGACCACCTGCCAGACTCCTCCTCCCACGACCACCTGCCAGACTCCTCCTCCTCCCACGACCACCTGCCAGACTCCTCCTCCTCCCACGACCACCTGGCAGACTCCTCCTCCTCCCACGACCACCTGCCAGACTCCTCCTCCTCCCACGACCACCTGGCAGACTCCTCCTCCTCCCACGACCACCTGGCAGACTCCTCCTCCTCCCACGACCACCTGCCAGACTCCTCCTCCCACGACCACCTGCCAGACTCCTCCTCCCACGACCACCTGCCAGACTCCTCCTCCCACGACCACCTGGCAGACGACTCCTCCTCCTCCCACGACCACCTGCCAGACTCCTCCTCCTCCCACGACCACCTGCCAGACTCCTCCACCTCCCACGACCACCTGCCAGACTCCTCCTCCTCCCACGACCACCTGCCAGACTCCTCCCCCACGACCACCTGCCAGACTCCTCCCCCCACGACCACCTGCCAGACTCCTCCTCCCACGACCACCTGCCAGACTCCTCCTCCCACGACCACCTGCCAGACTCCTCCTCCCACGACCACCTGCCAGACTCCTCCTCCCACGACCACCTGCCAGACTCCTCCCACGACCACCTGCCAGACTCCTCCTCCCACGACCACCTGCCAGACTCCTCCCACGACCACCTGCCAGACTCCTCCCCCCAGGACCACCTGCCAGACTCCTCCTCCTCCCACGACCACCTGCCAGACTCCTCCCCCCACGACCACCTGCCAGACTCCTCCCCCCACGACCACCTGCCAGACTCCTCCTCCCACGACTACCTGCCAGACTCCTCCTCCTCCCACGACTACCTGCCAGACTCCTCCTCCTCCTACGACCACCTGCCAGACTCCTCCTCCCACGACTACCTGCCAGACTCCTCCCACGACCACCTGGCAGACTCCTCCTCCCACGACCACCTGGCAGACTCCTCCTCCCACGACCACCTGGCAGACTCCTCCTCCCACGACCACCTGGCAGACTCCTCCTCCCACGACCACCTGGCAGACTCCTCCTCCCACGACCACCTGGCAGACTCCTCCTCCAACGGCCACCTGGCAGACTCCTCCCACGACCACCTGGCAGACTCCTCCTCCCACGACCACCTGGCAGACTCCTCCCACGACCACCTGGCAGACTCCTCCTTCCTGCGTCATGTTCTTTATCAATAATCTCAATTGTATTCATCTTCCCATTGCGTCGGGTCGATATAATCTCACTTGCCCAACCGTCTCGTTCGTCCATGAACTACTTATCTCTCAGATACTCTTATTCCTCCTCTCTGCCCTGAGGTTATCTCCATCTCTCGCTCCCTCACAGCGCCGCCCGAGTCTGCTTTATCTCGCATCTTATTTTATTGCATTATCTTTGTACCTATTCCTTTGTTGCTGCGCCCCATCCCTAGCCTCGCGGTGAATTTGTTATATTAATCTATTTGTTCTTCATTCTACCTGTTTCCCACTTTCTGAACTTAGAATTTATAATAGAATTTAAATTCTATTTCTAAAATGTTACTCTTGTTTGCTCTTTTGACTCCAGTCAGGCCTTCATAGAATGTACTGGAGCCGGACTCTCGAGGCTTGTGTTGTTGGTGTTGGCGAGTGCCAGGTCGACGAGGAACTGTAGAGTAAGGCAGGTCCTAGTCACTACTGACTTCTCTAACGGTTACGTGTTAGACGTCATTAGAAGAAAGGTGACACGCCATGCAACCCACGAAGAATCAACCACCACAACACCTGTTCCTCCTATCACACTGTTTTACAAGAACTTCTTTTCTACGGCTTAGAAAATTGAGGAAAGAGTCCTGAAATATATTATTGATTGGAACGTTATCCTCACAGACACCAGTCAGAAGATACGACTAACAATTTACTACAAAAACAAGACCACCACCAGCACAGTCACGAAGAACTCTCCAGACACCAAACACAACGCCTTAAGAGAGACAAACGTCGTCTATGCCTTCACATGCCTACTTGGGAATTGTCAGCCCAAAGAACTCAGTATATAGGCAAGACAACAACGTTTTTCTCTAGGCGATTAACTATGCACAAGCAACAGGGCTCCATCAAGGAGCAAATAATCTCCACTTACAACCAGACCATCACTAGAGACATCTTAACATGCAACACTGAAATAATCGACAAGTATAACGACAACAGAAGACAGACTGGACATCAGCGAGGCCCTACACATCAAAGAGTCAAGACCAGCAATCAACAACCAGCTAACATACAACAATATATATATATATATATATATATATATATATATATATATATATATATATATATATAGTCGATGGTAATTGAAAAATCAGTTCTCGAAAATTCATTTTTATTTCTAGTCTGACGCGACACTTGAACTCGTTTCGTAATAACTTATTACATTTTCAAAGACTTTAGTTTACACACACACAACTATAACCTGCAAACACTAAAACAGATTTCTTACAAAGCTATAATTCAAACGTCTTTTCATTTTATATACCTGCATTTGGGTGAGGTGATATGTTACAACAGTTTTGGATGAGGTGAAAACAAATTTTCAACACAAGATAGAACACGAAATATTGGGTAATATTGGGCAAAGTTAAAGGGGAAGAATGGAAGTATATGCAAAGGGCCTATTGGCCCAAATTTCTTGATGCTTCTATATTGGTGCGGAATCTTGAAGTGGGTAGAATATAGTTGTGCATTAATTGGCTGTTGATTGCTGGTGTAGACTTTTTAATATGTAGTGCCTCGCAAATATCAAGCCACCTGCTATCGCTGTATCTATCGATGATTTCCGTGTTTTTTGTTAAGACTTCTCTGGTGATGGTCTGGTTGTAGGAAGAAATTATATGTTCCTTAATGGAGCCCTGTTGCTTATGCATGGTTAATCGCCTGGAAAGAGATGTTCTTGTCTTGCCTAAATACTGAGTTCTTTGAGGCTTACAGTCCCCAAGTGGGAATTTGAAGGTAAAGACGACATTGGTCTCTTTCAAAGCGTTCTGATTTGTGTCTGGAGAGTTTCTCATAAGTAGGTTGTCAGTTTTCTTGGTTTTATAGTAAATCGTCAATTGTATCTTCTGATTTTTGTCTGTAGGGATAACGTTTCTGTTAACAATATCTTTCAGGACCCTTTCCTCCGTTTTATGAGCTGTGGAAAAGAAGTTCCTGTAAAACAGTTTAATAAGGGGTACAGGTGTTGTGTTAGTTGTCTCTTCAGAGGTTGCATGGCGTTTCACCTTCCTTCTTATGATGTCTTGAACGAAACCATTGGAGAAGCCGTTGTTGACTAGGACCTGCCTTACTCTACAGAGTTCTTCATCGACTTGCTTCCATCCTGAGCTGTGGCTGAGAGCACATTCGACATAAGCGTTAACAACACTCCTCTTGTAATTGTCTGGGCAGCCACTTTTGGCATTGAGGCACATTCCCATGTTTGTTTCCTTAGTGTAGACTGCAGTGTGGAAACCTCCGATCCTTTTCATGACTGTTACATATAGAAAGGGCAGCTTCCCATCCTTCTCCATCTCGTAATGAAACGCAACACAGAATTCTGCTCAAATGCCTCCTTCAGCTCATGCAGATGTCTGACATCAGGTACATGTGTAAAAACGTCATCAACGTACCTGCAGTATATGGCCGGTTTCAAGTTCATGTCTACTAAGACCTTTTGTTCGATGGTACCCATGTAGAAGTTCGCAAACAGGACACCAATGGTAGAACCCATGGCGACCCCATCTACGTGCTTATACATGTGCCCATCCAGGCTCAAGAAGGGTGTCTCTTTAGTACAAGCTTGGAGTAGTTTCCTTAGAAGGTTTTCTGGTATGTCAAGAGGAGTACAGGCCGGATCGCGATACACTCTGTCTGCTATCATCCCGATTGTTTCATCCACAGGTACGTTGGTAAACAGTGATTCTATGTCCAACGAGGCTCTTATCCCTGTGGCCCGTGTTCCCCGCAGTAAGTCAACAAATTCCTTTGGAGACTTCAGGCTGAAGGCGCAAGGGACATAAGGAGTCAGCAAGCCGTTGAGTCGCTTCACCAGTCTGTACGTAGGTGTGGGTATCTGGCTGATGATTGGCCGAAGTGGGTTTCCAGGCTTGTGTGTCTTGACATTTCCATACGCGTATCCAGGTTTATATTCCCCAATAATCTTTGGCAGGAGGAGTCCGGATTTCTTGGCGTTCACAGTTTCGATCAATTTGTTGACCTTTGCTTTCAATTCGGCTGTAGTGTCCTTCGTTACCCTTTGGAATTTAGTTTGGTCAGAGAGTATGAGGTTCATTTTCGCCAGATATTCGTCTTTTTTAAGAATGACGTATATTGGCGACTTGTCACCTCTCCTGACGACTATCTCCTTGTTCTCACGAAGGCTCTTAGCTGCCGCTTTGAGCTTGGGGGACAGTATGGTGCTTCTGTAGTTGCCTCGATTCTTTCCTCCTTCTGCAATAAGTTCTGCTTGTAAGGTGTCTTTGGTGGTGACCTTCTTTTGTGTCTCGAGGTCGAATATGTCGTCCAACAGGATCTCCAACTCCACTTTCCGGGCCATCTCACTTGGTCTGGACATAACGTGACAGTTTATACCCAGATTTAGGAGAGTGACTTGGTCCTCAGTGAGGTTGATTCCTGCAAGGTTCAGGAAGCCGTCTCTTGGTCGTGGAATTGCCATAGGTCCTCCATATAATGTTGTTAGTTTCCTGATTATCCTGGTTTCGGTGCTGTGGTGATGTCGGTCTGTGAGGATGTCAAGGTATTGCTCGATGCAAGTACGGAGACTTTCGTCGATGTTGCTGTGTCTCCATTGGTTTGTAGCATGAACTAGTTGCGTTTTGTTGTCTTTGATTTCATTTTCTGTTGGACGACATATTCGACCTCGAGACACAAAAGAGGGTCACCACCAAAGACACCTTACAAGCGGAACTTATTGCGGAAGGAGGGAAAAACCGAGGCAACTACAGAAGCACCATACTGTCCCCCGAGCTCAAAGCGGCAGCTAAGAGCCTTCGTGAGAACAAGGAGATTGTCGTCAGAAGAGGTGACAAGTCGCCAATATACGTCATTCTTAAAAATGACGAATATCTAGCAAAAATGAACCTCATTCTCTCTGATCAAACTAAATTCCAAAGGGTAACGAAGGACACTACAGCCGAATTGAAAGCAAAGGTCAACAAATTGATCGAAACTGTGAACGCCAAGAAATCCGGACTCCACCTGCCAAAGATTATTGGGGAATATAAACCTGGATACGCGTATGGAAATGTCAAGACACATAAGCCTGGAAACCCACTTCGGCCAATCATCAGCCAGATACCCACACCCACGTACAGACTGGCGAAGCGACTCAACGGCTTGCTGACTCCTTATGTCCCTTGCACCTTCAGCCTGAAGTCTCCAAAGGAATTTGTTGACTTACTGCGGGGAACACAGGCCACAGGGATAAGAGCCTCGTTGGACGTAGAATCACTGTTTACCAACGTACCTGTGGATGAAACAATCGGGATGATAGCGGACAGAGTGTATCGTGATCCGGCCTGTACTCCTCTTGACATACCAGAAAACATTCTAAGGAAACTACTCCAAGCTTGTACTAAAGAGGCACCCTTCTTGAGCCCGGATGGGCACATGTATAAGCAAGTAGATGGGGTCGCCATGGGTTCTCCCCTAGGTGTCCTGTTTGCGAACTTCTACATGGGTACCATCGAACAAAAGGTCTTAGTCGACATGAACTTGAAACCGGCCATATACTGCAGGTATGTTGACGACATTTTTACACAGGTACCTGATGTCAGACATCTGCAGGAGCTGAAGGAGGCATTTGAGCGGAATTCTGTGTTGCGTTTCACTTACGAGATGGAGAAGGATGGGAAGCTGCCCTTTCTAGATGTAACAGTCATGGAAAGGAGCGGAGGTTTCCACACTGCAGTCTACACTAAGGAAACAAACATAGGAATGTGCCTCAATGCCAACAGTGACTGCCCAGACAGGTACAAGAGGAGTGTCGTTAACGCTTATGTCGACCGTGCTCTCAGCCACAGCTCAGGATGGAAGCAAGTCGATGAAGAACTCTGTAGGGTAAGGCAGGTCCTAGTCAACAACGGCTTCTCCAATGGTTTCGTTGAAGACATCATAAGAAGGAAGATGAAACGCCATGCAACCTCTGAAGAGACAACTAACACAACACCTGTACCCCCTGTTAGACTATTTTACAGGAACTTCATCTCGACAGCTCATAAAACGAAGGAAAGGGTCATGAAAGATATTGTTAATAAAAACGTTATCCCTACAGACAAAAATCAGAAGATACAATTGACGATTTACTATAAAACCAAGAAAACGGCCAACCTACTCATGAGAAACTCTCCAGACACAAAGCAGAACGCTTTAAAAGAGACCAATGTCGTCTATGCCTTCAAATGCCCACTTGGGGACTGTAAGCCTCAAAGAATTCAGTATATAGGCAAGACAACAACATCTCTTTCCAGGCGATTAACGATGCGTAAGCAACAGGGCTCCATTAAGGAACATATAATCTCTTCCCACAACCAGACCATCACCAGAGAAGTCTTAACAAAAAACACGGAAATCATCGATAGATACAGCGATAGCAGGCGGCTTGATATCTGCGAGGCACTACACATTAAGAAGTCGACACCAGCAATCAACAGCCAATTAATGCACAACTATATTCTACCCACTTCAAGACTCCGCACCAATATAGAAGCATCAAGAAATATGGGCCAATAGGCCCTTTGCAGTTACTTCCATTCTTCCCTTTAACTTACAAAATATTATACCCATTGTTTCGTGTTCTGTCTTGTGTTGAAAGTTTGTTTTCACCTCATCCAAAACTGTTGTAACATATCACCTCACCCAAATGCAGGTATAAAATCAAAGCTGTTTAAACATTGTTTGCAAGTTATAGTTGTGTGTGTGTGTAAACTAAAGTCTTTGAAAATGTAATAAGTTATTACGAAACGCATTCAAGTGTCGCGTCAGACTAGAAATAAAAATGAATTTTGGAGAATTGATTTTTCAATTACCATCAACAGTGAAAAGAACCATAAGAAATATTGAGAAAATTCGTGTTAGAATTATTAATCTTACTTTTTCGGTCATATTCAATAATATATGTCTACAGGAAAGACTGCTACCAAAATATAAAAATATATATATATATATATATATATATATATATATATATATATATATATATATATATATATATATATATATATATATATATATATATATATATATATATATATATATATATATATATATATATATATATAAATTACACGTAACGCACCACCATTTGAGGATCAAATGGCATCTTTCCAGCAGGCTGCTCCTCTTCTCACGTTTAAAAGAAAAACATTTGAGCTCAGCAGCCGTCAAACGGAACGAGTTGCATTCAATTACAGTTTCAACCAATTTTCCGAAACCAGTTTTTCTGGCGAGTTTGCGAGCCGAGCCGAGCCTGTGATCACCCACTGAGCCTCAAACGCGTGTCCCGCACCATCTATAATGTAATTGTCGCCATTATACATCATGTGAAGTGGATAACAGTTCAATAATATTTTGAAGCCCATGTTATGAATGAAGCCTCGAATCCTTGCTGTAAGTCCCCGACCTTCCCGTTGCCACGCTGCTGAGCCCGTTGTGTCGCTGTTGAGCCCGTTGTCTCGCTGTTGAGCCCGTTGTCTCGCTGTTGAGCCCGTTGTCTCGCTTTCGAGCCCGTTGCCACGCTGTCGAGCCCGTTGCCACGCTGCTGAGCCCGTTGCTAGCCTGTTGAGCCCGTTCTCACGCAGTTGAGCTCGTTGCCTGGCTGTTGAGCCCGTTGCCTGGCTGTTGAGCCCGTTGCCACGCTGCTGAGCCCGTTGCCACGCTGCTGAGCCCGTTGCCACGCTGCTGAGCCCGTTGCCACGCTGCTGAGCCCGTTGCCACGCTGCTGAGCCCGTTGCCACGCTGCTGAGCCCGTTGCCACGCTGCTGAGCCCGTTGCCACGCTGCTGAGCCCGTTGCCACGCTGCTGAGCCCGTTGCCACGCTGCTGAGCCCGTTGCCACGCTGCTGAGCCCGTTGCCACGCTGCTGAGCCCGTTGCCACGCTGCTGAGCCCGTTGCCACGCTGCTGAGCCCGTTGCCACGCTGCTGAGCCCGTTGCCACGCTGCTGAGCCCGTTGCCACGCTGCTGAGCCCGTTGCCACGCTGCTGAGCCCGTTGCCACGCTGCTGAGCCCGTTGCCACGCTGCTGAGCCCGTTGCCACGCTGCTGAGCCCGTTGCCACGCTGCTGAGCCCGTTGCCACGCTGCTGAGCCCGTTGCCACGCTGCTGAGCCCGTTGCCACGCTGCTGAGCCCGTTGCCACGCTGCTGAGCCCGTTGCCACGCTGCTGAGCCCGTTGCCACGCTGCTGAGCCCGTTGCCACGCTGCTGAGCCCGTTGCCACGCTGCTGAGCCCGTTGCCACGCTGTTGAGCCCGCTGCCTGGCTGTTGAGCCCGTTGCCACGCTGTTGAGCCCGCTGCCTGGCTGTTGAGCCCGTTGTTTAAGCATCAGGCAGACACACGAGAGCAGAGACTGAATAACAGGCACACGAGAGCAGAGACTGAACAACAGACACACGAGAGCAGAGACTGAACAACAGACACACGAGAGCAGAGACTGAACAACAGACACACGAGAGCAGAGACTGAACAACAGACACACGAGAGCAGAGACTGAACAACAGACACACGAGAGCAGAGACTGAACAACAGACACACGAGAGCAGAGACTGAACAACAGACACACGAGAGCAGAGACTGAACAACAGACACACGAGAGCAGAGACTGAACAACAGACACACGAGAGCAGAGACTGAACAACAGACACACGAGAGCAGAGACTGAACAACAGACACACGAGAGCAGAGACTGAACAACAGACACACGAGAGCAGAGACTGAACAACAGACACACGAGAGCAGAGACTGAACAACAGACACACGAGAGCAGAGACTGAACAACAGACACACGAGAGCAGAGACTGAACAACAGACACACGAGAGCAGAGACTGAACAACAGACACACGAGAGCAGAGACTGAACAACAGACACACAAGAGGGACTGAGCGACTCATCATTTAAGTGCTTATACAGAATTACTCATCTGATTCATCATATCCGCGACAAGACAGACAAACGATGTGGTCGAGTTATGATGTAATTTGTTGATACGCGGCGGCCAGAGTTGTGGCAGCGAGCCGCCCCCAGCAACAAACCTGCAACATTTCCCGCGCAGAGGGACACCAACACGCCGGCCTCTGTGCATCACGTCATGCTGAATGATGCAGAGTGGATTACCTAAATTAGAGGCCTGGCGTGGCCAGCTTCGGGTACTGTTAACGGTATATTAAATGAGTTTAAGGTAAACCAGTTTAGTTATACCTCAAGGCTAATATACCTGGTGCTAACAATTTAAAACAAAAATAATTATAACTTTTCACAAATACCTGAAAAGTTTAAAAGTTTGCCACTATATTAGAGTGCACACTAAACTAGTACACTAGAGTGTCACATCCGTACTACACTAGTACCCGCCTCCGGCCAACACCCGCCTCCGGCCAACACCCGCCTCCGGCCAACACCCACCTCCGGCCAACACCGGCCTCCGGCCAACACCCGCCTCCGGCCAACACCCGCCTCCGGCCAACACCCACCTCCGGCCAACACCCGCCTCCGGCCAACACCGGCCTCCGGCCAACACCGGCCTCCGGCCAACACCCACCTCCGGCCAACACCGGCCTCCGGCCAACACCCGCCTCCGGCCAACACCGGCCTCCGGCCAACACCCGCCTCCGGCCAACACCGGCCTCCGGCCAACACCGGCCTCCGGCCAACACCGGCCTCCGGCCAACACCGGCCTCCGGCCAACACCGGCCTCCGGCCAACACCGGCCTCCGGCCAACACCGGCCTCCGGCCAACACCGGCCTCCGGCCAACACCGGCCTCCGGCCAACACCGGCCTCCGGCCAACACCGGCCTCCGGCCAACACCGGCCTCCGGCCAACACCGGCCTCCGGCCAACACCCGCCTCCGGCCAACACCCGCCTCCGGCCAACACCGGCCTAATCAAATCTTGGAAATTGTACTTACTAAAATATACACTAATTAAACCTTAATAACCATCAACATGTATGACAAGACACTCCAAACGGACGTAACAACTGGCGGTTATCGTATGTGGGGGGGGGGGGAGGGGGAGGGTGGAGGGGAGGGTTGTCGAGGGGGGGGGGACGGGTACCAACCCAGGAGTCCAGGACTGTCAATCCATCTTCAGACTAAATTCGACCATGCAGTCCACCCTGGTGACTCATTCTCCCATATGAATGGACTATTCTAAATCGATATTTTCTCAAATATAAATATGGATTATTATATGATATTGGGGTTTTATATATATTAAGGCCTAGGTAAGGTTAGGTTAAGTGTTTTATGTTAATTTAGGTAGTGTTTACACTCCAAGATGAAAGTGAGCGAAGCACGTTTGAGTCATAGTCTCAAACATGGTGAGGTGGACTATGAGTCCAAATACTGACTACTTGTATTCAGTTTTTTACAGCACCGCTCCTGTGCCAGGTAAGTCCACCACGGGCTCAACCATAGCCCTATCAGGGTGAAAGAAACATTTTGTCCATTTGTCTCCTCCTCCACCGGGGATCGAACTCGGGACCTCAGGACTAAGAATCCGAAGCGCTGTCCACCCGGCTGTCAGGCGCCCTAAATGCCCTGGGTGTTCCCAGGCACACGCCTCAGACAACCAGGCCACGACGTGGTCACAAAGATTGCAACCTGGGGTACCACTGCACCCTCCAGGGTTCCCGAGGCTTCCGTGAGCGCCATTACTCCCTCTGTAGTGAAAGAGTTTCGTCAGAGGTAGATCATTTCTACACCACAGAGCAGAGGAAGGGGGGGGGGGGATTATGTGAAGCTCTGGTTCAGTTTCTGTGGAAGCCTCGCGGAAATCCTCGAGGGTGCAGTGGTACCCCCGGCTGCAACCCTTGTGCCCATGTCGTGGCCTGGTTGTCTGGGGCGAGTGCCTGGTAACACCCGCGGCATAGGTTCGAACCCTCATCACGGCTCTTCTGGATTTTCTCATTGATTATTCTCTATGTTGGTAGCGGCTCTTGTGCCTCCAAGACCAAGGTAGGGAGAGACTATTACCTCCAAGACCAAGGTAGGTAGAGACTATTACCTCCAAGACCAAGGTAGGGAGAGACCACTGCCTCCAAGACCAAGGTAGGGAGAGACTATTGTCTCCAAGACCAAGGTAGGGAGAGACTATTGCCTCCAAGACCAAGGTAGGGAGAGACTATTGCCTCCAAGACCAAGGTAGGGAGAGACTATTGCCTCCAAGACCAAGGTAGGGAGAGACTATTGCCTCCAAGACCAAGGTAGGGAGTGACTAGTGCCTCCAAGACCAAGGTAGGGAGAGACTAGTGCCTCCAAGACCAAGGGAGGGAGAGACTAGTGCCTCCAAGACCAAGGTAGGGAGAGACTAGTGCCTCCAAGACCAAGGTAGGGAGAGACCACTGCCTCCAAGACCAAGGTAGGTAGAGACTATTACCTCCAAGACCAAGGTAGGTAGAGACTATTACCTCCAAGACCAAGGTAGGGAGAGACCACTGCCTCCAAGACCAAGGTAGGGAGAGACCACTGCCTCCAAGACCAAGGTAGGTAGAGACTATTACCTCCCAGACCAAGGTAGGTAGAGACTATTACCTCCCAGACCAAGGTAGGGAGAGACAAGTGCCTCCAAGACCAAGGTAGGGAGAGACAAGTGCCTCCAAGACCAAGGTAGGGAGAGACTATTGCCTCCAAGACCAAGGTAGGGAGAGACTATTGTCTCCAAGACCAAGGTAGGGAGAGACTATTGCCTCCAAGACCAAGGTAGGGAGAGACTAGTGCCTCCAAGACCAAGGTAGGGAGAGACTAGTGCCTCCAAGACCAAGGTAGGGAGAGACTAGTGCCTCCAAGACCAAGGTAGGGAGAGACTAGTGCCTCCAAGACCAAGGTAGGGAGAGACTATTGCCTCCAAGACCAAAGTAGGGAGAGACTATTGCCTCCAAGATCAAGGTAGGGAGAGACTATTGCCTCCAAGACCAAAGTAGGGAGAGACTATTGCCTCCAAGACCAAGGTAGGGAGAGACTAGTGCCTCCAAGACCAAGGTAGGGAGAAACTAGTGCCTCCAAGACCAAGGTAGGGAGAGACTAGTGCCTCCAAGACCAAGGTAGGGAGAGACCAGTGCCAATGAACAGTGAAGGACTTTGGTACTTCCAAAATTACGTTGTGAACTTTGTCTTGTTATTTACCCAAAAAACAATTCTGTGGAAACAAGGCAATTAGAACGTACCTTAGACTTAGAAGAACTTTGTCCCTCGAGGAGCTGTTTGGGTGCACTTACCTGTAAAGACATGAAAGGTAATTATTCCCAAGAATTAGTTAAGTCTTCGTAAGATTAAATCCTCAAACATACATAATGTAATACCTATACAAATGGTGACATTTTTATCCATATATTCACAAGCAGCTCAGGTGAAGGTGACACTTGAGGGTCGAGGAGTTACCTGCCTTGTGTGGAGGACGAGGGCGCTGAGGAAGGTGGTGTTGGAAGGTCAGACATGTGGTGGTTGACATGACCTGCCACATGGTGGTGTTGGGAGGTCAGACAGGTGGTGGTTGACATGACCTGCCACATGGTGGTGTTGGGAGGTCAGCCAGGTGGTGGTTGACATGACCTGCCACATGGTGGTGTAGGGAGGTCAGACAGGTGGTGGTTGACATGACCTGCCACATGGCCACCCACACAAACTTGTCAGTTGCAATCAGAATATGTTATGCAATATTCACGAAACTTTCAAAACGTCTTAAACACTCAACACAAGACAAGAAACACTGGACGAAGACTTGCAGCTGTCAACAGGCACGTGACCTCGCCACCAGACAAATGCACAGTTTTACACTGGTATTTCCTACAAAACACTAAACACTTGCAAGTCCACAAAATCACATACTTTATTATTTCTTGGCCTGATGTCTAACGTAACCTTTCACTTACACTGTAAATGTGACTTAGGATCTTGACAAGAAACTAGTAATTGAAGTATACTTTATAAAGTATTCAGTCATAACCACAATGTGCACTTTAGAATCATGCTAGACAAGGAACGAGGCATTAAAGTTCCCGCGGCACTTATAACACAACAACTGTCCAGTTTTAACACAATCCAGTTCTTATAAATCACTGTGACCGAACACATGTTTATTTTGTTTTTCAATAACACTTAAGATGTTTCCTGTACACTTAACACAAAACACACTTCACTAAGTTGGCGTTAGGCTTAAGGCCCATCAACCTCTGGAGGGGTTATTAAGTCACTACAATTGTTACTGATCAACCAGCAAATACACTTTAGCCTTGAACACGGGACCAAAGGAAACTGTTTGTATAGACACCTTGAAATGGTATACACTTGTTGGTGTGTATGTATCTGAGTGGTGTATATGTATTCCACGTCCATCACCAAGTATAGCAAACGACATACTGCAATCCGTCCTCGACTCAAGTCCATTACCTCCAGCGGTCGACCCCACAGACGAATTCGTAATTTTTTACATGCTGTTCATTCAAAACTGTAAACTTCTCAAATATAAATTAATATTATAATATATTAGCATATTATACATATATAGGCATAGGTTAGGTTAGGTTAGGTGTTTAGGTTCTGCTGGCGATTATTTGTATTTGTAATACGTGGGTGAAGCATTTACAGCGTTGTGGTTCGAACAAAATTAATCAGTGAAGCACTTGTTCCGGAAGTGTTCGAACGAAATCAGTTGTGAGTCGTGTGTAAGCTGTTTTTTATTCATAAACAGTGGGGTTTGGCGGGTGTATGGAATCACTTTTGGGTCATTTTTGGAGGACGGGCCGAGCATTTGGCTGCGTAATAGTGGCTTTAGGCATTGTATGTACTAGCTCTATCTATATATCAACCCATTAATGTAACATCACTTGTATGTATGTATGTACCTTACCTGAATAAACATATTTATATTTATTATTTATATTTACAGCGTTGTGGTTCAAACAGAGGTCGTCAGCGAGGCACTGTTCCATAAAATGATCGAAAGTCATCAGTTGTGAGTCGTGTGTACACCGTTTTTCCTTCATAAACAGCAGGGACTGGCGGCCGGATTACCGAGCACTTGGCCTTTGTTTACAAGGATGGGTTGACTTGAGAGGACGGGCTGCTGGCTGTGATGAAACTCCACGAGGCTTCGAGCTGGTTTGTGATTGGGTTGGCTCCATGCTCGCGAGGAGAACATTATGAACCCTGTACTTGCTTGGGGCAGCTCAGTATGCAGCTCGTCCTCCAAACAAAGACGCTAATTGTTTGGGTGCAAACAAAGACCCAAAAGTGATTCTATACACCCGCCAACTCCCTGTTTATGAATGAAAAACGGTTTACACACGACTCACAACTGATTTCGTTCGAACACTTCTGGAACAAGTGCTTCACTGACTAATTTTGTTCGAACCACAAGGCTGTAAATGCTTCACGTACTACAAATACAAATAATCGCCAACAGTTCCTAAACACCTAACCTAACCTAACCTATGCCTATATATGCACACTATGCTAATATAATATTAATTTATATTTGAAAAAAAAATCTGTTTTGAATGAACAGCATGTTAACATTTATGAATGCGTCTGTGGGGTCGACCGCTGGATGTAATGGACCCGAGTCGAGGACGGGTTGAAATGCTTCACTCACCTACTTGCAGTACAAATACTCGCCAACAGAACTTAAACACCTAGTCTAAGATAACTTAACTTACGCCTAAATTTACATAAAAATTTAGTATATAATAATATTCACTTATATGTGAAAACCATCCATTTTTTAAAACACCATATGATACACAATACGTCTGTGGGAGGGGGGGGGGGCGGGCCCTGCTCTAACGAGCCTGGCCTGAGGACGGGTTGCTCAAGTTGTCACGACAGAAAATGTACCAAATTGTCGGACCCTAACCTAACCTAACCGCGGACCCACGCGTAGGAAACGTAAACTTTAGTGAGCCGCTGTGATTTACAATACATCATATTCTGTCCGTTGAGGATTTTTGCACCAAAATGTGATGTATTACTTGAGTGAACAAATTGTTTCCTCACCTCCCAGCCGCAAAACATTGACCAACAATTTGACATTTGTTCCTCAAATGTTGTTGTTGTTCATTAAGATTCGCTACCTGGAACAAAAAGCTCCAAGTAGCACGGGCTATGGTGAGCCCGAGTACACAAATGTTGTGAGTAACATTTGTTACTCACGAGGCCCCAGCATGATGAAGGGATTTGACGAGGCAAGCGCACACAACGCATTAGAAGGGATGTTTAGGTCCCCCTACAATACACTTTCAGTGTTCTTGTCTCCTACGACTCCCTTCCTTATGTGTTTTGATGTGCTTTATTATATAGTTAAAGGGTTACAAGATGTGCATTAGTTAATACAATGAGTGTTTAAAGGTTATGGATCTCTTGGAGCTCCTCCGCTTCCGGACAGGAACCGAGGAGGCAGCAGGCGTTTCCCCTCTGGATCGCCACACTGAGACGCTGGAACTAGAAACTGGCAGTCCTTGGGTCTCTGGGGATGTCAATGAGCTTGGAACCCAATAATATATATATATATATATATATATATATATATATATATATATATATATATATATATATATATATGCAATAATGACCACAAAAACACTGATCTAAGTATGCAGAATAACCACATG
>NC_059596.1:12828485-12913485 GCF_020424385.1 Procambarus clarkii | reverse complement strand
GTTGCATATGTGCTTTATATTTCTTGTTGGAGAATGACGCCGGTGAGAGTTCAGTGAACTTCCGTGTAGTGATTGCAACACTTTCCCTGCCTGATGTAAATAACCGACTCCAACATCTGTTGATATGTTATTGATGGGTTTGTCAGGTATTATGGCGAGTGCGAATAATACCTGACACACAGGTGTTGGAGGTTAATGCTGTGGTGTTAAGTAATGATAATGTGGTGTTGAGTAACTCTGTTGTGGTGTTGAAAGAAAGCATTATGTTGTGTTACAGTGTTGTGTTGCTCTGGTGCAGGCGTAATTATTGTGAGTTGTTGTGGTGTTGTAGTGTGGTGTTGTAGTGGTCTTGGAGTGTGGTGTTGTAGTGGTCGTGGAGTGTGGTGTTGTAGTGGTCTTGGAGTGGGGTGTTGCAGTGGTCTTGGAGTGTGGTGTTGTAGTGGTGTTGTAGTGTGGTGTTGTAGTGGTCTTGGAGTGTGGTGTTGTAGTGGTGTTGTAGTGTGGTGTTGTAGTGGTCCTGTAGTGGAGTCTCCACTAAATGTTACTAAGAGTCCTCTTCACGTATTCAAATCAATTTTGGTGTTCCACAAGGTGACATATTCCAGACAGTTTCGGTGTGCTCCAGTGTTGATCTTTCGGTGTCTGTGTAGCTGTGTTGATCTTTCGGTGTCTGTGTAGCTGTGTTGATCTTTCGGTGTCTGTGTAGCAGTGTTGATCTTTCGGTGTCTGTGTAGCAGTGTTGATCTTTCGGTGTCTGTGTAGCTGTGTTGATCTTTCTGTGTCTGTGTAGCTGTGTTGATCTTTCGGTGTCTGTGTAG
The DNA here is from genome assembly GCF_020424385.1 of Procambarus clarkii. Lineage (NCBI taxonomy): Eukaryota > Metazoa > Arthropoda > Malacostraca > Decapoda > Cambaridae > Procambarus > Procambarus clarkii. The sequence goes on along the minus strand of NC_059596.1, from coordinate 12,912,667 downwards.
CAGTGTTGATCTTTCGGTGTCTGTGTAGCTGTGTGACAGATTATCTCTTGTGGTTTTGATTGCCGTTAAAAATATTTGCTAGATCCCAATATTCCAGAATGTTTGAAGATCTTCTGTCTGAAATGATGCTATACTCAAATTTTGTGTTAGTAAATGGCAGAGCAGCTGTGTAGCCTCTTACTGCAGCCGGAGTGATAATATGTTCTTGTTTCATCTTAAATCTGGTCTCCAGTTTGGTTATTTTGAAGGACCTGTTGAAAGTTTAGTTCAGTTCCTCACACATCTCCATGTCGTTTTCTGTGAGAACTCCGCCCCTTGTCCCACTCAGCCTGATTAAATGGTCTCTTATCTATTAGTTTTCTCCTCATATGGCCATCCTTTTTTTTCCTGCATTGTTTATCTTTACCTTGCTTTTACAAGGCTTTACTTTGCTTCACGCAACATAGGCTTTACCTTGCTTAACGCAACAAAAGCTTTACTTTGCTTCACACAACATAGGCTTTACCTTGCTTCTGGCAACAAAGGCTTTATCTTGCTTTACGCAACAAAGGCTTTACTTTGCTTCACACAACATAGGCTTTACCTTGCTTCTGGCAACAAAGGCTTTACCTTGCTTCACGCAACAAAGGCGTTACCTTGCTTCACGCAACAAAGGCTTTACCTTGCTTCACGCAAAAAAGGCGTTACCTTGCTTCACGCAACAAAGACTTTACCTTGCTTCACGCAAAAAAGGCGTTACCTTGCTTCACACAACATAGGCTTTACCTTGCTTCTGGCAACAAAGGCTTTATCTTGCTTTACGCAACAAAGGCTTTACTTTGCTTCACACAACATAGGCTTTACCTTGCTTCTGGCAACAAAGGCTTTATCTTGCTTTACGCAACAAAGGCTTTACTTTGCTTCACACAACATAGGCTTTACCTTGCTTCTGGCAACAAAGGCTTTATCTTGCTTTACGCAACAAAGGCTTTACTTTGCTTCACACAACATAGGCTTTACCTTGCTTCACGCAACAAAGGCTTTACCTTGCTTCACGCAACAAAGGCGTTACCTTGCTTCACGCAACAAAGGCTTTACCTTGCTTCACGCAACAAAGGCTTTACCTTGCTTCACGCAAAAAAGGCGTTACCTTGCTTCACGCAACAAAGGCTTTACCTTGCTTCACGCAAAAAAGGCGTTACCTTGCTTCACGCAACAAAGGCTTTACCTTGCTTCACGCAACAAAGACTTTACCTTGCTTCACGCAACAAAGGCCTTACCTTGCTTCACGCAACAAAGGCTTTACCTTGCTTCACGCAACAAAGGCTTTACCTTGCTTCACGCAACAAAGGCTTTACCTTGCTTCACGCAAAAAAGGCGTTACCTTGCTTCACGCAACAAAGGCTTTACCTTGCTTCACGCAAAAAAGGCGTTACCTTGCTTCACGCAACAAAGGCTTTACCTTGCTTCACGCAACAAAGACTTTACCTTGCTTCACGCAACAAAGGCCTTACCTTGCTTCACGCAACAAAGGCTTTACCTTGCTTCACGCAACAAAGGCTTTACTTTGCTTCACGCAACAAAGGCTTTACCTTGCTTCACCCGTCCGTCTCCAGCTTTACCAGAATGAATACGAATATTCCTTTTTCAATCTCTTCATTTCTAATCATCTCAACTACGTCAGTTCTCGCAGATCGGCCTCTTCCATTCCCCTCATTTGCTGCTTCTTCTCGTCCTCCTCCTCCTCCTTCTCCTATCTCCCCTCATCTCTCTTCTCTCTCCCCTCATTTCTTCATTCATCATTCAGTTTTATCATTTCTTTCTTTCCATACTCCATTAAATTGCTTTTTTATCTTCCATTTCATCTTTGATCAAAATGAAATGAAATTAGACCTTTCACTCGCAGCTCCGAGGCTGACTTTTTCTTGAGCTAAGGCAGGTTAGAGCAGCCCAGGGAGCCTGGGGTAAGGAGCCTGGGGTAAGGAGTCTGGGGTAAGGAGTCTGGGGTAAGGAGCCTGGGGTAAGGAGCCTGGGGTATGGAGTCTGGGGTAAGGAGCCTGGGGTAAGGAGTCAGGGGTAAGGAGTCTGGGGTAAGGAGTCTGGGGTAAGGAGCCTGGGGTAAGGAGCCTGGGGTAAGGAGTCTGGGGTAAGGAGTCAGGGGTAAGGAGCCTGGGGTAAGGAGCCTGGGGTAAGGAGCCTGGGGTAAGGAGACTGGGGTATGGAGCCTGGGGTAAGGAGCCTGGGGTAAGGAGCCTGGGGTAAGGAGCCGGGGGTAAGGAGCCTGGGGTAAGGAGCCTGGGGTAAGGAGTCTGGGGTAAGGAGCCTGGGGTAAGGAGCCTGGGGTAAGGAGCCTGGGGTAAGGAGCCTGGGTTAAGGAGCCTGGGGTAAGGAGCCTGGGGTCAGGAGCCTGCGGTAAGGAGTCTGGGGTAAGGAGCCTGGGGTAAGGAGTCTGGGGTAAGGAGTCTGGGGTAAGGAGTCTGGGGTAAGGAGCCTGGGGTAAGGAGTCTGGGGAAAGGAGTCTGGGGTAATGGAGCCTGGGTCAGAAGTCTGGGGTAAGGAGCCTGGGTAAGGAGCCTGGGGTAAGGAGCCTTGGGGAAGGAGCTTGGGGTTAGGAACTTGGGTTAAGGCGGCTTGGGCAAGGAGCTTGGGGTAAGGAGCCTGGGGCCAGAAGCTTGGGGAAAGGAGCTTGGGGTAAGGAGCTTGGGGTAAGGAGCCTAGGATTAGAGAGACTAGTGTTAAGTATACAAGTTACCCGAGACAATATTGGTGATCAAGAAGGCAGCCTATGCTGCTTGTAGAAATAGGTCCCATCTGTTCATCATGGGGGACTTCAATCATGGAAGGATGGACTGGGAGAACAAGGAACCACATAGAAGTGAGGATACATGGAGATCTAAACTATTGGAGGTAGCGACAAGAAACTTCTTAAGCCAGCATGTCAGGGAATCCACAAAGATATATGGAAACGATGAACCAGCGAGACTTGACCTGGTCTTTACTCTGAATGACTCCAACATATTAGATATCAGTTTCGAGTCCCCGGTAGGAATGAGCGACTACAGTGTAATGACGTTTGAGTATCTGGCTGAAGAAGGGTTAAAGAACTCGAGGAGGGGTACTGAAAACAAAAGGCTGGGATTCCGAAAGGAAAACTATGAGGAGATAAGGAAATTCCTAACAGATATAACATGGGAAACAGAGCTCAGGGGAAAGACGGCCCAAGACATGATGGACTACATCACGCAGAAGTGTAAGGAGGCGGCAAATAAGTTTGTCCCAGTCCAAAAGGAAAACAACGAAATGTAGACGAGAAACCCATGGTTTAACCAGAGATGTAGTCTAGCTAAGCAGTAAAGTAAAAGGGCGTGGAGAAACTAGAAATAACAGGACACTTGAGAGCAGAGAAAGATACCAGAGTGCCAGGAATGAATACGTCAGGTTGAGAAGAGAGAGAGAAGGGCAATACGAAAATGACATCGCAAGCAAGGCAAAGACTCAACCTAAATTGCTGCACAGCCACATCAGGAGAAAAACAACAGTAAAGGAACAGGTAATGAAATTAAGGATAGGGGCAGAAGGATTCACTACAAACGACAAGGAAGTGTGTGAGGAACTGAATAAGAAATTCCAGGTCTTCACATTAGAGCAAAGGGAAGTTCCAGAGATGAGAGGGGGGATAGTTATCCAGGAACCACTAGAAGAGTTTGAGATTACCGGTGGGGATGTAAGGAAGCTTTTGCTAGAGTTGGATGTGACAAAGGCTATAGGCTCGGATGGAATCTCCCCTTGGATACTAATGGAAGGAGCAGAAGCACTGTTCCTGCCACTCTCCATAGTGTATAACAAATCACTGGTAACAGGGGAATTGCCAGAAATTTGGAAGACTGCTAATGTAGTCCCGATATACAAGAAGGGGGATAGACAGGAAGCACTGAACTACTTGCCAGTGTCCTTAAGTGGTATACCATGCAAGCTGATGGAGAAGATTGTGCGAAAAAAGCTAGTGGAACATCTGGAGCGAAATAATTTTGTAACACAGCATCAACATGGGTTCAGGGATGGCAGGTCCTGCCTCACAGAATTAATTGAATTCTACGACCAGGCAAGAAAGAGAGGGGTGTACAGACTACATATTTTTGGATTGTCAGAAAGCCTTTGACACAGTACCACACAAGAGGCTAGTGAAAAAGCTGGAGATACAGGCTGGAGTGAAAGGGAAGGTACTCCATTAGATAAGGGAGTACCTAAGCAACAGGAGACAACGAGTCACTGTGAGGGGTGAGATCTCAGATTGGCATGACGTCACCAGTGGAGTCCCGCAGGGTTCAGTCCTTGGACCTATACTGTTTCTGGTATATGTAAATGATCTCCCAGAGGGTATAGAATCGTTCCTCTCATTGTTTGCTGATGATGCAAAAAATATGAGGATTAAAACAAAGGATGATAGTAGGAGGCTACAAGATGACCTAGACAGACTGAATGGTCCAACTAATGGACACTAAAGTTCAACCCGAGTAAATGCATGGTCATGAAACTAGGCGATGGAAAAAGGAGACCAGACACAGGATACTGAATGGGAGATGAAGTACTTCATGAAACGGACAGAGAGAAAGATCTAGGAGTTGATATCGCACCAAATCTGTCTCCTGAAGCCCACATAAAAAGAACTACATCTGCGGCATACGCAAGGCTGGCTAACATCAGAACAGCCATCAGGAACCTGTGTACGAAATCATTCAGAACCTTGTACACAGCATATGTAAGACCAATCCTGGAGAATGCGGCCCCAGCATGGAGCCCGTACCTTGTCAAGCACAAGACGAAGCTGGAAAAAGTTCTGAGGTATGCCACTAAGCTAGTCCCAGAACTAAGAGGCATGAGTTACGAGGAAAGTCTGTATAAAATGCACCTCACGACACTGGAAGACAGAAGAGTAAGAGGATACATGATCACTACCTACAAAATTCTCAGAGGAATTGACAGGGTAGATAAGGATAAACTTTTTAACACGGGTGGTACGCGAACAAGGGGACACAGGTGGAAAGTGAGTACGCAAATGAGTCACAGGGACGTTACAAAGAACTTTTTCAGTGTCAGAGTGGTTAAATGATGGAATGCATTAGGCAACGATGTGGTGGAGGCTGACTCCATACACAGTTTTAAATGTAGCTATGATAGAGCCCAGTAGGCTCAGGAATCTGTACACCTGTTGATTGACAGTTGAGAGGCGGGACCAAAGAGCCAAAGCTCAACCCCCGCAAGCACAAATAGGTGAGTACAAATAGGTGAGTACACACACACACACACACACTTAGTAGTTTCAAAGCGTTTTATGACAAAGAGTGCTGGATTGACTGGACACCACGAGCGTTGCTCTCATCCTGTAACTACACTTAGGTAATTACACACCACACCCATTCCCACACACACACACACACACACACACACACACACACACACACACACACACACACACACACACACACACACACAGGTATGCCAAAGGTATGCCACTAGACTAGTCCCAGAACTAAGAGGCATGAGTTACGAGGAAAGGCTGAGGGAAATGTACCTTACGACACTGGAAGACAGAAGAGTAAGGGGAGACATGATCACAACCTACAAAATCCTCAGAGGAATCGACCGGGTAAACAAGGATAAACTATTCAACACTGGTGGGACGCGAACAAGGGGACACAGGTGGAAACTGAGTACCCACATGAGCCACAGAGACGTTAGAAGGAACTTTTTCAGTGTCAGAGTAGTTAACGGATGGAATGCATTAGGCAGTGATGTGGTGGAGGCTGACTCCATACACAGTTTTAAATGTAGATATGATAGAGCCCAATAGGCTCAGAAATCTGTACACCAGTTGATTGACAGTTGAGAGGCGGGACCTAAGAGCCAAAGCTCAACCCCCGCAAGCACAAATAGGTGAGTACAAATAGGTGAGTACACACACACACACACGCACACGCACACGCACATGCACACACGCAAACGCACAGCATGGATTCCATATCTAGTCAAGCATAAGACTAAACTGGAAAAGGTGCAAAGGTTTGCCACCAGACTAGTACCCGAGCTGAGAGGTATGAGCTACGAGGAGGGGCTACGGGAATTAAACCTCACTTCGTTGGAAGACAGAAGAGTTAGGGGGGGCATGATCACCACATTCAAGATTCTCAAGGGAATCGACAGGGTTGATAAAGACAGGCTATTTAACACAAGGGGCACACGCACTAGGGGACATAGGTGGAAACTGAGTGCCCAAATGAGCCACAGAGATATTAGAAAGAACGTTTTTTAGTGTCAGAGTGGTTGACAAATGGAATGCATTAGGAAGCGATGTGGTGGAGGCTGACTCCATACACAGTTTCAAGTGTAGATATGATAGAGCCCAATAGGCTCAGGAACCTTTACACCTGTTGATTGACGGTTGAGAGGCGGGACCAAAGAGCCAGAGCTCAACCCCCGCAAGCACAACTAGGTGGGTACAATTAGTTGAGTACACACACACATCACACCACACGCACACACACACAGGGGGCTGGCTGGCTGAGTGGACAGCGCTCTAGACTCGTGGACCTAGGGACCAGGGTTCGATCCCGGCAGCCGGCGGACAAGCAAATAGGCAGCGTTTCCTTCACCCTGGCGTCCCTGTTACCTAGCAGTAAATAGATACCTGGGAGTTAGAATGTTGTTACGGGTTGCTTCCTGGGGTGTGTGTGTGTGTGTGTGTGTGTGTGTGTGTGTGTGTGTGTGTGTGTGTGTGTGGAAGAAAAAAAATTAGTAGTTAGTGACAGTTGAGAGGGGGGCCGAAAGAGCAGAGCTCAACCCCCGCAAGCACAGCTAGGAGAATACAACTAGGTGAACACACTTACACACACACACACACACACACACACACACACACACACACACACACACACACACACACACACACACAAACCCACACACACACACAAACCCACATACACACACACACACACACACACACACACACACACACACACACACACACACACACACACACACACACACACACACACAAACCCACATACACACACACACACACACACACACACATCAAACGACCACTGTCACTTCCTCCCACCAAATCAGCCATTCTCTTTGAACTAAAAAAAAAGTACGCAAACAATATTCCAAAAGAAAATAAAGTCAATTATACATGATCTATCAGACTATGGTGCACAGCTTGATGATGACACAGTAATGCTTCCTTGCCTGTACTTTATGTCCAGTTGGCGGCGGTGACACAAGATTCAAAGTGATTCACTTGAAGATTCAAAGTGATTCACTTGAAGATTCAAAGTGATTCACTTGAAGATTCAAAGTGACTCACTAGAAGATTCAAAGTGATTCACTTGAAGATTCAAAGTGATTCACTTGAAGATTCGAAGTGATTCTAGTGATTCAAACCTTCGAAAGTTTCACACCCCATTTTATAAAAGACTTACACGTTCCGGGTTACATAAAGCATTTATGTAACTATTAATATCTTTTATTAACTATTTATATTTATAATTATTTATATTTAGTAACTATTTATATCAACTATTTACCTGTTCTAAAAAAAGGTTTGAACTTGGATTTTCATCCATCACATGGATAGTACAGTGGTGTCTACTGTACTATCCGGAGGATATATCCGGGGGTCTGGATATATCCAGAGACCTGGATATATCCTCACTCTCTACCACCACCACCACACACCTGAGGGCACCAATAATGTCAGGTGTGTCTGAGGCAGTTTTGAGGAGTTGGTGGCTTCCCAGAAGTGGGTTTATGAAGCAGGTGTGTGTTAATGAACCAGGTGTGTGTTAATGAACCAGGTGTGTGTTAATGAACCAGGAGTGTGTTTATGAACCAGGTGTGTGTGTTAATGAACCAGGTGTGTGTTAATGAACCAGGTGTGTGTTAATGAACCAGGTGTGTGTTAATGAACCAGGTGTTTGTACTTGTCGGTGAACCAGTCACGTGTACATCTCAGTAAACCATATAATAAAGCCCAATATGTTTGGTTCTCGCATGTACAAATCATAAAACTCATACATCCAACAGCACGTACGTAATAAAGCAGTCATATGGTGACCAAAAAATGCATAACGAGATATCCAAAATAAAATATGAGAGAACAACGGAAGTGATATCATATACGCCTTTATTACTAACAAAACACAAGAAGATTGTTTATATATAACAAGTGGAGAAATATACAAAAATATTGAGCGTTTCCTTTATTTAAATTTTAAAAAATTCTACTACTAATAAAAAAACAGATTCCCTTACCAATATATTACTTATCACGAACAAAATAAACTATTATTTTGTTATATAAATATTTGTGTTCAGAATGTTCTTGTCATATTCCATTAACCCAAAAGAAACCAAAGTGATGGCTCTGTTAAATTTTATGAGAAGAATTTTCAGGAATATTGAGGTTTAAACACAAACCCCAAAGAGTATATTTTCCAATTAGCCTCATGCACTGCAAACAGTTCCACAGGAGTTTAAACTCAAAAATGTTCCACTGTTCTCTAGCAAAAAATGCAAATAAGGTGCTTTACAGTAATTATCAACCAAACTGCTTAACTTCAGTAATTGCCAAACTCGTGGAAAGAAGCACTCGAGAATTTTGTATAAGTAATTTTTAAGAGAATTCTAACTATTTCATAACTCCCTAAGATATCACTTGGTTATATAAAGTTGAATATAATAAGATAAGAGAAGCAAACGAAGCGGTGGATGTAATTTAATTAAATTATTCAGAAAGTTCAAGATTATAAGAACATAAGAACTCTTATAATTCTTATTATAACTTCTTATTTATAATTCTTATTATAAGGCCTTCTGTAACTACAGAAGGCCTGTTGGCCCATACGAGGCGGCTCCTATTTATAACCACCCAATTCCACTCATATACATATCCAACCCACGTTTGAAACAATCGAGGGACCCCACCTCCACCTTGTTACACGCTAATCAGTTCCACAAATCAACAACCCTGTTACTGAACCAGTATTTACCCAGGTCTTTGTTGTATCTAAACTTATTTAATTGATGCCAATTGTTTCGTGTTCTGTCTTGTGTTGATACTTTTAATACCCTAGTAATATTACCTTTCTTATGTTCATTCACCATTCACCATGTTCATTTATGTTAAATGTCCAAAACTATAAAACTAAACTGACAATGTTGAATTGTGTGACGACATCTAGCGGGTATCTCATAGTTACATATAACGGCGGTCAGTCATAGGACCAGTTGTATTATATACACCAGAGGTCAGTCCAGGACCAGTTGTATTATATACAACAGAGGTCAGTCCAGGACCAGTTGTATTATATACAACAGAGGTCATTCTAGGACCAGTTGTATTATATACAACAGAGGTCAGTCCAGGACCAGTTGTATTATATACAACAGAGGTCAGTCCAGGACCAGTTGTATTATATACAACAGAGGTCAGTCCAGGACCAGTTGTATTGGATATAATGCCTTACATCAGGAAAATATCTGATAATGACGTGAAGACAAGGGAACAATCCTTCACGCCCAGAAGGCAGACTGAAGGCACTAATAACCTTGATGTAACAGTTCAAAGCTCTACTGTAGCTCCTCTGTATGCTCCACTGTATGCTCCTCTGTATGCTCCACTGTATGCACCACTGTATGCTCCACTGTATGCACCACTGTATGCACCACTGTATGCTCCACTGTATGCTCCACTGTATGCTCCACTGTATGCACCACTGTATGCTCCACTGTATGCACCACTGTATGCACCACTGTACGCTCCACTGTATGCACCACTGTAACCCCTTCCGAGATCCGAACACCACTACGTAACCTATATTTTACATAAAAAATCCTTATAATCAACTAGAAAAAATATATATATATCTTTAGTGACGAAGTTTCGAATTAACTTATAATTTAGATGTATCCCAAAACTATTGAGATATGATACCATCAACATCAAGCTGGGGCAAGTTTCTGCCACCTCTTTCACCTTGAATACACGAAAGAATTAATTCATACTATGCATACAATAATTTATCTAAACATATGTATGGCAAAATTTGTATACCGGAGCAGAAACTGCGATAATTGTTTACATGGCGAGGCTGTGCGATATTTCTAAGTAGGGCAGGTACGATGGTGGCCGCGCTGGGCCACACGGCCGCCAGGTGGTGGTCTCGGCCGCTGGGCTCGTGTTCCGACATGTTTTTCTGGTCGCTGTTGATGAGTTTTCCTGCAGGAGTTGTGTCCCGGTGGTCGGCTGTGGCCCGTCAGTAGCTCCCCCTCGCATGCTCGGCCCCAAGGGGCGTGATGCAGCGTGGAAATAACAAATATCCTGAGCATTTATTCGTGCTTGACTTGGGGGCATCCACCACCTTTTTATTTCCCCAAATGTCAGCTCGAATGTTGATATATTTACGTCGTCACAGCCGGCTGTTATGATATTCTATAATGTACTTACATTTTGTTAAGTGTTATGTCGAATGTAATTTGCGTTATAGTTCAGTCATTGCGATAAACAATAACACAACATTCAAAATACCATTAACAGCTTGTAATATCTGACGGTTCCCTTTTACTGCATTGTTGTCCAATCATGCTATTTATATTTTCAGATTTCATTTTTTTTTGTACCCCTATCAACAACTTAGAATGGTCTGTACGTGGACGGCCTCGCCTTTTGTAGGCTCGGCGTTCGATCTTCGATGGTCAAAGTTGTTGGTCCTTGGACTCGATAAAGCGACGGAGAGACCCGTAGCGACACTCCCGCCGGAACCCACCATTCCTTCGTGGAACCAGATAATCCACCGACAGGCATTCGGGTGACGATGATCTTTCGCCTTCTGAGGAGGGTAATGGAAGGCGTTTCCATAGACGGTCAACATCACAGTAGGGCAGACAGACAGGAGGTGAAGCACCGCCCCCGTCCCCCACCCCGCCCGCCCGCCCGCAAAATGAGAACAAAATCCCTACCGGCCAAGGGCCCATACTGGCCCTTGGCCGGGAGTCCTATCACATGCTCAACCAAGGTAGGGAAAATTATCCTATTCCTAAAACTTTAATGATGTATTTTAATGACACTGCAGCCGTGTATAGTAGTAGTAGTGTTTGTTATACAATTAACCCGTGTATCACTATAATTAAGAAACATCTGTCACATGACTCGCGACGACCCTGACTCATCAGCCAGAACAATCACATAAACCACCCCTCTCCCTCCCCTCTACACCTCCACCCTCTCACCCCTACACCCCTCTCCCCGCTACAATTACACCCCTCTATACCTCCCTCCCTTCTACACCTCCACCATCCCTTTCTACAGATGCACCTGCTCCTCCAAACACGCTGTCATCCCACACTGTCACTTCCACACTGACATCTCCACACTGTCACCCCCACGCTGTCACCCCCCCCCCTCCCAACGCTTTCACCCCCACACTGTCACCACTACACTGTCACCTGTTATGATCCCAAGTAGCCTGAAAAACGAGTCTACCTGCCTGAGAGTTATTCCACCTACTAGACCCAATTGAGAGGTCAGAGGAACAATAGATATGTGAATATATATTAAATACATGACAGGTGTTAATGAATAGTTTAAAAGCATGGGCAGAGGATGAACATGTAAATAATTGACATGGAGGGAGATGTCGATATTATGCTGACGAGGTGTGAGGCTGGCAACGACGTCTTGACCTCACTTGAGCAGCAGCGGTCGTGAGAGGGGGTTGTACTGTTTTTGTGCTCCTGACAGCAAAGGAGGAACCCCTAGTTGTGTGCTTCTTCAAGAGGGAACCAGTCAGGCGTTTATGTATGAAACCTGGGGACGACTTAAAGTGCTCAAGTCAGGACTAGAAGAAGCCTTGTGAGGCAGTCCTATAGCGATTTTGTGGGTGACCTGTGAGCGCCATTGTTGAGGATTGGGACCTGAACGCCCTCGCATCAGATAAATTCTGTGATAAGCCTATTTAACCAGTTGTTAGTGATTGGCTGTGTTTGATCGTGTGCCCAGCGATCATGGCAAGTGTTTATGAATATAGTAGACATGTTTTATTAAGGCAGTGAGCTGAAATAAGAGGGTGGAGATAAGGGAACCAGCTGGAGGGGGCGACGACGCATCCCATCCTCGCTGAATGTCAGTAGGTGACTGAGGGAGGAGAACTCCTGACGGCTGCGACTGCCAGCGATGTTGAGTATGGACTCGCCCAGACGGGGGAGGACTGTTGCGACGTGTTAGAATTTAAAGAGATGTCGGATGGAAAAGATTTATGTTCTGTGAATACATTTAATTCTGTTTTAGTAGGGAAACATTTTTACTGGCACGGCAATGAAAATTGCAGGTTTGTTTGGGGAGGAGTTGATGGAAGAACTTCAAGGCCAGGGAAGAAGCTAATGGAGGAAACTTCGAGGCTGGAGAAGTGAATGCTGAACTCGGTGGGAAAGCAGAGCCCCATAGTGAGGAGCTGATATCAAGCAGTGTAGAGGAGCAGTGAAGAGTTTCACGTGTTTCTGTGGGATCAGTGGTGAAGCATCACTGGTGTTTGATGAGAACTTCATTGTGTAGCAGTTTGGGAGGACTGCAGAAGAGCCTTGTTGAATATTTTGGAGAGCCTAGAGTTATACATGGTAGTGAGCCTCTAGGAGCAGACCAGAGGTTCATGGTGACCACACAGTGTATAAGGGAAGGGCTTGAATGCTTATTGGCATGTAAGACGCAGTCTAAAGCGAGAGATTGATTTCTTTTGTGTTGGGGAATATTTATGCAGATGTAGAACATAAGAACAAAGGCAACTGCAGAAGGCCTGTTGGCCCATACGAGGCAGCTCCTATTTATAACCACCCAATCCCACTCATATACTTGTCCAACCCGCGCTTGAAACAATCGAGGGATCCCACCTCCACAATGTTACGCGGCAATTGGTTCCACAAATCAACAACTCTGTTACTGAACCAGTATTTACCCAAGTCTTTCCTAAATTTAAACTTATTCAATTTATACCCATTGTTTCGTTGTTCTGTCTTGTGTTGATACTTTTAATACCCTATTAATATCCCCTTTGTTATGTCCATTCACCCACTTGTAAACCTCTATCATGTCACCCCTAACTCTTCGCCTTTCCAGTGAATGCAACTTAAGCTTTGTTAATCTTTCTTCATATGAAAGATTTCTAATTTGGGGAATTAACTTAGTCATCCTACGTTGGACACGTTCAAGTGAATTTATATCCATTCTATAATACGGCGACCAAAACTGAACTGCATAATCTAAATGGGGCCTAACGAGAGCAAGATATAGCTTAAGAACCACACCAGGTGTCTTGTTACTAACGCTTCGATTAATAAATCCCAGTGTCCTATTCGCCTTATTACGAACATTCATGCATTGATCCTTTTAAGAACATAAGAACATAAGAACAAAGGTAACTGCAGAAGGCCTATTGGCCCATACGAGGCAGCTCCTATTCTATAACCACCCAATCCCACTCATATACTTGTCCAACCCGTGCTTGAAACAATCGAGGGACCCCACCTCCACAATGTTACGCGGCAATTGGTTCCACAAATCAACAACCCTGTTACTGAACCAGTATTTACCCAAGTCTTTCCTAAATCTAAACTTATCCAATTTATACCCATTGTTTCGTGTTCTGTCCTGTGTTGATACTTTTAATACCCTATTAATATCCCCCCGGTTATGTCCATTCATCCACTTGTAAACCTCTATCATGTCACCCCTAACTCTTCGCCTTTCCAGTGAATGCAACTTAAGCTTTGTTAATCTTTCTTCATATGAAAGATTTCTAATTTGGGGAATTAACTTAGTCATCCTACGCTGGACACGTTCAAGTGAATTTATATCCATTCTATAATATGGCGACCAAAACTGAACTGCATAATCTAAATGGGGCCTAACTAGAGCAAGATATAGCTTGAGAACCACACCAGGTGTCTTGTTACTAACGCTGCGATTAATAAATCCAAGTGTCCGATTTGCCTTATTACGAACATTTATGCATTGATCCTTTTGTTTTAAATTCTTACTAATCATAACTCCCAGATCCCTTTCGCAATCCGACTTCGCAATCACAACACCATCTAGCTCGTATCTTGTAACTCTATCATCATTACCTAACCTCAGAACTTTACATTTATCAGCATTAAACTGCATCTGCCAATCCTTTGACCATTTCAAAACCCTATGTAGATCAACTTGAAGTGATAGTGAGTCCTCCTCCGAATTAATTTCCCTACCGATTTTCGTATCATCGGCAAATTTGCAAATGTTGCTACTCAAACCTGAATCTAAATCATTTATATATATTATAAACAACAGAGGTCCCAGGACAGAGCCTTGAGGCACTCCACTTACAACATTTTCCCACTCTGACTTGATTCCATTTATACTAACTCTCTGTTTCCTTTGGTATAGCCATGCCCTAATCCAGCTTAATATAGCACCCCCAATACCATGAGACTCTATCTTTTTAATCAGTCTTTCATGTGGCACTGTATCAAAAGCTTTGCTAAAGTCAAGGTATACAACATCGCAATCCTTACCACTATCAACTGCCTCAATAATGCTAGAATAAAAAGATAACAAATTTGTTAAACATGAACGGCCATTTATAAAACCATGTTGCGACTCAATTATTAATTTATGTTTTTCAAGATGAAGACGAATTTTATTTGCTATTATAGATTCGAGTAACTTTCCCACAATAGACGTTAGGCTAATTGGTCGATAGTTAGACGCAAGTGATCTATCTCCTTTCTTAAAAACTGGTATCACATTAGCAACTTTCCAAAACTCTGGCACTCTGCCTGACTCTATTGATTTATTAAATATGGTTGACAGTGGGTCACAAAGCTCCTCTTTGCATTCTTTGAGCACCCTAGCAAACACTTCATCCGGCCCTGGGGATTTGTTTGGTTTGAGTTTTACTATTTGTTTAAGAACATCCTCCCTGGTAACTGTTAAACTCGTCAACCTGTCCTCGTCCCCACCCACATAGACTTGTTCGGCTGAAGGCATATTGTTAAGTTCCTCTTTAGTAAATACAGATACAAAATATTTATTAAAAATACTACTCATCTCTTCATCACTATCTGTTATTTGACCTGTCTCAGTTTTTAATGGACCTATCCTTTCCCTAGTCTTAGTACGATATAACTGAAAAAACCCTTTAGGATTTGTCTTTGCTTGCCCTGCTATGCGAACTTCATAGTTTCTTTTTGCTTTCCTTATCTCTTTTTTAACATTTCTAACCAGTTGTACGAATTCCTGTTCTAAAGTGACCTCCCCATTTTTAATCCTTTTGTACCAAGCTCTCTTTTTACCTATAAGGTTCTTCAAATTCTTTGTTATCCACTTTGGGTCATTAGTATTCGATCTATTCAATTTGTATGGTATACTACGTTCCTGTGCTTTGTTTAGAATATTCTTAAATAAGTTATATATTGAATCCACATCGAAATCCCCATTTAAGTCACCTATCGCTGGGTTCATGTCTCGCTCCAAGACCGGCCCACACCCCATACCCAAGCCTTTCCAATCAATTTGACCCAAAAAATTTCTTAGGCTATTAAAATCAGCTTTTCGAAAATCTGGCACTTTAACAGAATTTTCTCCTACTGGTCTATTCCATTCTATGCTAAATCTGATTTCTTTGTGATCACTGCTCCCTAGCTCACTCCCTATTTCGATGTCATTAATTTGCGTTTCCCTGTTAGTTAACACTAAATCTAAAATATTATTTTCCCGTGTTGGTTCCTTAATGTGTTGCGTAAGAAAGCAATCGTCAATTAATTCTAGAAAATCTTCTGCTTCACTATTCCCTGTTTTGTTCAACCAGTTTATTCCGCTAAAATTAAAGTCACCCATGACATAAATACTGTTAGATCTAGATGCTCTAGATATTTCATCCCATAGATGCTTTGCTTCCATTCTGTCTAAATTTGGTGGCCTATATATTACTCCTATTATAATATTATTAGCTTTTTCGTTTAATTCAATCCAAATAGTTTCTGTGTGTGGCTCTGTTTTGATTCCTTCTTTGAGACTACATTTCAAATTATCCCTAACATATATGGCTACTCCACCTCCTCGTCTAATATATCTATCTGTGTGAAATAGTTTAAATCCATATATTTGATATTCAGCTAATAGTTCTCTTTTGTTTTAAATTCTTACTAATCATAACTCCCAGATCCCTTTCGCAATCCGACTTCGCAATCTCAACACCATCTAGCTCGTATCTTGTAACTCTATCATCATTACCTAGCCTCAGAACTTTACATTTATCAGCATTAAACTGCATTTGCCAATCCTTTGACCATTTCAAAACCCTATCTAGATCAACTTGAAGTGATAGTGAGTCCTCCTCCGAATTAATTTCCCTACCGATTTTCGTATCATCGGCAAATTTGCAAATGTTGCTACTCAAACCTGAATCTAAATCATTTATATATATTATAAACAACAGAGGTCCCAGGACAGAGCCCTGAGGTACTCCACTAACAACATTATCCCATTCTGACTTAACCCCATTTACACTAACTCTCTGTTTCCTTTGGAATAGCCATGCCCTAATCCAAGTTAGTATAGCACCACCAATACCATGAGCTTCTATTTTTTTAATTAGTCTTTCATGTGGCACTGTATCAAAAGCTTTGCTAAAGTCAAGGTACACAACATCACAATCCTTACCACTATCAACTGCCTCAACTATGCTGGAATAAAACGTTAGCAAATTTGTTAAACATGAACGGTCATTTGTAAAACCATGTTGCGACTCATTTATTAATTTATGTTTTTCAAGATGGAGACGAATTGTATTTGCAATTATTGATTCAAGTAACTTTCTCACAATAGACGTTAGGCTAATTGGCCGATAGTTTGACGCAAGTGATCTATCTTCTTTCTTAAAAATTGGTACCACATTAGCTACCTTCCATGTCTCTGGCGCTCTGCCTGACTCTATTGATTTATTAAATATGTTAGACAGTGGCTCGGAAAGCTCCTCTTTGCATTCTTTAAGCACCCTGGCAAACACTTCATCCGGCTCTGGGGATTTGTTTGGTTTTAGTTTTTCTAATTGTTTAATTACATCCTCCCTGGTAACTGCTAAACTCGTCAACCTGTCCTCATCCTCACCCACATAGACTTGTTCGGCTGAAGGCATATTGCTAAGTTCTTTAGTAAATACAGATATAAAATATTTGTTAAAAATACTACTCGTCTCCTTGTCATGGGGGGATATTAATAGGGTATTAAAAGTATCAACACAGGACAGAACACGAAACAATGGATATAAATTGGATAAGTTTAGATTTAGGAAAGACTTGGGTAAATACTGGTTCAGTAACAGGGTTGTTGATTTGTGGAACCAATTGCCGCGTAACATTGTGGAGGTGGGGTCCCTCGATTGTTTCAAGCACGGGTTGGACAAGTATATGAGTGGGATTGGGTGGTTATAGAATGGGAGCTGCCTCGTATGGGCCAATGGGCCTTCTGCAGTTACCTTTGTTCTTATGTTCTTATGTTCTTATGTTCATTATCCGTTATTTGACCTGTCTCAGATTTTAATGGACCTATCCTTTCCCTAGTCTTAGTTCGATATACCTGAAAAAACCCTTTAGGATTTGACTTTGCTTGCTCTGCTATGCGAACTTCATAGTTTCTTTTTGCTTTCCTAATCTCTTTTTTAACATTTCTAACCAGTTGTATGAATTCCTGTTCTAACCTGACTTCCCCATTCTTAATCCTTTTGTACCAAGCTCTCTTTTTACCTATAAGGTTCTTTAAATTATTTGTTATCCACTTTGGGTCATTAGTATTCGACCTATTCAATTTGTATGGTATACTACGTTCCTGTGCTTTGTTTAGAATATTCTTAAATAAGTTATATATTGAATCCGCATCGAAATCCCCTTTTACGTCACCTATCGCTGGGTTCATGTCTCGCTCCAAGACCGGCCCACACCCCATACCCAAGAGTTTCCAATCTATTTGACCCAAAAAATTTCTTAGGCTATTAAAATCAGCTTTACGAAAATCTGGCACTTTAACAGAATTTTCTCCTACAGGTCTATTCCATTCTATGCTAAATCTGATTACTTTGTGATCACTGTTCCCTAGCTCACTCCCTATTTCGATGTCATTAATTTGTGTTTCCCTGTTAGTTAACACTAAATCTAAAATATTATTTTCCCGCGTTGGTTCCTTAATGTGTTGCGTAAGAAAGCAATCGTCAATTAATTCTAGAAAATCTTCTGCTTCACTATTCCCTGTTTTGTTCACCTAGTTTATTCCACTAAAATTAAAGTCACCCATGACATAAATACTGTTAGATCTAGATGCTCTAGATATTTCATTCCATAGATGCTTTGCGTCCATTCTGTCTAAATTTGGTGTTGAGAAGAGTTGAGCAGCCACTTGAGAGGGACAGTTGGTGAAGTCCGGATAAGCTGGGGCAAGTTTCTGCCACCTCTTTCACCTTGAATACACGAAAGAATTAATTCATACGATGCATACAATAATTTATCTAAACATATGTAAAGCAAAATTTGTAAACCGGAGCAGTAACTGCGATAATTGTTTACATGGCGAGGCTGTGCGATATTTCTAAGTAGGGCAGGTACGATGGTGGCCGCGCTGGGCCACACGGCCGCCAGGTGGTGGTCTCGGCCGCTGGGCTCGTGTTCCGACATGTTTTTTCTGGTCGCTGTTGATGAGTTTTCCTGCAGGAGTTGTGTCCCGGTGGTCGGCTGTGGCCCGTCAGTAGCTCCCCCTCGCATGCTCGGCCCCAAGGGGCGTGATGCAGCGTGGAAATAACAAATATCCTGAGCATTTATTCGTATCAAGTCAGTGGATCCAAGCATCCAAGTCAGTGGATGCTTGACTTGGGGCATCCACCACCTTTTTATTTCCCCAAATGTCAGCTCGAATGTTGATATATTTACGTCGTCACAGCCGGCTGTTGTGATATTCTATAATATACTTACATTTTGTTAAGTGTTATGTCGAATGTTATTTGCGTTATAGTTCAGTCATTGCGATAAACAATAACACAACATTCAAAATACCATTAACAGCTTGTAATATCTGACGGTTCCCTTTTACTGCATTGTTGTCCAATCATGCTATTTATATTTTCAGATTTCAACCTTTTTTGTATACCTATCAACAACTTAGAATGGTCGGTATGTGGACGGCCTCGCCTTTTGTAGGCTCGGCGTTCGATCTTCGATGGTCAAAGTTGTTGGTCCTTGGACTCGATAAAGCGACGGAGAGACCCGTAGCGTCACTCCCGCCGGAACCCACCATTCCTTCGTGGAACCAGATAATCCACCGACAGGCATTCGGGTGACGATGATCTTTCGCCTTCTGAGGAGGGTAATAGAAGGCGTTTCCATAGACGGTCAACATCACAGTAGGGCAGACAGACAGGAGGTGAAGCACCGCCCCTGTCCCCCACCCCGCCCGCCCGCCCGCCCGCCCGCAAAATAAGAACAAAATCCCTACCGGCCAAGGGCCCATACTGGCCCTTGGCCGGGAGTCCTATCACATGCTCAACCTAGGTAGGGAAAATTATCCTATTCCTAAAACTTTAATGATGTATTTTAATGACACTGCAGCCGTGTATAGTAGTAGTAGCACCTGTTATGACCCCAGGTAGCTTGAAGAACGAGTCTACCCCTATGAGAGCTATTCGATGAACTAGACCCAATTGAAAGGTCAGAGGAAGTATAGATATGTGAATGTATATTAAATACTTGACAAATGTCAGTGAATAGTTTAAAAGCATGGGCAGAGGATGAACATGTAAAGAAATGACATGACATGTCGATATTATGCTGACAAGGTGTGAGGCTCACAACGTCGTCTCGACCTCACTTGAGCAGCAGAGGTCGTGAGAGGGGGTTGAACTGTGCTCTCCTGGCAGCAAAGGAGGAACCCCTAGTTGTGTACACCTTCAAGAGGAGGGAACCAGTCAGGCGTTTATGTATGAAACCTGAGGACGACAAAGTGCTCAAGTCAGGACTGCAGGAAGCCTTGAGATGCAGTCCTATTGCGATTTTGTGGACGACCTGTGAACGCCATTGTTGAGGATGGAGACCTGAGCGCTCTCGCATCAGATAAATTCTGTGGTAAGCCTATTTAACCAGTTGTTAGTGATTGGCTGTGTTTGATCGTGTGCCCAGCGATCATGGCAAGTGTTTATGAATATAGTAGACATGTTTTATTAAGGCAGTGAGCTGAAATAAGAGGGTGGAGATAAGGGAACCAGCTGGAGGGGGCGACGACGCATCCCACCCTCGCTGAATGTCAGTAGGTGACTGAGGGAGGAGAACTCCTGACGGCTGCGACTGCCAGCGATGTTGAGTATGGACTCGCCCAGACGGGGGAGGACTGTTGCGATGTGTTAGAATTTAAAGAGATGTCGGATAGAAGAGATTTATGTTCTGTGAATACATTTAATTCTGTTTTAGTAGGGAAACATTTTTACTGGCACGGCAATGAAAATTGCAAGTTTGGGGGAGTTGATGGAAGGACTTCGAGGCCAGGGAAGAAGTTAATGGAGGAAACTTCGAGGCTGGAGAAGTGAATGCTGAACTCTGTGGGAGAGCAGAACCCCATAATGAGGAGTGACATCAAGCAGTGTGGAGCAGCAGTGAAGAGTTTCACGTGTCTGTGGGATCAGTGGTGAAGCATCACTGGTGTTTGATGAGAACGTCATTGTGCAGCAGTTGGGAGGATTGCAGAAGAGCCTTGTTGACTATTTTGGAGAGCCTAGAGGTATACATGGTAGTGAGCCTCCAGGAGCAAAACAGAGGTTCATAGTGATCACACACAATGTATAAGGAGAGTGCTTGAATGCTTATTAGCGTGTAAGACACAGTGTAAGGTGAGAGATTAGTTTATTTGTGTGTTGGGGAATATTTATGCAGGTGTTTCTGGTGTTTCAGCCATAGGCTGAGTTTTATATATTTTTGGGCTGATTGTACAATATTATAACGAGGAGATTTAACCCCCACTTAGTGAGGGAGTAGTAAGCCAAGAGTTGAGCAGCCATTTGATATGGATGGTTAGTGAAGCCAGGGCATGATATTGGATGGCTACCTGGGTTGTAGCAGCTTAGTGTTGTAAGTCAATATTTTCACTTCTTTTTATGTACTGTTGTATATGTTCTTTTGTTTATTAAATGTATACTGTTAGCTGGCTTTTGTTCTTGTCCTAGTGAGGCTTCCCAGAAAGCAGGCGAGAGAGAGAGAGAAAGGGTCACAGCTGCGGACAGGGTGACAGAATTCTAATTCAGAAAGGGGGAATTAGGAGATTCCAAACAAGGAGAGTGGTGGGGAGTCACGGCGGCTCAAGTAGGGTGTGTGGACAGGACAACGAAGCCAGTGCTGGAGCCGCACCCCTAGATATGTGATGCTGAGCCCTTCTCCATGGTCAAGAGGCGTACAGGGTGATCTGAGAAAACTTCAAGCGCTCTAAAGTTCATTGCTGGTTGACCGACGGTAGCGGGAGTGTGGCTGCCGAGGTCGGTTGTCTGTTCCGACAGAGTGGTTGGGGGACGTTGTCTACCTGTACGCGAACAGTCTGGTACAGTAACCAGAGCTCTCTTTGGAGGTTTAAGTTCCGTAAGCCCCAACCCCCTCAGGTCAGGATGCACCCCCACACTGTCACCCCCCCCCCACTGTCACCCCCACACTGTCACCCTCCCATGCTGTCACTCCCCACACTGTCACCCCCTCACTGTCACCATCACACTGTCATCCCTACACTGTCACCCCCTCACTGTCTCCCCACACTGTCACCACCAAACTATCACCTCCCACACTGTCACCCCCCACACTGTCATCCCCTCAATGTCACCACCACACACAATGTCACCACTACAATGTCACGCCAGTAGCCTGGTGGATAGCGCGCAGGACTCGTAATTCTGTGGCGCGGGTTCGATTCCCGCACGAGGCAGAAACAAATGGGCAAAGTTTCTTTCACCCTGAATGCCCCTGTTACCTAGCAGTAAATAGGTACCTGGGAGTTAGTCAGCTGTCATGGGCTACTTCCTGGGGGTGGAGGCCTGGTCGAGGACCGGGCCGCGGGGACACTAAAGCCCCGAAATCATCTCAAGATAACCTCAAGATAACCCCACACTGTCACCACCTTACAGCAGCCTTTCCTTCAAAGCGCTGTTGTTGACCACTAGGGAAGTCCAGAGTTGTAGAACAATAAACCTGCAGGTCTTGAGGCCCTCACACCTCCTCCCCACCAGCCACAGAGCGCCAGTGTCTTAATTTTTGTCCTTCCTCACTCCCCCCCTCGCCCGTACCCCTGCTGCCCTCCCCGGAGGGCTCCCTGCTGCCCTCCCCGGAGGGCTCCCTGCAGCCCTCCCCGGAGGGCTCCTCGCAGACTACTTTTCCTTGCGTTTACCTTTCTCTCAATTTCCCCATCAATCTGGCCGACCTTTTGAAGTCAACTCTCGAAGCATAGAGAACCACTCAGGGGTCTCCCGGGCAATGCCATTTGAGGCACTCTTGGCTTCTTCTTGATCATCAGGACCTTCAAATATTAGCTTCCTGTGGCTCCTTTATGTTAGTATTCCATTTTCTTCGGCGGCTGGAGCCATCGACTGCTGGCAACAGGAGGTGTGCTCGTATATATATCACTCTGATATCTATATCTATAAAAGATAATGTCTTTTTAGCTGTTTGTGACAGAGGTTCGGGGACATGTGCTATGGCTTGGCCTCATGAAATATAAATGGTGATGTTTGACTGTATGGGGAGTGTCATAAGAGGTGGACCATCAATACTCATATTTTAATAGAAGTGGCTTCTTTTGCGACAACTCAAATGACTCCTGTGAAGTAAAAAGGTGGTTCGGTTTCCATGGAATGTTCCTTAGATTTTCAGCTCTTCATCGGACACACGACATTATCACAACGTTGATACAACGTCACATGCAAGTAACAGGAGTAAAAATGGTGTTGGGTTTACACACTGTGTGTTTACCAACACATATACTGAATCTTCTGAGGGAGAGATAGAACGGAAAGAAAGGAGAGAAAATGGGAGATAGAGGGAAAGGGAGGGAGGGAGGGAGAGTGTGAGAGCGAATGTGAGGGGAAGAATGGCAGAGTACATGACGGAGGGAGGACAGAGAACGAAGGAGAAAGGGAACGAGATAGAACAAGAAGGAGGGAGGAAGAAAGAGAGAGAGAGAGAACAGGTGGGAAAGGAAATTATCAGGAAAAAGACCCCAAGGCATCAATTATGACTATATAGCACCGGGATGGGATCAGGATATTGATTTAGGATGGGACGGGGGGAAGGAATGGTGCGCAAGCACTTGGACGGTCGGGGATTGAACGCCGACCTGCATGAAGTGAGAAGGCATGAAGTGAAGGTATGATAACAAAACACTAAACCGTCTACAGTGATAGTAGTCATATCCAGTGGCCTCTCAGATGAGCTGGTTGATGCTTGGGTCACAACTTCCAGCTTTGACAGTCTTCCTCTACCCACACAGAATGAATTAAATAATATATCTGCGCTGATAGAGCAAGGCTCCTTAACTTCATGCTCCATCAAGAGGATGACTGTGACATACTTTTTACTGAATATGAACTAGACTCTGCTCTACATAAAGGCAAAGCAACATCAACCCGAGGAGGATGGAGTTACTTACGGCATACTACGTATGCTTCTGCTAGTGCCTGGGAATCCCTTGCTTGATTGTATAATATGAGCTATGTAACTGGGGAGCTTCTAAAGTCTCGGACCAACAGCCTTATTATTCCCATTCCTAAACCTAACCAGCAGTGTGCTTTTCGCCCAGTCTCCCTCACTAGTTGTCTTTGTGTCTAGAGAGGATGGTTCTAAACCGTCTAAACCTTTACAGAATTGGTAACTTGTTGTCTCCCCAGATATATAGCCCAACCACTTGGGCTGAGCACTGTGTCTTCACCGACGGCTCAGTCCAATCTTCTACTGGACGGACTGCAGCAGCATGTTGGTTTTATAAAAATAATATTTGCACAAAGACTGTCAGTGTCAGGTTAAACAACTGGCTGACCTCCACACAAGCAACACTAGCGGCACTACACCTACCTACCAGTACATTATAAAACATTGGAGGAGGAATAATATTTTGTTATTCAAAGTCTGCTCTTTAAACAATTGAAAACTTCTCCTGGAAGATCGACAGCAAGAACGTCATACTACCAATTATATGTGACCTAATCGCTGCACAGAGTAAAGGGTATCGAATCTTCTTTGTATGGATACCTTCACACATAAATATAACCCATCTTAATGACACTGATTGCAGCCAAATTAGCGTGTAACAAAGATAAAGTTGAATTAGATCTAGGTATCCCCATCTCTACTGTCAAACCTATATTGTTCCAAACACTCAGGTCTGATAGAACACGAACGACTGACTCCACCCGACCTGAAAACACCAGTATAAAAAGCTGGTTCTGACATGTTCAGATTCCAAACCTATGTTTATGGGCAGCACAAAACGTCCACCAGACTGTGCGACACAGTGGTTGCCAGGATCAGGTTGGGTTACCATTACCTGTGGTAGGTGGCTGCAGGTGACGGATCTCCCAATCCTGAGCACTCAAGGTGCAAACTCTGTGAGCAGGAACTGCGGCATGATCTTCCGCACTACATCACCGAATGCCCAGTTATTAGACCATTCAGACCAGTTGGCATGAGGTACTTGGAGCTTTATAATTACTTTATTCACTCGTGTTCTTGAAGATATCCTCATAATGCCCCCAGAGTCTGCCAGTGTAGAAAGCTTATCACATGCCTCTGTATGACTAACCATCCTGTGTGATGGGGATTTTTTGCATCACGTAGCTAGTTTGAGACACACTGTACTCCCCTTCATATAGTCTAGGGCAGTCGCACAAATGCAAATGTACCTAAATGTGTTAATAAAAAATAAAAATGCTATTATCGAAGATGAATCAACATAGGCAACGTTGATTCACCGCCGATAGCATAGATTCAACGTTACGCAAGCATGTTCTGCCCAGTGGGAGAGAGATGGGGAGGAAGGAACCTTGCACATGACGTCCTCCTATCCTGGAGGATAGGAGGACGTCATGTGCAAGTCCTCCTATCCTCCGTCGACCGTGCAGACGATAGTCTGCACATTCACTACAAATACCCTACATATACCATGCTCTTATACGCTTCACATACCCTTCACATACCCTGGGCACGTACCCTGGGCACGTACCCTGCACACGAATGCTGAACCTTACAGCCTTTCCACCTTGCAAGCGTTGTGTTCAATCATACACGAACGTTCATTCATTACTCACAGAGGCAGAGCCCAACTCTGCAATAAGTAAAACGCTCTAATTGAAGCGTGTTGCATTGTTGACGTGACCGCCGCCCACGCCTGCTTGCCCTGGCCGCCGCCCGCGCCTGCTTGCCCTGGCCGCCGCCCGCGCCTGCTTGCCCTGGCCGCCGCCCACGCCTGCTTGCCCTGACCGCCGCCCGCGCCTGCTTGCCCTGACCGCAGCCCGCGCCTGCTTGCCCTGACCGCCGCCCGCGCCTGCTTGCCCTGACTGCCGCCCGCGCCTGCTTGCCCCGACCGTCGCCCACGCCTGCTTGCCCTGACCGCCACCCACGCCTGCTTGCCCTGGCCGCCGCCCGCGCCTGCTTGCCCTGGCCGCCGCCCGCGCCTGCTTGCCCTGGCCGCGCCCGCGCCTGCTTGCCCTGGCCGCCGCCCACGCCTGCTTGCCATGCCCACCGCCCGCGCCTGCTTGCCCTGGCCGCCGCCCGCGCCTGCTTGCCATGCCCACCGCCCGCGCCTGCTTGCCCTGGCCGCCGCCCGCGCCTGCTTGCTCCTGACCGCCGCCCGCGCCTGCTTGCCCTGGCCGCCGCCCGCGCCTGCTTGCCCTGGCCGCCGCCCACGCCTGCTTGCCATGCCCACCGCCCGCGCCTGCTTGCCCCTGGCCGCCTCCCGCGCCTGCTTGCCCTGGCCGCCGCCCACGCCTGCTTGCCCTGGCCGCCGCCCGCGCCTGCTTGCCCTGGCCGCCGCCCGCGCCTGCTTGCCCTGACTGCCGCCCGCGCCTGCTTGCCCTGGCCGCCGCCCGCGCCTGCTTGCCCCTGACCGCCGCCCACGCCTGCTTGCCATGCCCACCGCCCGCGCCTGCTTGCCCTGGCCGCCGCCCGCGCCTGCTTGCCCTGACTGCCGCCCGCGCCTGCTTGCCCCTGACCGCCGCCCGCGCCTGCTTGCCCTGACTGCCGCCCGCGCCTGCTTGCCCTGACCGCCGCCCGCGCCTGCTTGCCCTGGCCGCCGCCCGCGCCTGCTTGCCCCTGACAGCCGCCCGCGCCTGCTTGCCCTGACTGCCGCCCGCGCCTGCTTGCCCTGGCCGCCGCCCGCGCCTGCTTGCCCCTGACCGCCGCCCACGCCTGCTTGCCATGCCCACCGCCCGCGCCTGCTTGCCCTGGCCGCCGCCCGCGCCTGCTTGCCCCTGACTGCCGCCCGCGCCTGCTTGCCCTGACTGCCGCCCGCGCCTGCTTGCCCCTGACCGCCGCCCGCGCCTGCTTGCCCTGACTGCCGCCCGCGCCTGCTTGCCCCTGACCGCCGCCCGCGCCTGCTTGCCCTGACTGCCGCCCGCGCCTGCTTGCCCTGACCGCCGCCCGCGCCTGCTTGCCCTGGCCGCCGCCCGCGCCTGCTTGCCCCTGACCGCCGCCCGCGCCTGCTTGCCCTGACTGCCGCCCGCGCCTGCTTGCCCCTGACCGCCGCCCGCGCCTGCTTGCCCTGACTGCCGCCCGCGCCTGCTTGCCCCTGACCGCCGCCCGCGCCTGCTTGCCCTGACTGCCGCCCGCGCCTGCTTGCCCTGACCGCCGCCCGCGCCTGCTTGCCCTGGCCGCCGCCCGCGCCTGCTTGCCCCTGACCGCCGCCCGCGCCTGCTTGCCCCTGACCGCCGCCCGCGCCTGCTTGCCCTGACTGCCGCCCGCGCCTGCTTGCCCTGGCCGCTGCCCGCGCCTGCTTGCCCTGGCCGCCGCCCGGGCCTGCTTGCCCTGGTCACCGGGCGCGGCCTCGCCTTGTTCTTTGTGGCTGCCTCAACACAGCTATTTTTATATATATATATATATATATATATATATATATATATATATATATATATATATATATATCCACATATCTATCCATATATCCTTTATTCATATATCCATCAGTTGTTTCCATATATTTAACCATCCATCTATACCCAACTATCCATCCTCCCAATTATCCATCAATCTTTCTATCCATGCTCCTATTCATCCATTTATCCATCTAATTATTCCTTTACTCATCCATTTATGTATCTCGTTATCTATCCACCTATTCATATATCCTTCAATCTATTCCTTCATC
Source organism: Procambarus clarkii (assembly GCF_020424385.1). Lineage (NCBI taxonomy): Eukaryota > Metazoa > Arthropoda > Malacostraca > Decapoda > Cambaridae > Procambarus > Procambarus clarkii. The sequence continues at coordinate 12,885,234 of NC_059596.1, read as the reverse complement.
CATTTATCAATCCAATTTTCCATCTATCCAGATATCTATATATCTATTCACGTAGCTGTCTTTGTATATATCATCTATTCATTCATCAATCCACCTATCCATTCATTTATCCATCTATCATTCTATTCATCCATGTATCATTCTATCCATCCATCTATTCACCCATCTTTCTATCCATCTATCAATACATTTACTTATCTATCTATCTATATCTATCCATCCATTCTTCAGTCTGTTCATCTTTCATTGTCTCTATCCATTTATCTCTCCATCTCTCCCCTTATCCATCATTCTATCTATCCATCTATTCATCCATATATCTTGATCCATCCATCAGTGCATCCATCTATCCAACTATCTATCCATCTATCTAACTATCCATCCATCTAACAATCCATCCATCTATTCCTCTATATTTTTATTTATCTATTCATCTAAATATTTCTCTATTAATTGATCTATCTATCCATCTTTCCATCCATCTCTATATCTATCCAATACTCTACTCATCAATCCACCCATCTTTCTATTCACCACTTCATCCATCTACTCGTCTATCTATCCAACACTTCATCTTTCTATTCATTTATTTATTTATCCATCTATGCATCTACCCAACCATTTATGCATCTACCCAACCATCTATTAATCTAACCAACCATCTATTAATCTACCCAACTATCTATTAATCTACCCAACTATCTATTAATCTACCCAGCCATCTATGCATCCATCTATCTATTGCCTGTCTGTCAGTCTCTGTCCTTGTCTGTCTGGCATGTGTTTCTGTCTCTTTCTCTCTTACAAACAGATAACTGTCTCACGTGAGGGTTGGTCGCTGGTCAAAGGCGAGGTTAAGATCTGAAATTCCCCACGAGTGTAATAGTGCCCCCCCTGCCCCCCCCCCCCCCCCCCCCGCTACACTATGAAGGGGGCCGTGTCTTGATAAACATTTTAAGGCAGCGGGATATCACCGCCCACGGGGTGGGTATGGGGTGCATAATAATGACAGGCATAGAAAATGGGGATGATCGTGTCTGTTTTGTGTGAGTACGGGCAAATTATGGCTATTATGAAATTTATGTTATTTCTTTGTGGTCGGTGAATATGACAATAAGATTTTTTTTTGGTTAATGTTTGTTTTCAAAATATTTAGTTGAGTAGTTGGCGGGTAGTGCCAGTGATCGTGGTGGGGGTCTGAATGTGACTCTGGCGTGCTGTTCTCTTATGAGTTATGGCGACCCCCGACCAGCCTATGTTCATCCCGTACCTCAGACCATTCACACACCATTTGGGTGAAGCAAGCCTTTCTAAGCAATCTATTTTTTCTCTGTTATGTCTACTATATATATTTCTCTCTAACACACACATTCACACACACACACACACATCCCCAGGAAGCAGCCCGTAGCAGCTGTCTAACTCCCAGGTACCTATTTACTGCTAGGTGAACAATGACATCAGGTAAAAGAAACTGTCCGTTTGTTTCCGCCTCGGGCGGGAATCGAACCCGGGTCCTTAGAACTACGACCCTCAAGCGCTGTACACTCAGCCGTGAGGCCCCGCGAGTGTGTGTGCGCGTGTGCGTGCACGCGCGTGCATCAGAGCGAGCACCATTACCCAACACAAGCGTCGATCACCCACCACCAAACGCGTCATCATTGCCGTAAATGCAAATGGAATAATTGTCCAACTGCAATTACGTCCAGATAATGTTTTTAAATTGGAGTTCGAATATTATACAGTCAGGACATTACAGTGAAAAAAGGGGGGCGGAAGGGGGAGGGGGAGGGGCGGTCGACCCCACTGTTGGTGAAGGCTTTTTGTACCTGCTGTATTACGGGTCACTGCTCACGAGTCCGGAGGTAGGTAGGGTAGTTATCTGGAGAAATCGCTAGGTCAGTATGAGGGTGAAGCACTGGGACCGGGTATGAAGACTATAGGAGCTGAGATATGAGGACGGAGTGAGGGGGTGCCTAGCCACTCGGGTTATCGGGGATCGAACGCCGACCGTGCAAGAAGCAACACCGGCGATATACCGGAACAGTCCAAGTGTATTTACGGGTCTTGAATCAGTAACCTTGAATCAAATGAGAGTGTTAATGAGTTAGAAAGTTAAGGTTTCAGTGACCTGGGGACATGAGTTTATGAAGCACGAACCATCGTTGTGTCTCACTTTGTGTCACTGTGTTACACAGGTCCAGGTTCGAGGCTCTCGATCACAGCTGTTTAGCGTCACATACAAAGAGAGGGAATTATCAGGAGAAAGCACTAAGCCAGTACAACTATATTGCTCTTGGGAGGGATACGAGGATAAGGATTTAGGATGAGACGGAATGGTGCCCAACCACTTCGACGGTCGAGGAATTGAACGCTGACCTGCAAGAAGCGGGGCCGCCGCTATACCGCCCAGTCCAAGTGGTTGGTTATGAAAAGACGAAAATTTATTGAACAACGAATCTGATCCATACTTACAGCAGAATACAATAATACAGGGAACTGCAGAAGGTCTACATTGGTCCATACAGGCAGCTCCTTGTTTAACATGTTACTGTATTGTCTAATACATGCTGAAGCCATGGCCCCCCCCCTCCGTGGGCCACACTTCAGTTGATACATTGTAGTCAGATGATTAGTAATGTGGCTAAATGGTTCTCCTATACACCTCCCACTGGTATATAAGGTACGGGGGAGGGGTGGTTGGGGTGAGGGTAGTGCCAGGGATAGTCTCTATCCTCCCCCCTCCTCTTGACCCCATTCACTCTTGAACCCCCTCCCCCCATTTTCCCAATTCCCTTCGTCCCTCTTCTCCCCCCTTTCTCTCCTTCGTCCCCCTTCCCTAATGCTTCCCCCCCCATCTCCCCTTAGTTCTCCCCCTCCCATGCCTTCTCTCAGAAAATGTATTGTTAAGAAGTTCAGAAACAGCTGTACGAGTCTCGTCCGCCCCCTCTCCCCTCCCACCGCACATTCGTCCTCCCCTCTCCTTGCCCCTTTGCTTCCCACTCTCCCCTACCCCCCCTTGGTCCTACACCCCTCTCTCCCTTCCCTCTTTCCCTCTCTTTCCTTTCCCTCACAAAATGGTTTATTAAATAGGACAGAAAAAACTGTATGGGTCTACTATCTTTCCCATCCTTCTCCCCCATTTCCTCCCTATCCCCCACTACCTCCCTCTCTCACATCAGTTTGCCCCCCCCCTACCACCTATCTCCTCCTCACCCCCATTCCCCACTTCCACCTCTTCCTATTCTCTCCGAAAATATATGATTATCAACATGTGCGGGTAAACGGCGGGAGAATAACTTCACTCTCGACAAATATCACATTCCAGACTTCATCAGGGAAAAAATGTCAGACTTCACGAACATCGCGAAGCAGTCACATATATATATATATATATATATATATATATATATATATATATATATATATATATATATATATATATATATATATATATATATATATATATATATATATATATATTAGTATATTTTGGTAGCAGTCTTTCCTGTAGACATATATTATTAAATATGACCGAAAAAGTAAGATTAATAATTCTAACACGAATTTTCTCGATCTTTCTTACGTTTCTTTTCACTGTTGATGGTAATTCAAAGATCAATTCTCCAAAATTCATTTTTATTTCTAGTCTGACGCGACACTTGAGCGCGTTTCGTAAAACTTATTACATTTTCAAAGACTTTAGTTTACAAACACACAACTGAAACTGAATAGAGCTTACACATCTTCGATTTTATATCTACATTTGGGTGAGGTGGATGAGGTGAAAACAAACTTTCAACAATGGGTATTGAATGGGTATTAAATTCAAACACAAGACAGAACACGAAACAATGGGTATTGAATGGAAGTAATTGTAGAAAGCCTATTGGTCCATATTTCTTGATGCTTCTATATTGGAGCGGAGTCTTGAAGTGGGTAGAATATAGTTGTGCATTAATTGGCTGTTGATTGCTGGTGTTGACTTCTTGATGTGTAGTGCCTCGCAGACGTCAAGCCGCCTGCTATCGCTGTATCTATCGATGATTTCTGTGTTGTTTGCTAAGATTTCTCTGGTGATGGTTTGTTTGTGGGAAGAGATTATATGTTCCTTAATGGAGCCCTGTTGCTTATGCATCGTTAAACGCCTGGAAAGAGATGTTGTTGTCTTGCCTATATACTGGGTTTTTTGAGGCTTACAGTCCCCAAGAGGGCATTTGAAGGCATAGACGACGTTGGTCTCTTTTAAAGCGTTCTGCTTTGTGTCTGGAGAGTTTCTCATGAGTAGGCTGGCCGTTTTTCTGGTTTTATAGTAAATCGTCAGTTGTATCTTCTGATTTTTGTCTGTAGGGATAACGTTTCTACTGACAATATCTTTCAGGACCCTTTCCTCCGTTTTATGGGCTGTGGAAAAGAAGTTCCTGTAAAATAGTCTAATAGGGGGTATAGGTGTTGTGTTAGTTGTCTCTTCAGAGGTTGCATGGCGTTTCACTTTCCTTCTTATGATGTCTTCCACGAAACCATTGGAGAAGCCGTTGTTGACTAGGACCTGCCTTACCCTACAGAGTTCTTCGTCGACTTGCTTCCATTCTGAGCTGTGGCTGAGGGCACGGTCGACATAAGCGTTAACAACACTCCTCTTGTACCTGTCTGGGCAGTCACTGTTGGCATTCAGGCACATTCCTATGTTTGTTTCCTTAGTGTAGACTGCAGTGTGGAAAACTCCGCTCCTTTCCATGACTGTTACATCTAGAAAGGGCAGCTTCCCATCCTTCTCCATCTCGTAAGTGAAACGCAACACAGAATTCTGCTCAAATGCCTCCTTCAGCTCCTGCAGATGTCTGACATCAGGTACCTGTGTAAAAATGTCGTCAACATACCTGCAGTATATGGCCGGTTTCAAGTTCATGTCGACTAAGACTTTTTGCTCGATGGTACCCATGTAGAAGTTTGCAAACAGGACACCTAGGGGAGAACCCATGGCGACCCCATCTACTTGCTTATACATGTGTCCATCCGGGCTCAAGAAGGGTGCCTCTTTAGTACAAGCTTGGAGTAGTTTCCTTAGACTGTTTTCTGGTATGTCAAGAGGAGTACAGGCCGGATCACGGTACACTCTGTCGGCTATCATCCCGATTGTTTCATCCACAGGTACGTTGGTAAACAGAGATTCTACGTCCAACGAGGCTCTTATCCCTGTGGCCCGTGTTCCCCGCAGCAAGTCAACAAATTCCTTTGGAGACTTCAGGCTGAAGGCGCAAGGGACATAAGGAGTCAGCAAGCCGTTGAGTCGTTTCGCCAGTCTGTACGTGGGTGTGGGTATCTGGCTGATGATTGGCCGAAGTGGGTTTCCAGGCTTGTGTGTCTTGACATTTCCATACGCATATCCAGGTTTATATTCCCCAATAATCTTTGGCAGGTGGAGTCCAGATTTCTTGGCGTTCACAGTTTCGATCAATTTGTTGACCTTTGCTTTCAGTTCGGCTGTAGTGTCCTTCGTTACCTTTGGAATTTAGTTTGGTCAGAGAGTATGAGGTTCATTTTCGCCAGATATTCGTCTTTTTTAAGAATGACGTATATTGGCGACTTGTCGCCTCTCCTGACAGTATGGTCTTCTGTAGTTGCCTCGATTCTTTCCTCCTTCTGCAATAAATTACCATCATCAGTGAAAAGAAACTCCAAGAAAGATCAAGAAAATTCGTGTCAGATTTAGGAAGTGACTTGGTCCTTGAGGTTGAAATGCAAGGTCATATATAATATATATATATATATATCTTGGTATATGGATATTGCCATATTATATATCCATATATTAAATATGACCGAAAAAGTAAGATTAATAATTCTAACACGAATTCTCAACTTTGTAAAATCTCCGTACTGCATTGAACAACACCTCGACATTCACAGACCGACATCACCTCCTGAAACAAGGATAATCAAGAAACTAACAACGTTATATGGAGGACCTATGGCAATTCCACGACCAAGAGATGGCTTCCTGAACCTTGCAGGAATCAACCTCACTGAGGACCAAGTCACTCTCCTAAATCTGGGTATAAACTGTCACGTTATGTCCAGACCAAGTGAGATGGCCCGGAAAGTGGAGTTGGAGATTCTGTTGGACGACATATTCGACCTCGAGACACAAAAGAAGGTCACCACCAAAGATACCTTACAAGCAGAACTTATTGCGGAAGGAGGAAAGAATCGAGGCAACTACAGAAGCACCATACTGTCCCCCGAGCTCAAAGCGGCAGCTAAGAGCCTTCGTGAGAACAAGGAGATAGTTGTCAGGAGAGGCGACAAGTCGCCAATATACGTCATTCTTAAAAAAGACGAATATCTGGCGAAAATGAACCTCATACTCTCTGACCAAACTAAATTCCAAAGGGTAACGAAGGACACTACAGCCGAACTGAAAGCAAAGGTCAACAAATTGATCGAAACTGTGAACGCCAAGAAATCCGGACTCCACCTGCCAAAGATTATTGGGGAATATAAACCTGGATATGCGTATGGAAATGTCAAGACACACAAGCCTGGAAACCCACTTCGGCCAATCATCAGCCAGATACCCACACCCACGTACAGACTGGCGAAACGACTCAACGGCTTGCTGACTCCTTATGTCCCTTGCGCCTTCAGCCTGAAGTCTCCAAAGGAATTTGTTGACTTACTGCGGGGAACACGGGCCACAGGGATAAGAGCCTCGTTGGACGTAGAATCACTGTTTACCAACGTACCTGTGGATGAAACAATCGGGATGATAGCCGACAGAGTGTATCGTGATCCGGCCTGTACTCCTCTTGACATACCAGAAAACATTCTAAGGAAACTACTCCAAGCTTGTACTAAAGAGGCACCCTTCTTGAGCCCGGATGGGCACATGTATAAGCAAGTAGATGGGGTCGCCATGGGTTCTCCCCTAGGTGTCCTGTTTGCAAACTTCTACATGGGTACCATCGAGCAAAAAGTCTTAGTCGACATGAACTTGAAACCGGCCATATACTGCAGGTATGTTGACGACATTTTTACACAGGTACCTGATGTCAGACATCTGCAGGAGCTGAAGGAGGCATTTGAGCAGAATTCTGTGTTGCGTTTCACTTACGAGATGGAGAAGGATGGGAAGCTGCCCTTTCTAGATGTAACAGTCATGGAAAGGAGCGGAGGTTTCCACACTGCAGTCTACACTAAGGAAACAAACATAGGAATGTGCCTAAATGCCAACAGTGACTGCCCAGACAGGTACAAGAGGAGTGTTGTTAACGCTTATGTCGACCGTGCTCTCAGCCACAGCTCAGAATGGAAGCAAGTCGACGAAGAACTCTGTAGGGTAAGGCAGGTCCTAGTCAACAACGGCTTCTCCAATGGTTTCGTCGAAGACATCATAAGAAGGAAAGTGAAACGCCATGCAACCTCTGAAGAGACAACTAACACAACACCTATACCCCCTATTAGACTATTTTACAGGAACTTCTTTTCCACAGCTCATAAAACGGAGGAAAGGGTCCTGAAAGATATTGTTAATAGAAACGTTATCCCTACAGACAAAAATCAGAAGATACAACTGACGATTTACTATAAAACCAGAAAAACGGCCAGCCTACTCATGAGAAACTCTCCAGACACAAAGCAGAACGCTTTAAAAGAGACCAACGTCGTCTATGCCTTCAAATGCCCTCTTGGGGACTGTAAGCCTCAAAAAACCCAGTATATAGGCAAGACAACAACATCTCTTTCCAGGCGTTTAACGATGCATAAGCAACAGGGCTCCATTAAGGAACATATAATCTCTTCCCACAACCAAACCATCACCAGAGAAATCTTAGCAAACAACACAGAAATCATCGATAGATACAGCGATAGCAGGCGGCTTGACGTCTGCGAGGCACTACACATCAAGAAGTCAACACCAGCAATCAACAGCCAATTAATGCACAACTATATTCTACCCACTTCAAGACTCCGCTCCAATATAGAAGCATCAAGAAATATGGACCAATAGGCTTTCTACAATTACTTCTTGTGTTTTGAATTTAATATTCAATACCCATTGTTTCGTGTTCTGTCTTGTGTTGAAAGTTAATTTAATACCTCATTGAAAACTGTTTTCACATCATCCACCTCACCCAAATGTAGATATAAAAAATCGAAGATGTGTAAGCTCTATTCAGTTTCAGTTGTGTGTTGTGTAAACTAAAGTCTTTGAAAATGTAATAAGTTTTACGAAACGCGCTCAAGTGTCGCGTCAGACTAGAAATAAAAATGAATTTTGGAGAATTGATTTTTGAATTACCATCAACAGTGAAAAGAAACGTAAGAAAGATTGAGAAAATTCGTGTTAGAATTATTAATCTTACTTTTTCGGTCATATTCGGTCATATTTAATATATATATATATATATATATATATATATATATATATATATATATATATATATATATATATATATATATATATATATATATATATATATATATGTCGTACCTAGTAGCCAGAACGCACTTCTCAGCCTACTATGCAAGGCCCGATTTGCCTAATAAGCCAAGTTTTCCTGAATTAATATATTTTCCAAATTTTTTTCTTATGAAATGATAAAGCTACCCATTTCATTATGTATGAGGTCAATTTTTTTTTATTGGAGTTAAAATTAACGTAGATATATGACCGAACCTAACCAACCCTACCTAACCTAACCTAACCTATCTTTATAGGTTAGGTTAGGTTAGGTAGCCGAAAAAAAGCTAGGTTAGGTTAGGTTAGGTAGGTTAGGTAGTCGAAAAAACATTAATTCATGAAAACTTGGCTTATTAGGCAAATCGGGCCTTGCATAGTAGGCTGAGAAGTGCGTTCTGGCTACTAGGTACGACATATATATATATATATATATATATATATATATATATATATATATATATATATATATATATATATATATATTTATATTATACCTAGAAGGGGTACCACCTCTGGTGCAAGTGTAGGGACCCATAGCCTCGGAGAAGAAAATAAAGAGTACTCAGAGAAGACCTTGTGGATCCTCACTGAACACTTTGATATTTTCTTCTCCTACCACCCCTATTCTTTTGGTATGTGTGTATATTTATCTAACTTTATTTGAAAATGTCATTACACAAAAAAAGTTACAATATTGATTACATGCAGGGTACAAGGCTGCTTGTCACAAGTTGAACAGCTCCTCCAGCTCCTCAGATGGCGGGCAGGAACCATGGATGCAGTGAGCATTTCCTCTCTGGATTGCCACACTAAGGCGCTGAAAAAGAAAACTGGCAGCTCTAGGGTCTCTAGTTGTTTCGATTAGCTTAGACCCCAACTCCTTCAAAAAGCTAGCAGCACTTTTACCCCAGGCACCAAGTGTCTCTGAGGCAATGGGGACAAAATTGTAGTGGTGCTCAAGGTCTCTGTATTTACGTGACTTGGCCGCTTCCCGGTGATTGGCAGCTCCTCCTGCTTGTGTAGCACTGAAGTCAACATAGGTATTGGCTAAAGTTGAAACGCAAGTGTAGTCCCACACCAACTGTCTACCATTCTTCCAGGGGTTCACCGTGATTCCGTCTGGGCGACCGACAGGCTCATCAGAGTTGCGGGACATTAGGTAACGGGGCTCTCTCTCTGCTGGACAACCGGCTGTGGTAAGGCTTCTCTTAATAATGTCATTGACCTCGCCGTGTCTTGCATGCCATCCTCCTGTCCTTTGGCAGAGAAGGCCATGCCGTCCGTACCTGTCGGCCTCTGCCTCGCCGCAAATACACCTGTATTCGGTGTGGATTGGGGCAGCGAGGCGGAGAGCCACGGCAATTCGGAGGGCCTGCGGTGTGAGACGGGTGCCGGTTGCTGACATTGGGGTTGCTAATAGGAAATCACCTGCATGGGGAGCTGCTACAGCTCTAAGTCGGGCAGTGTCATGTGGTGTTGTCGCAGCTTCTAGCAAAGTCGCAGCTTCTTGGTCGGCAATGGGGCGATCCCAGCTGGATTGCTTATGGGCTTCAGAAGGCGGTGGTTGGGGTGCTGGTCCTGCGAGAGAGACCCATTTGGTTGTGCAGTCTGTGAAGCTGGGATCATGTACCCCTGCCTGTTGAACTAGGTGCTCAGGTAGGATTTCCTTCACCAAGTTGTCAGACCCCACTGAAGAGGACAGGAACGCTGGTACAGCAATTTGTGTTGCTGTGCGCACGCCAAGGCCCCCGAGTCTGACAGGAAGGGAGGCCTGTTTCCACTGTGAGTCGCTGAGGGAAAGATTGAGGGCTTTTTCTAGTGTTGATTTCAGCAAGCTGTCGTACTCTTCTAATTTAATATTGTTGAAAGATGGCGAACATCTTAGAAAGTAGGTCAGCCTGGGGAGGGACAAGCATCTGGTGATGAGGTAAAGTGCATCATGAGCATCGATGTCTTCAATCCTCTCGTTCATCCTCTTCAGGTCAGTGATCTTCTTACCAAGGACCTCGTCGATGGCATTCCTTCCAAGAGGAGCACCTAGGAGTGTGCTGTCCTCAGGGTTGGTTGTATGAATGTCAGGCAAAACAACCTTTATTTGCTCTATTATGTGCTGGTTGGTGGAGGTTATTTCGCACTTGGAAGGGTTCAGGGTGAGGCCTAGGCTTGCTCCTTGCTCCTGAATTATTCTTATGTCGTCCAAGAGTGAGGCTGGGGAGCCAGCTAGAGTACCATCGTCCAAAAACCAAATGTTGAGCTCACTGGACAGGTTATCGGTGACTTCCTTGATGACTAGGCAGAAAAGAAAAGGAGCAAGGGGGTCACCCTGTTGGACACCTTCTTGTGATTCAATTTCATGTTCCCCAAAAAGCAGAGTTAGATTCTTGCTGTAGCATGAGTTTACAAACGGGTAGAGGGAAGGAAAAAGGCGATGAACCGCACTGAGTACTGCATCCCTTCTAACCAGATTGAAAGCATTTTTGAAGTCCAGCTTTATCAGGGCTTTTTCATCCGTAATGTTGGCAATGTAGGCTCTAGCTGCATGAGCCGCTGCCTCACACCCTTGGGGAATGCCAAACCCAAGCTGTTTTGGCTTCAGCATGTCGGCTGCTGCCTGACTAACTGCTCTAGCAGCAGCCTTAGCGACGAGACGCCGGAGTGAATTGCCCACAGCTATCGGTCTGATTCCTCCATCTTTTTTCCTCAGGGCACAGAGGGTAGCGCCAAAAAAGAGAGGCCGTATGGTCTCTGGTATGTTGCCAGCTAGACATGTGTTGGCGAATCTAGTTAGTTCCACCAGGAGGCCCTGTGCAATGTCTCCCAGTGCAGGGTTGAGCATTTGTTTGATGTGGTTGGGTCTTAGTCCTGTGAACCCGCCTGCTGATCCTGGTGGTACCACCAGGATCAGCAGGTGGGTTATATATATATATATATATATATATATATATATATATATATATATATATATATATATATATATATATATATATATATATATATATATGGGGAGGGGAGGGGGGTGGAATAGGAAGTTAAGAAGTACAAGGAGAAGGCGGGAAGGAGGAGGAGGAGGAGATAGATGAAGAGAAGAATATGGAAGGATGGAGATCAAAGGGCAGGACACGACGGAGGCCAGGACACGACGGAGGGCAGGACACGACGGAGGGCAGGATACGACGGAGGGCAGGATACGACGGAGGGCAGGATACGACGGAGGCCAGGACACGACGGAGGGCAGGACACGACGGAGGGCAGGACACGACGGAGGGCAGGATACGACGGAGGGCAGGATACGACGGAGGGCAGGATACGACGGAGGGCAGGACACGACGGAGGCCAGGACACGACGGAGGGCAGGACACGACGGAGGGCAGGACACGACGGAGGGCAGGATACGACGGAGGGCAGGATACGACGGAGGGCAGGATACGACGGAGGGCAGGATACGACGGAGGGCAGGATACGACGGAGGGCAGGACACGACGGAGGGCAGGACACGACGGAGGGCAGGATACGACGGAGGGCAGGATACGACGGAGGGCAGGATACGACGGAGGGCAGGATACGAAGGAGGGCAGGATACGACGGAGAGCAGGATACGACGGAGGGCAGGATACGACGGAGGGCAGGATACACACGGAGGGCAGGACACGACGGAGGGCAGGACACGACGGAGGGCAGGATACGACGGAGGGCAGGATACGACGGAGGGCAGGACACGACGGAGGGCAGGACACGACGGAGGGCAGGACACGACGGAGGGCAGGACACGACGGAGGGCAGGACACGACGGAGGGCAGGATACGACGGAGGGCAGGACACGACGGAGGGCACGACACGACGGAGGGCAGGATACGACGGAGGGCAGGATACGACGGAGGGCAGGATACGACGGAGGGCAGGACACGAAGGAGGGCAGGACACGAAGGAGGGCAGGACACGAAGGAGGGCAGGACACGAAGGAGGGCAGGACACGAAGGAGGGCAGGATACGACGGAGGGCAGGATACGACGGAGGGCAGGACACAAAGGAGGGCAGGACACGAAGGAGGGCAGGACACGAAGGAGGGCAGGATACGACGGAGGGCAGGATACGACGGAGGGCAGGACACGACGGAGGGCAGGACACGAAGGAGGGCAGGACACGAAGGAGGGCAGGATACGACGGAGGGCAGGACACGACGGAGGGCAGGATACGACGGAGGGCAGGACACGACGGAGGGCAGGACACGAAGGAGGGCAGGACACGAAGGAGGGCAGGATACGACGGAGGGCAGGATACGACGGAGGGCAGGACACGAAGAAGGGCAGGACACAAAGGAGGGCAGGACACAAAGGAGGGCAGGACACGACGGAGGGCAGGATACGAAGGAGGGCAGGATACGACGGAGGGCAGGATACGATGGAGGGCAGGATACGACGGAGGGCAGGACACGACGGAGGGCAGGATACGACGGAGGGCAGGACACGACGGAGGGCAGGATACGACGGAGGGCAGGATACGAAGGAGGGCCTAATAGTTATGGTGGTACGTTGGTGATGGTCCCTGTACCATCACCACCGTAACTGTACCATCACCACCGTAACTGTACCATCACCACCGTAACTGTACCATCACCACAGTAACTGTACCATCACCACAGTAACTGTACCATCACCACCGTAACTGTACCAAATAACGTCTCGAGGGTTGATCTAAGAGGTAGTGTAGCGTAGTGTGGTGGCGGGAGGGAGGGAGTTATCTGGGGAAAGCGCCAAGTCATTACAACTATATAGCACTTGCAAGGGGTCAGGATAAGGATTTGGGATGAGAAGGGGGGCGGGGGATGGAGTGCCTAAGCACCTGGACGGTCGGGGATTGAACGCCGACCTGCATGAATCGAGACCCTCGATCTACCGTCCAGCCCAAGTGGTTGGGCAGTGTGAGGTGGAGATGTCTCCTTATATACTAATATTTGTAGGCGTTAAATATTGTCCTTAAGAATGAGGATATTGGGCAGCGTAACTGTGGTTGGGTGTGTGAGTTAACATATGGCTTTTGTACCAGGTATTAATCCCGCCCCCCCCCCACACACCTTTAACTTGCCGACAGGGTGAAGGGCAGACAGACAGAGTGAGATGCAGACAGACAGAGTGAGGGTCAGCCAGAGTGAGGAGCAGACAGACAGAGTGAGATGCAGACAGACAGAGTGAGGGTCAGCCAGAGTGAGGAGCAGACAGACAGAGTGAGATGCAGACAGACAGAGTGAGGGGCAGCCAGAGTGAGGAGCAGACAGACAGAGTGAGGGGCACACAGAGTGAGTGAGGGACAGCCAGAGTGAGGAGCAGCCAGAGTGAGGAGCAGACAGACAGAGTGAGGGGCAGCCAGAGTGAGGGGCAGACAGACAGAGTGAGGGGCAGCCAGAGTGAGGAGCAGACAGACAGAGTGAAGGATAGGCAGACAGAGTGAGGGGCAGAGAGACAGACAGATAGTATACTGGTATCTGATTGACATTTTCCCTTTATAAAGATAATGTGAAATCTCCCCTCCGCCCCGCCCTCTCTTCCCTCCCCCCCTCTGTACATGACACCACCTTGGATATGTGACTCCCTCCCTCGGGGCCTGGACGGGGGCGACTTGTTGACCTGTTGTCTTGCCTGTCATGCCTCACTCCGTGTTCTGCTGCTCCTGCATGACTGCCACGTTGTCCTGCCTGTCATGTCTGTCCTTATGCTGCTAATATCTTGTCACGTTTGTCCCTTCCCTCTCATTGTATACGTGTCTGTATCCCGCATTCGTGTCTGTATCCTGTATTATGCTTCTTGCATTCTACGTGATTGTTTATCAACCTCCCTCACGAGGGCAGCTGGACCAGAACACTTGATGGACGATTGAACAACCGCGCGGAGAACGACAGTTTTGTTTTGGATCGCTTGGCAAGGACGGACGAGATCTTGAGGCGTTGTGAGGCGGTGCTCAGGGGGGAACTTCACCTTACCTTGAGGTTTCCTTGAGACGGTAGCAGGGCTTAGCGTTCCCCGCGGCCCGGTCCTCGACCAGGATTTGTGGTCGAGGCCTGGACCTTCCCACGACCCACAAACACATCCGTGTGTCGTGGGGGATGAACCGGCCCTATCATAGACATCTTCCTATTCCTTTTCTAAGACACTTCTAATTTTGTCAAGGAATATTTAATGTCACACGAGAACCTCAACAAATTTAATAAAACATGACAGGTGGTACGTGGCTTCCTGTGGCTCAGATGTATGTGACTCCGGCAACCGGGATAGCGCATCAGCTATCACATTTAGCCGACCCGGTACGTGGATTACGGTAAGATGGAAGTCCTGTAGGTATAACACCCACCTCAGGACCCGTTTATTTTTCACTGTCATCTGATGGATGAACATTAGTGGGTAATGGTTCATATGCACTTCCACTATATTAGCCGTGATATTTACTTCAAACTTTTTACAGGCTAACACTAGAGCCAATGCTTCTTTTTCTACCACTAATTGCGTTGAGCCTTGTTAAATTTCACAGAGTAATAGTACACTGAATGGTCCACTTGATCATCCTCAGTTTGCAACAACACTGCACCAGCAGCCGAAACAGACGCATCGACGTGAATTTTAAATGGTTTGTCGAAGCGTGAACTAGCGAGCACTGGGGCGGAAGCTAAGATCGATATCAAGTTCTTTAAATGCCTCTGCACAGTCTGTTGACCACTTAAATTTAGCGGCCTTTTGCAACAAGTTAGTTAAGGGAGTTGCCACACTCGAAAAATTCTGACAAAAACGTCGGTAGTACGCATACATACCGGTAAACCTCTGGACATCTCTCTTGTTCCAGAGCACTGGATATTCCAGAATGGCACTGATTTTATCATGCCGAGGTAACACTTTTCCTTGGCTCACTTCATACAATAGGTATGTCACTGTGCCTTGGCCAAAATGACATATTTTCGCGTTTAACGTTAAGTTTGCACATTTCAAAACTGTGAACAACTGGCGTAACCAAGCTAGGTGGTCTACCCAATTTCTATCAAAGAGCACAATGTCATCTAAATATGCCCGTCAATTTAGCACGTTTGCCAGCAGAGAGTTCATTGGCCACTGAAACGTTGCGGGAGCACTCTACAGTCCGGAAGGTAGCACATGGTACTCAAAAACACCATTGGATGTTACGAACGCGGTTTGTTGTTTTAACTCGGCACAAGATTATACGATTCTTGCACCTAACTCATTCTTCCAACTATATGGGGAGAACCCTCTTCCCTCCCACTCTCCCAGACAGAGACCACCTCCACTCTCCCAGACAGAGACCACCCCCCACTCTCCCAGACAGAGACCACCTCCACTCTCCCAGACAGAGACCACCCCCCACTCTCCCAGACAGAGACCACCCCCCACTCTCCAAGACAGAGACCAGCCCCACTCTCCCAGACAGAGACCACCCCCACTCTCCCAGACAGAGACCACCCCCCACTCTCCCAGACAGAGACCATCCCCACTCTCCCAGACAGAGACCACCACCACTCTCCCAGACAGAGACCACCCCCACTCTCCCAGACAGAGACCAGCCCCCACTCTCCCAGACAGAGATCACCCCCACTCTCCCAGACAGAGACCACCCCCACTCTCCCAGACAGAGACCACCCCCCACTCTCCCAGACAGAGACCAGCCCCCACTCTCCCAGACAGAGACCACCCCCACTCTCCCAGACAGAGACCACCCCCCACTCTCCCAGACAGACACCACCCCTACTCTCCCAGACAGAGACCACCCCACTCTCCCAGACAGAGACCACCCCCCACTCTCCAAGACAGAGACCACCCCCACTCTCCCAGACAGAGCCCCCACTCTCCCAGACAGAGACCACCCCCCACTCTCCCAGACAGAGACCACCCCCACTCTCCCAGACAGAGACCACCCCCACTCTCCCAGACAGAGACCACCCCCACTCTCCCAGACAGAGACTACCCCACTCTCCCAGACAGAGACCAGCCCCCACTCTCCCAGACAGAGACCACCCCCACTCTCCCAGACAGAGACCACCCCCCACTCTCCCAGACAGAGACCACCCCCACTCTCCCAGACAGAGACCACACCCCACTCTCCCAGACAGAGACCATCCCCACTCTCCCAGACAGAGACCACCCCCCACTCTCCCAGACAGAGACCACCCCCCACTCTCCCAGACAGAGACCACCCCCACTCTCCCAGACAGAGACCACCCCCACTCTCCCAGACAGAGACCACCCCCCACTCTCCCAGACAGAGACCACCCCCACTCTCCCAGACAGAGACCACCCCCACTCTCCCAGACAGAGACCACCCCCCCACTCTCCCAGACAGAGACCAGCCCCCACTCTCCCAGACAGAGACCACGCCTGACTCTCCCAGACAGAGACCACCCCTGCTCTCCCAGACAGAGACCACCCCCCACTCTCCCAGACAGAGACCACCCCCACTCTCCCAGACAGAGACCACCCCCACTCTCCCAGACAGAGACCACCCCCCACTCTCCCAGACAGAGACCACCCCCACTCTCCCAGACAGAGACCACCCCCACTCTCCCAGACAGAGACCACCCCCACTCTCCCAGACAGAGACCACCCCCCACTCTCCCAGACAGAGACCACCCCCACTCTCCCAGACAGAGACCACCCCCACTCTCCCAGACAGAGACCACCCCCACTCTCCCAGACAGAGACCACCCCCCACTCTCCCAGACAGAGACCACCCCCACTCTCCCAGACAGAGACCACCCCCCACTCTCCCAGACAGAGACCTACCCCTGCTCTCCTAGACAGAGACCACCCCTCACTCTCCCAGACAGAGACCTACCCCTGCTCTCCCAGACAGAAACCACCCCCACTCTCCCAGACAGAGACCACCCCCACTCTCCTAGACAGAGACCACACCCCCCCACTCTCCCAGACAGAGACCAGCCCCCACTCTCCCAGACAGAGACCACGCCTGACTCTCCCAGACAGAGACCACCCCTGCTCTCCCAGACAGAGACCACCCCCCACTCTCCCAGACAGAGACCAGCCCCCACTCTCCCAGACAGAGACCACCCCTCACTCTCCCAGACAGAGACCTACCCCTGCTCTCTTATCTCGCGTAGACAGTTGCGAGACTTGAGAACGAAACTGCAGTAAATCGCAGAGCTTGTCTGAACGCGGCTCTGAGCAGCATGATGCGCACCCCTCTCCCTCCCTCCTCTCTCTCCTGAAGTGACCCTGAGCAGAGTGACATGCACCCCCTCCTCTCCCCAATGTGAAATCTCATACCCCCGGCGTCCTGGGCCGCTCCTGCTGCTCCCCCCATCCCCGGTCCCCTGCTCCACGGTCCCTCCCCCCACCACCGACGCTAAAACTGAAATATACGTTTGTTTACCTCCTCCAGCAGGAGCGAGTTAATCCTCGTATCACGGACCGAGACGTCGGCTCGCCCGCCCAGCTAGCCGCTGAGCCACTCTGCAATATCCCGGCTGATGAGTCAACTATTTTCTTACTTGCCGAATTAACCAGAATAATGTTCTTTCTCTTCCTATTATGTGCCTGTGAGCTACGAAACCGTTTTATCAATTTATATTTTCAATTTTCTTTCCTCCAGAATGCCATAATTCAGACAATTATGGCGTAAAGGAGTTCTAAGGTACCCATCAGTGTGATGATGTATGGTGATAAGGTACCCATCAGTGTGGTGGTGTATGGTGATAAGGTACCCATCAGTGTGGTGGTGTATAGTGATAAGGTACCCATCAGTGTGGTGGTGTATGGTGATAAGGTACCCATCAGTGTGGTGGTGTATAGTGATAAGGTACCCATCAGTGTGGTGGTGTATGGTGATAAGGTACCCACCAGTGTGGTGGTGTATAGTGATAAGGCACCCATCAGTGTGGTGGTGTATGGTGATGAGGTACCCATCAGTGTGATGATGTATGGTGATAAGGTACCCATCAGTGTGGTGGTGTATAGTGATAAGGTACCCATCAGTGTGGTGGTGTATGGTGATAAGGTACCCATCAGTGTGGTGGTGTATGGTGATGAGGTACCCATCAGTGTGATGATGTATGGTGATAAGGTACCCATCAGTGTGGTGGTGTATGGTGATAAGGTACCCATCAGTGTGGTGGTGTATGGTGATAAGGTACCCATCAGTATGATGGTGTATGGTGATAAGGTACCCATCAGTGTGGTGGTGTATGGTGATAAGGTACTCATCAGTGTGGTGGTGTATGGTGATAAGGTACCCATCAGTATGATGGTGTATGGTGATAAGGTACCCATCAGTGTGGTGGTGTATGGTAATGAGGTACCCATCAGTGTGGTGGCGTATGGTGATAAGGTACCCATCAGTGTGGTGGTGTCTACGCTCAAAAAATAATAATTCATATCTGGCGACATGAGAGTACTTGCAGGACGGCTGACCATAGGAAGTCTAACACAATGGTTAGATAACAGCAAGTACAGTGATTGAGTGATTATTGTGTTAAATAGCCAGTAACCTACCACGTGGGTAGGACAACAGTGCCACAGGACAACAGTGCCACAGAAGGACAACAGTGTAACAGGACAACAGTGCCACAGGACAACAGTGCCACAGGACAACAGTGCCACAGGACAACAGTGCCACAGGACAACAGTGCCACAGGACAACAGTGCCACAGAAGGACAACAGTGCCACAGGACAACAGTGCCACAGAAGGACAACAGTGCCACAGGACAACAGTGCCACAGAAGGTCGACATACTCATGCTATACCGTCATGCTAACATAACAGTGCTTGAGGAGTGAAGAACACAGTGCTGCTACTAACACTCTACTGTGAAACACATCCACCACAACACATCGTCCTACAGATCAATTTCTGTAATATATTGCAATTTGAGTAATTTATTATTTGTATATTATATGGGACCTTTAAATATAGTGAATAGGTTTCGTTGCTTACATAGTGAATACATATGATCGAATTATTTCCTTCGCTTGAACAGGCTCACATATAACTGATTAATGAAGAATATTTGCATTAATGTCCACACACACACACACACACACACACACACACACACACACACACACACACACACACACACACACACACACACACACACACACACACACACACACACCCTCTCCCCCACCACCCCAAGCCCTCCCTCCTCCACCAATCCCCCGTGCCAGGTCCCCCCAGCTCCCACTCACCCCAGATCCCAAAGGTCCCCCCCAGAAAAGAAGCAGAAGAGAGTCAGTTTCAGGGTGATGTACCACTGAAACAAAACTCTCTGGAATCATAACGAATGCCGTGTTTCCCCAGGAGTATACAGTAATAAGGAAAGAGAGGGAAGGTAGAGGAGGAGGCGGAGTGGCCCTACTCATGAGAAGGGAATGGAGTTTTAAGGAGATGGCCATCCCGGGCTGTGAGGAGTTCAGAGACTACATAGCAGGCACCATAACAATGGGAGGACCAAGAATAGTAGTAGCAGTAATATACAACCCTCCACCAAATGACAGGAGACCCAGTCAAGAGTATGAAAACAACAACAAGGCAGTTAACACTATAATTGAGAGGGCAGCCTCTGCTGCCTGTAGAAATAGATCCCACCTGCTCATCATGGGCGACTTCAATCACGGAAAGATTGACTGGGAGAACAAGGAACCGCATGGAGGCGAGGATACGTGGAGAGCCAAACTATTGGAGGTGGTGACAAGCAACTTTTTAACGCAGCATGTCGGAGAACCCACAAGGATGAGAGGCAATGACGAACCAGCGAGACTCGACCTAGTCTTCACTCTGAACGACTCCGACATAAGAGAAATCGGTTTTGAGGACCCAGTAGGAATGAGCGACCACAGTGTACTGGTGTTTGAGTACTTGATTGAAGAAGGGTTATTGAACTCGAGGAGGGATACCGAAACCAAAAGGTTAGCATACCGAAAGGGAAACTATGAGGGGATAAGAAAATTCCTAACAGATATAGCATGGGAAACAGAGCTCAGGGGAAAGACGGCCCAAGATATGATGGATTACATCACGCAGAAGTGCAAGGACGCAGCAAACAAGTTTGTCCCAGTCCAAAAGGAAAACAGAGAAATGAAGATGAGAAACCCATGGTTTAATCAAAGATGTAGGCTAGCTAAGCAGCAAAGTAAAAGGGCATGGAGAAACTATAGGAATAACAGGACACTGGAGAGCAGAGAAAGATACCAGAATGCCAGGAATGAATATGTCAGGATGAGAAGAGAGGCAGAAAGACAATACGAAAATGACATCGCAAGCAAGGCAAAGACTCAGCCTAAATTGTTGCATAGCCACATTAGGAGAAAAACAACAGTAAAGGAACAGGTTATGAGATTAAGGATAGGGGCGGAAGGATTCACTACAAATGACAAGGAAGTGTGTGAGGAATTGAATAAGAAATTCCAGGAGGTCTTCACCTTAGAACAAGGAGAAATTCCAGAGGTAAGTGAGGGAATAGCTAACCAGGAACCACTGGAAGAGTTTGAGATTACCAGTGGGGAAGTAAGGAAGTGTTTACTAGAGTTGGACGTGACGAAGGCTATAGGCCCAGATGGAATCTCCCCTTGGGTTCTAAAGGAAGGAGCAAGAGAACTGAGCCTACCACTCTCCATAGTGTATAACAAATCACTGGCAACAGGGGAACTGCCAGATACTTGGAAAGCAGCTAACGTAGTCCCGATATACAAGAAAGGGGATAGACAGGAGGCACTGAACTACAGGCCAGTGTCCCTAACCTGCATACCATGCAAGCTGATGGAGAAGATTGTGCGAAAAAAACTAGTGGAGCATCTGGAGCGAAGGAACTTTGTAACACAGCATCAACATGGGTTCAGGGATGGCAGGTCCTGCCTCACAGGGTTACTTGAATTCTACGACCAGGCAACAAAAATAAGGCAAGAAAGAGAAGGGTGGGCAGACTGCATATTTTTGGATTGTCAGAAAGCCTTTGATACAGTGCCACACAAGAGGCTAGTGCGAAAGTTGGAGATGCAGGCTGGAGTGAGAGGGAAGGTACTCCGGTGGATAGAGGAATACCTAAGCAACAGGAGACAACGAGTCTGTGTGAGGGGTGAGGTCTCAGATTGGCGAGACGTCACAAGTGGAGTCCCGCAGGGGTCAGTCCTTGGACCTATACTGTTTCTGGTATATGTAAATGATCTCCCAGAGGGTATAGATTCGTTCCTCTCAATGTTTGCCGACGATGCAAAAATTATGAGGAGGATTGAAACAGAGGATGATAGTAGGAGGCTACAAGATGACCTGGATAGACTGAGTGAATGGTCCAACAAATGGCTGTTGAAGTTCAACCCGAGTAAATGCAAAGTAATGAAACTAGGCAGTGGAAACAGGAGGCCAGGCACAGGATACAGAATAGGAGATGAAGTACTTAATGAAACAGACAGAGAGAAAGATCTAGGAGTTGATATCACACCAAACCTGTCTCCTGAAGCCCACATAAAGAGAATAACGTCTGCGGCATATGCGAGGCTGGCTAACATCAGAACGGCGTTCAGGAACCTGTGTAAGGAATCATTCAGAATCTTGTACACCACATATGTAAGACCAATCCTGGAGTATGCGGCCCCAGCATGGAGCCCGTACCTTGTCAAGCACAAGACGAAGCTGGAAAAAGTCCAAAGGTATGCTACTAGACTAGTCCCAGAACTAAGAGGCATGAGTTATGAGGAAAGGCTGCGGGAAATGCACCTCACGACACTGGAAGACAGAAGAGTAAGGGGGGACATGATCACAACCTACAAAATCCTCAGGGGAATCGACCGGGTAAACAAGGACGAACTTTTCAACACTGGTGGGACGCGAACAAGGGGACACAGGTGGAAGCTGAGTACCCAAATGAGCCACAGAGACGTTAGAAAGAACTTTTTCAGTGTCAGAGTAGTTAGCAAATGGAATGCATTAGGAAGTGATGTGGTGGAGGCTGACTCCATTCACAGTTTCAAATGTAGATATGATAGAGCCCAATAGGCTCAGGAATCTGTACACCAGTTGATTGACGGTTGAGAGGCGGGACCAAAGAGCCAGAGCTCAACCCCCGCAAGCACAATTAGGTGAGTACAATTAGGTGAGTACACACACACACACACACACACACACACACACACACACACACACACACACACACACACACACACACACACACACACACACACACACACACACACACACACACACACACACACACACACACACACACACACACACACACACACACACACACACACACACACACAGATAGGGGCAGACAGAGCATCTGACAAAGAAGTGTGCGAGGAACTGTATATGTATTCCAGGAAGTCTTCACATTAAGAAGGAGAACTCCATAAGAGAAGGAATCTTAACCAGGCAACTAGTGGAATGTGAGATTACCAAGAAGTAAGGATATGACATGAAAGGCTATAACGGATGGAATATCACCATGGATACTAAAGGAATACAGAAGCACTGTGCCTGCCACTCTCCATGGTGCATAACAAATCACTGGTAACAGGTGAACTGCCAGAAATTGGAAGGCGGCAAAGGTGATATACAAGAAGGGGGATAGTGAAGGGATGAACTATAGGCTGCAAGCTAATGGAGAACATCGTGGGAAAAAAGCTAGTCAAACATCTTGAGCAAAGGAACATGTTTCACAACATGGTTCAGGGATGGCAAGTCCTGCCTCATAGGATTAATTGAATTCTATGACCAGGCAACAAAAATCAGTCAAGAAAGAGAGGGGTGGTTAGACTGCATATCTTTGGATTGCCAAAAAGCCTTTGACACAGTACCACACAAGAGGCTAGTGCAAAAGCTGGAGATGCAGGCAGGAGTGTGAGGGAAGGTACTCCATTGGATAAGGGATAGGGGATAAGGTACTTTTGATAAGGAAATGCCTAAGCAACAGGAGACAACGAGTCACTGTGAAGGGTGAGGTCTCAGACTGACGAGACGTCACCAGTGGGGTCCCGCAGGGTTCAGTCCTTGGACCTATACTGTTTCTGATATATGTAAATGATCTCCCAGAGGGTATAGAATCGTTCCTCTCATTGTTTGCTGATGATGCAAAAATTATGAGGAGGATTAAGACAGAGGAAGATAGTATGAGGCTACAAGATGACCTAGACAGACTGAATGAATGGTCCAACAAATGGCTACTAAAGTTCAACCCTAGTAAATGTAAGGTAATGAAACTAGGCAGAGGAAACAGGAGGCCAGACACAGGATACAGAATGGGAGATGAAGTCCTTCAAGAAAAGGACAGAGAAAAGGATCTAGGAGTTGATATCACACCAACACAGTCTCCTGAAGCCACATCAACATCGCATATGCCGCAGAATAACATCTGCATATGCGAGGCTAGCTAACATCAGAACTGCCTTCAGGAACATGTGTAAGGAATCGTTCAGAACTTTGTATACCACTTATGTAAGACCAATCTTGGAGTATGCGGTCCCAGCATGGAGCCCGTACCATGTCAAGCACAGGATGAAGCTGGAAAAAGTTCAGAGGTATGCCACTAGGCTAGTCCCAGAACTAAGAGGCATGAGTTACGAGGAAAGGCTCCGAGAAATACACCTCACGACACTAGAAGACAGAAGAGTAAGGAGAGACATGATCACTACCTACAAAATTCTCAGAGGAATTGACAGGGTAGATAAGGATAAACTGTTTAACACAGGTGGTACACGAACAAGGGGACACAGGTGGAAACTGGGTACCCAAATGAGCCACAGGGACGTTTGAAAGACCTTTTTCAGTGTCAGAGTAGTTAACAGATCTAATGCATTAGGCAGTGATGTGGTGAAGGCTGACTCCATACACAGTTTCAAATGTCGATATGATAGAGCCCAGTAGGCTCAGGAATCTGTACATCAGTTGATTGACAGTTGAGAGGCGGGGACCAAAGAGCCAAAGCTCAACTCCCGCAAGCACAACTAGGTGAGTACACACACACACACACACACACACACACACACACACACACACACACACACACACTCACCAAGGAGGCGATTTGAGAAGGGACAGAAGAAAGTGAGCCTCAAAGCGATGTACACTAACATAGATGGAATTACAAATAAAGCAAATGAGCTTGGAGAACGGGTACTAGAGGAAAACCCAGACA
Organism: Procambarus clarkii; assembly: GCF_020424385.1. Classification (NCBI taxonomy): domain Eukaryota; kingdom Metazoa; phylum Arthropoda; class Malacostraca; order Decapoda; family Cambaridae; genus Procambarus; species Procambarus clarkii. Next base: position 12,860,632 of record NC_059596.1, on the reverse strand, counting down.
TAATAGCCCTCACAGAAACAAAGCTCACGAAAACGATAACAAACGCAGTGTTCCCACAGGACTACTATGTTGTGAGGAAAGAGAGAGAAGGAAGAGGAGGAGGTGGTTGAGCTCTGCCGGTAAGAAAAGGCTGAAGAGACGGTTATTCAGGGCTGTGAAGGTTTCAGTGACTACATAACAGGTACCATAGCAACTGGAGGACAAAAAATTATAGTCGTAGTCATATATAACCCACCACCAAATGACAGAAGACCCAGACAGGAATATGATAGAAACAACATGGCCACCATTAACATAATAGAAAGAGCAGCTTCTGTTGCTAGCAGGAATGGATCTGGACTACTAATCATGGGAGACTTCAACCACGGGAAGATAGATTGGGAGAACAGAGACCCGCATGGAGGACCAGATACATGGAGAGCTAAGCTGCTGGACGTGGCAACAAGAAACTTTCTAAGCCAACACATCAAGGAACCAACAAGAATGAGAGGGGAAGATGAACCAGCCATGCTTGATCTGATATTTACCCTAAATGAGTGGGATATAAGGGAAGTTAAGATGGAAGCACCCTTGGGAATGAGTGATCACAGTGTATTGATCTTTGAGTACCTGGTAGAGCTAGGATTTATCTCCCCCAAAAAAGAACTAGGAAACAAAAGGCTGGCATACCGAAAGGGGAATTATGAGGAGATGAGAAGTTTCCTAAGGGAAATACCATGGGACACAGACCTCAGAGCTAAGTCTGTACAAGACATGATGGACTATGTCACCCAAAAGTGTCAGGAGGCAGTAAACAGGTTTATCCCGGCCCAAAGGGAAAAATCCGAGAAGCAAAAGAAGAATCCATGGCATAATAGGGCATGTATGGAAGCAAAGGGACTGAACAAAAGGGCGTGGAGGAACTTCCGGAATAACAGAACACCAGAAAGCAGAGAGAGATACCAGAGAACCAGGAATGAGTATGTTAGGGTGAGAAGAGAAGCAGAGAAAAATTTTGAAAATGATATAGCAAACAAAGCCAAGACCGAACCAAAGCTACTCCACAGTCACATCAGGAGGAAAACAACAGTGAAAGAACAGATAATGAAACTTAGAACAGGCGAGGACTGGTAGACAGAGAATGCCAAAGAGGTGTGTGAAGAACTCAACAAGAGGCTTCAGGAGGTCTTCACAATAGAAAAAGGTAAGGTTATTGTGCTAGGAGAAAGGGAAGTAAACCAGGCGGCCTTGGAAGGGTCTTGAAATTACGAGTGAGGAGGTCAAGAGACACCTGCTGGATCTGGATGTTAGAAAGGATGTTAGTCCAGACGCGATCTCACCATGGGTACTGAAAAAGTGTGCAGAGGCACTTTGCTTGCCACTCTCCATAGTGTATAGTAGGTCACTGGAGACGGGAGACCTACCAGAAATATGGAAGACGGCTAATGTGGTCCCAATATACAAAAAGGGCGACAGGCAAGAGGCACTGAACTACAGGCCAGTGTCCTTGACTTGTATACCATGCAAGGTGATGGAGAAGATCGTGAGAAAAAACCTAGTAACACATCTGGAGAGAAGGGACTTCGTGACAAATCGCCAACATGGGTTCAGGGAGGGTAAATCTTGCCTGACTGGCTTAATAGAATTCTACGATCAGGTGACAAAGATTAAGCAAGAAAGAGAGGGCTGGGCGGACTGCATTTTCTTGGATTGTCGGAAAGCCTTTGACACAGTACCGCATAAGAGGCTGGTACATAAGCTGGAGAGACAGGCAGGTGTAGCTGGTAAGGTGCTCCAGTGGATAAGGGAGTACCTAAGCAATAGGAAGCAGAGAGTTACGGTGAGGGGGTGAGACCTCAGATTGGCGTGAAGTCACCAGTGGAGTCCCACAGGGCTCTGTACTCGGTCCTATCTTGTTTCTGATATATGTAAATGATCTCCCGGAGGGTATCGATTCATTTCTCTCAATGTTTGCGGACGATGCCAAAATTATGAGAAGGATTAAGACAGAGGAGGACTGCTTGAGGCTTCAAGAAGACCTAGACAAGCTGAAGGAATGGTCAAACAAATGGTTGTTAGAGTTTAACCCAAGCAAATGTAATGTAATGAAGATAAGTGTTGAGAGCAGGAGACCAGATACAAGGTATCATCTGGGAGATGAAATTCTTCAGGAGTCAGAGAAGAGAAAAAGACTTGGGGGTTGATATCACGCCAGACCTGTCTCCTGCAGCACATATCAAGAGGATAACATCAGCGGCATATGCCAGGCTGGCCAACATAAGAACGGCATTCAGAAACTTGTGTAAGGAATCATTCAGAACTTTGTATACCACATATGTCAGGCCAATCCTGGAGTATGCAGCCCCAGCATGGAGTCCATATCTAGTCAAGAATAAGACTAAACTGGAAAAGGTTCAAAGGTTTGCCACCAGACTAGTACCCGAGCTGAGAGGTATGAGCTACGAGGAGAGACTACGGCAAATAAACTTCACTTTGCTGGAAGACAGGAAGAGTTACTTGGGACATGATCACCACATTCAAGATTCTCAAGGGAATTGATAGGGTAGATAAAGACAGACTATTTAACACAAGGGGCACACGCACCAGGGAACACAGGTGGAAACTGAGTGCCTAAGTGAGCCACAGAGATATTAGAAAGAACTTTTTTAGTGTCAGAGTGGTTGACAAATGGAATGCATTAGGCAGTGATGTGGTGGAGGCTGATTCCGTACACAGTTTCAAGTGTAGATATGATAGAGACCAATAGGCTCAGGAACCTATACACCTGTTGATTGACAGTTGAGAGGCGGGACCAAAGAGCCAGAGCTCAACCCCCGCAAGCACAATTAGGTGAGTACACACACACACACACACACACACACACACACAGGCCCTCAGTGTGCCTCTGGCATGGATCTTAATGAGTCACTTATGTCGGGAGAATTGCCCAGTTGCTGGAAGAAGGCAAATGTTGTACCGATTTTCAAGAAAGGTGATAGGGAAGAGGCCTTTAACTACAGACCTGTATCACTGACAAGCATCCCCTGTAAAATACTTGAAAGAATAATTAGACTAAGACAGGTTGCACACCCAGAGAACATTAGGTTTGTAAACAAACATCAACATGGGTTCAGGGAAGGGAAATCTTGCCTAACAAACCTTTTGGAATTCTATGATAAAATAACGAGGACAAGGCAAGACAGAGAAGGTTGGGCAGACTGCATATTTATAGACTGCTAAAAGACCTTTGATACTGCACCGCACATGAGACTGTTATTCAAACTTGAGAGGCAGGCGGGGGTGGGAGGAAAGGCCCTAGGATGGGAAAGGAACTACCTAACAGGAAGGAGCCAAAGAGTTACGGTAAGGGGGCGAGAAGTCGGACTGACAAACAGTAACGAGTGGAGTACCGCAAGGATCTGTGCTGGGACCAATTCTATTTCTAATATACGTAAATGACATGTTTACAGGAGTGGAATCTTACATGTCGAAGTTCGCGGATGACGCAAAATTTATGAGAAGAGTTGTGACAGATGAGGACTGTAGGATCCTTCAAGAGGACTTGAACAGGTTGCAGAGATGGTCAGAGAAATGGCTAATGGAGGTGAACACGAGCAAATGTAAATTTATAGAAATGGGATCAGGTAATAGGAGACCAAAGCTACACGTTTCAAATATAAATTTGAAACTGTGTATGGAGTCAGCCTCCACCATATCACTACTTAATGCATTCCATCAGTTAACTTCTCTGACACTGAAAAAATTCTTACTAACGTCTCTGTGGCTCATCTGGGAACCAAGTTTCCACCTGTGTCCCCGTGTTCGTGTTCCACCCGTGCTAAAGAGTTTGTCTTTGTCAACCTGTCAAGTCCCTGAGATTTTTTTAGTTTTTTTCATGTCTCCCGTTACGCTTCTGTTTTCCAGGAACGTGAGGTTCAGCTCCCTTAGTGTTTCCTCGTAGCTCATACCTCTCCGTTCCGGAACGAGTCTGGTGGCATACCTCTGAATCTTCTCTAACTTTGTCTTGTGTTTAACTAGGTATGGATTCTTAGCTGGAGCTGCATGCTCCAGGATTGGTCTGACATAAGTAGTATACAAGGACCTGATCGAATCCTTATACAAATTTCTAAAGGTAGTCCTTAAGTTGGCCAATACATCATATGGCGCTGATGATATTCTTTTGATGTGGGCCTCTGGGAACAGGTTCGGTGAGATATCAACCCCCAGATCTTTCTTTCTATTTAACTCTTGCAGGATTTCACCTCCCAGATGATACCTTGTGTTCAGCCTTCTGCTCCCTTCGCCTAATTTCATTACATTACATTTCCCTGAATTGAACTTTAGTAGCCATTTTCTAGACCATTCCTCCAGTTTGTCCAGGTCGTCCTGTAGTCTCTGTCTGTCTTCATCTATCTTAATTCTTCTTACAATTTTTGCATCATCATCAAACATTGAGAGGAACGAGTCTATACTCTTTCGAAGATCGTTTACAAATATCAGAAACAGGATGGGTCCAAGTACAGGCCTGTGGGACTTCGCTGGTGACATCTCACCACTCTGATGTCTCCCCTCTCTCACAGTTACTCGCTGTTTCTTGTTGCTTAGATACTCCCTTATCCACTGGAGCACCTTCCCTTTTACTCCTGCCTGCTGCTCCAACTTTTATAACAGCCTTTTGTGAGGAACTGTGTCAAAGGTTGTGTGACAATCTGCATGTGGGCGTGAATGTATGCATGTAGGCATTATGTATGTGGGTATGTACGTACAATATGTAGGAATGTAGTTTTTTTGGGCAGAGTAATTTTTCCTATAGATTAGTCGCTTTTTTATTTAAATAATGTTAAATAAGAGCCTGGCGCTCATATATACGATGGTATAATGTTCCATTCGTCAACCACTCTGACACTAAAAAAGTTCTTTCTAATATCTCTGTGGCTCATTTGGGCACTCAGTTTCCACCTGTGTTCCCATGTGCTTGTTCCCCTTGTGTTAAATAGACTGTCTTTATCTACCCTATCAATTCCCTTCAGAATCTTGAATGTGGTGATCATGTAGGTCCCTACACTTGCACCAGAGGTGCATATATATATATATATATATATATATATATATATATATATTATATATATATATATATATATATATATATATATATATATATATATATATATATATATATATATATATATATGACGCATTTCGCATTTGTGTTCCTCACGTGTGCCCCAAAGAATGAGGTGATTTGGTGAAATGCTATGCCCAAGATTACCATCCGAGTTGCCGGCGGGGAAGTGGTTCAAATAGCTTCGGCTATCACTTCCTTTTGTCCGGCCGTGATTGTCAAGCGGATTAAGGCGCCCTGTAGTTACCAGTTGCGTTGCTCCTGGGAGTATGGGTTCGAGTCACTTCTGGGGTGTGAGTTTTCAGTCGCATATAGTCCTGGGGACCATTCAGGCTTGTTTGCATATATATATATATATATATATATATATATATATATATATATATATATATATATATATATATATATATATATATATATATATATATATATAACTGAAAACTCACACCCCAGATATGTTGCATATGTCCTGGGGACCATTCAGGCTTGTTCGCATATATATATATATATATATATATATATATATATATATATATATATATTAGTATATTTTGGTAGCAGTCTTTCCTGTAGACATATATTATTAAATATGACCGAAAAAGTAAGATTAATAATTCTAACACGAAATTTTCTCAATCTTTCGTACATTTCTTTTCACTGTTGGAGGTAAATCAAAAATCAATTCTCCAAAATTCATTTTTATTTCTAGTCTGACGCGACACGAGCACGTTTCGTAAAACTTATTACATTTTCAAAGACTTTAGTTTACAAATACACAACTGAATAGAACTTACTAAGTTCTATTCAGTTGTGTATTTGTAAACTAAAGTCTGAAAATATATATGTATATATATATATATAATATATATATATATATATATATATATATATATATATATATATATAATATATATATATATATATATATATAAATGCCAATTGAATGCTTGCCTAACAAAACAAAAATATTTCCGAGAACTTGTTATATACACAAAATTCACATTTTTATTTTTAAGCTGACCAGTTTGAAGAGAAAAAAAATTGACTACGAGCATAAATATGTAAACAAAAAATATCTGAGTTGAGTTTTGAGCTTTATCACAAAAAATCACACAAATTTGAATTAAAATGAGGACTGTTTGGGTGTCCTTAAGCACGCGTTGGTGTAGACCAGGGGAGGGGGGGATGGGGGGGGGGAGGGGCGGACAGCTGGGGAAGTATGATGGGGATTGGGGGGAGTTGATGGGGTCTCGAGGCAGTGGGGATGGATGGGGGTGTAGAGGGGGGGGGGGCGTAGTGAGAGTGAGGCACGGTGATGAATTCAGTTCAGTAGTCATTGTATAGGACTACATATGTATGACTATTAACTTGTTGGTCTAGAGATGAGTGGACTAATCCTAATGAGTGGAGATGAGTGGACTTAGTAGAAACCAACCTTCCAAAATAACCAATATCAAACTTGAAACCTGTTTATGAGTGAAAAGCGGTTTACACACAACCCGTCCTCGACTCAAGTCCATTACATCCAGCGGTCGACCCCACAAACGCATTCATAAACTTTCACATAATGTTCATTCAAAACGGGAATTTTCTCAAATAAATTTTTTAATATATTGGTATATTGTGCATATATAGGCATAGGTTAGGTTAGGTCAGGTGTTTAAGTTCTGTTGGCGATTATTTGTATTTGTAGTACGTGCGTGAAGCATTTACACAACCCGTCCTCGATTCATGTCCATTACATCCAGCGATCAACCCCACAGACGCCAGCCCGTCCTCCAAACAAGGCCCAAAAGTGATTCCATCCACCCGCCAACCCCCCTGTTTATGAATGAAAAACAGTTTACACACGACTCACAACTGACTTCGTTCGAACACTTCCGGAACAAGTGCTTCACTGACGAATTTTGTTCGAAACATAACGCTGTAGTTGCTTCAGCCACGTACTACAAATACAAATAATCGCCAACAGAACCTAAACACCTAATCTAATCTAACCTTTGCCTATAAATGCACAATATGCTAATATATTATAATATTAAATTATATTTGAGAACATTCCAGTTTTGAATGAACAGCATGTAAAAATTTATGAATGCGTCTGTGGGGTCGACCGCTGGATGTAATGGACTTGAGTCGAGGACGGGTTGGAGGACGGGTTGCATACAGAGGACTGAGTGCTGGATTAACGAGCATATTTTGATCATTGTTAATGAAGAGAAGCCGCAGGAAAAAAGCGAAATACTGTTCAAGAAAAGTTCGAATGTAATCATTTGTGAGTCATGTCTCAAGAGTTTCTTCATTTATAATTAATTCTTTTGTAATAACCGGAGCGATAAATTGTTTTCAGGAAGCTGTTGCTGCTGTGGCTTGTCTGGGAGGAGCTTTCTTCTCTAATAATTACTGATGGCAAACGCCGTGTTCCTCTCGTCTATTTTCCTGCTAATGTGCCATCAGATTTGGAAGTTGTGGGATGAGCTATGAGTGTATCATTGGCGTGTGTCTGTAGATCTGGGGGACCGGCGAATGAGATTAGTTTTTCTGACGTATCTTTCCTGGGGAGATTGTGCCTTTTTGATGGATCCTGAAGCGTCATTTATTTTCTTGTCAGGAGGTGTATGTGTGACTTATGGTGAGGCGGACTGCTCTAAACATTTGAGGTAAGGTTCCAGTGGTCGTTGCTTAGAGTGTATGAGGCTCTCAGGTTATAGGAAAGTAAGAGTTGTCCTGTTGTTCCTGATGTCTTCCTTCCGGGAAGACATCAGGAACCAAGACACCCCACTTGGGTTTTCCCTGAGTTTACCTGAGAGCTACTAACACTAGTGGCCTCGACGAGGACAGGCAGCCGGAGGTTTGTCGAAGGTCACCCCCCCTCCCCCCTGCTATTTGCCTTGACTGTTTGGTTGTTGGATGTATATGAAGGTGCTTAAAATATCTGGAGACGTGGAACGTATTGCCTTGCAAGACTGGCACTTATGATTTGTTAACATACAAAGTTCCAGAAATAAAAATTTTGCCTAATCTTTTAATTAACATTTCCAAACAAGAACATATTTCAAATGTCTCCATTACAAGTAAATGTCTTGGTCTTGAAGGTCGTCTAGAGTTCCCCGGTGTCTTGTCTGCCAGTCCAGGAGGTTTGGGAACATCTGTAACGAGGCTTTTACACAAGGAGACTCACGAAGATTTTAGAATGTAACAAATATTAAATTTTACGAGCAACAAAAATTTTAAGCAAATTTTATTTATCTAATCACGAAGGTTCAGAGAACATAATGCGCACGTGCTTGACTGTGTGCATGAGTGCATGCCTTCAGTAAATACCTCAAAACTTATAGAGAGTAATTCTAATGAGGTTTTAGGGAATATAATCCACCATATTACGTGAAACTCCCGTAAAATAAAACAAAACAAATCCTTCTGGTGCACGTAACACTAGAAACGACCTTCATGGCGTCCCGCTGCGCGAGGTGTTCTGACCTCATGTAATCACAGTATCTGATTGGAATCAAAACAAACCCCCCCCCCAAAAAATGCTCGTATCCCACAAATGAACAGAACCAATTTATTCACAAATCGGGAGATAGTCTCGGGAGGGGGGAGCATTAACCTTCCTCCGCCACACAGAACAATCATTAACCGCCCTGAAGCAGGATATTGTGTGGCTTTAACATGACGCGGCTTCCTCCACACAATAATAGTATTAGTTCGACGGGGGAGAAATAATATATAATCCCCACAAACCCTATTGTTATATTCTGTCATATATATATATATATATATATATATATATATATATATATATATATATATATATATATATATATATATATATATTATATTATTAAATATGACCGAAAAAGTAAGATTAATAATTCTAACACGAATTTTCTCAATATTTCTTATGTTTCTTTTCACTGTTGATGGTAATTGAAAAATCAATTCTCCAAAATTCATTTTTATTTCTAGTCTGACGCGACACTTGAACGCGTAATAACTTATTACATTTTCAAAGACTTTTAGTTTACACACACACAACTATAACCTGCAAACACTAAACAGAGTTCTTACTATGCTATGATTTAAACAGCTTTCAGTTTATTTTATACCCGCATATTGGGTGAGGTGATATGTTACAATCAGTTTTGGATGAAGTGAACAAAACTTTCAACACAAGACAGAACTCGAAACAATGGGTATTAATTGGGTAAATTGAAGGTAAGAATGGAAGTAACTGCAGAGGGCCTATTGGTCCATATTTCTTGATGCTTCTATATTGGAGCGGAGTCTTGAAGTGGGTAGAATATAGTTGTGCATTAATTGGCTGTTGATTGCTGGTGTTGACTTCTTGATGTGTAGTGCCTCGCAGATGTCAAGCCGCCTGCTATCGCTGTATCGCTTTGTGTCTGGAGAGTTTCTCATGAGTAGGCTGGCCGTTTTTTTTGGTTTTATAGTAAATCGTCAGTTGTATCTTCTGATTTTTGTCTGTAGGGATAACGTACATATATATAATTATAATATATGTATATATATATGTACATATATATATACATATATATATATATATATATATATACATATATATATATATATATATATATATATATATATATATATATATATATATATATATATATATACATATATATATATATATATGTGAGAAAGCTGCATGAACGCGCAAGCCATATATCACTAAGAACTCTTTGACCCGGCCAGGATTCGAACCCATGCCGTCCAGGATCACCCCTAAACGTACACAGTACCGTGACCACCGCACCAATGATCGTCTATAAGGATTGGTCAGTCTTGGCGCTTATTAACTAAGCTCCCTGACTGACCAACCCCCGACGACACTCATGGATCCATTTGGGTACAGTTTTTCATCAAATTCTGGCGCATGCAGGGGCCGCACTGAGTCTAACATGTGTGAGAAAGCTGCATGAACGCGCAAGCCATATATCACTAAGAACTCTTTGACCCGGCCAGGATTCGAACCCATGCCGTCCAGGATCACCCCTAAACGTACACAGTACCGTGACCACCGCACCAATGATCGTCTATAAGGATTGGTCAGTCTTGGCGCTTATTAACTAAGCTCCCTGACTGACCAACCCCCGACGACACTCATGGATCCATTTGGGTACAGTTTTTCATCAAATTCTGGCGCATGCACGGGCCGCACTGAGTCTAACATGTGTGAGAAAGCTGCATGAACGCGCAAGCCATATATCACTAAGAACTCTTTGACCCGGCCAGGATTCGAACCCATGCCGTCCAGGATCACCCCTAAACGTACACAGTACCGTGACCACCGCACCAATGATCGTCTATAAGGATTGGTCAGTCTTGGCGCTTATTAACTAAGCTCCCTGACTGACCAACCCCCGACGACAGTGTGAGAAAGCTACATGAACGCGCAAGCCATATATCACTAAAAACTCTTTGACCCGGCCAGGATTCGAACCCATGCCGTCCAGGATCACCCCTAAACGTACACAGTACCGTGACCACCGCACCAATGATCGTCTATAAGGATTGGTCAGTCTTGGCGCTTATTATTAATCCTGGCCGGGTCAAAGAGTTCTTAGTGATATATGGCTTGCGCGTTCATGCAGCTTTCTCACACATGTTAGACTCAGTGCGGCCCGTGCATGCGCCAGAATTTGATGAAAAACTGTACCCAAATGGATCCATGAGTGTCGTCGGGGTTTGGTCAGTCAGGGAGCTTAGTTAATAAGCGCCAAGACTGACCAATCCTTATAGACGATCATTGGTGCGGTGGTCACGGTACTGTGTACGTTTAGGGGTGATCCTGGACGGCATGGGTTCGAATCCTGGCCGGGTCAAAGAGTTCTTAGTGATATATGGCTTGCGCGTTCATGCAGCTTTCTCACACATGTTAGACTCAGTGCGGCCCGTGCATGCGCCAGAATTTGATGAAAAACTGTACCCAAATGGATCCATGAGTGTCGTCGGGGGGGTGCGGTGGTCACGGTACTGTGTACGTTTAGGGGTGATCCTGGACGGCATGGGTTCGAATCCTGGCCGGGTCAAAGAGTTCTTAGTGATATATATATATATATATATATATATATATATATATATATATATATATATATATATATATATATATATATATGTATATATATATATATATGTCGTACCTAGTAGCCAGAACGCACTTCTCAGCCTACTATTCAGGCCCGATTTGCCTAATAAGCCAAGTTTTCAAGAATTAATGTTTTTTCGTCTACCTTTTTTACCTATGAAATGATAAAGCTTCCCATTTTTTTATGCTACCTAACCTCACCTTACCTATAAATATAGTTAAGGTTAGGTTAGGTAGGGTTGACAGGTTCTAACCAACCCTATCTACGTTAATTTTAACCAATCTTTAAAAAATTAGGTTAGGTTACATAGCCAAAAGGGTTGCTTTAGGTTCATAAGAAAAAATCGATAAAAATATATTAATTCATGAAAACTTGGCTTATTAGGCAAATCGGGCCTTGAATAGTAGGCTGAGAAGTGAGTTCTGGCTACTAGGTACGACATATATATATATATATATATATATATATATATATATATATATATATATATATATATATATATATATATAAAATGACAATGTCAGACCACGAAGACCGAATTAAGACAGATAATTCCTTAAGTGATTTCGTATTTAATAATTCATCTTCAAAATGATGGATTTAGAGTTCAGCGGTGTGGATATATATAGGCAAGAAAGAGGTGAGGTGAGAAATATTGTCTTTGTTAACAAACATAAAAGAACAATGAGATAAGAGAATATTAATAAGGTATTATTGGAAAAAAAATGTGTATCAGTGATGTAACTCAAATGGTTTTTTAATTGATCAATTAAAAATGGATCTAAATGGATCTTTAGATCTATTTAAATCTAGATCTACACCACCACCACCACCCCAGCCACCACCACCACCACCACCACCACCACCCACAGCCACCACCACCACCACCACCACCACCCACAGCCACCACCACCACCACCCACCCACCACCACCACCACCACCACCACCACCACCACCCCACCACCACCACCACCCCACAGCCACCACCACCCACCACCACCACCACAGCCACCACCACCCACAGCCACCACCACCACACCACCACCACCACCACCCACAGCCACCACCACCACCACCACCACCACCACCACCACCAGCCACCACCACCACCACCACCACCCACAGCCACCACCACCACCCACACCACCACCACCACCACCACCCACAGCCACCACCACCACCCACAGCCACCACCACCCACAGCCACCACCCACCACCACCACCACCACCACCCACAGCCACCACCACCACCACCACCACCACCACACCACCACCCACAGCCACCACCACCACCCACAGCCACCACCACCACCACCACCACCCCCAGCCACCACCACCACCCACACCACCACCACCACCACCACCACCACCACAGCCACCACCACCACCACCACCACCACCACCACCACCACCCACAGCCACCACCACCACCACCACCACCACCACCACCACCCACCACCCACCACCACCACCACCACCACCCACAGCCACCACCACCACCACACCACCACCACCACCACCACCACCACCCACAGCCACCACACCACCACCCACCACCACCACCACCACCACCCACAGCCACCACCACCACCACCACCACCACCACCAGCCACCCACAGCCACCACCACCACCACCACCACCACCACCACCACCACCACCACCCACAGCCACCCCAGTCAAGAGATTTAGGTATTTAAAGGCAGGCAAAACATCAGTCAAGGAGGGCAAGAAAAACTACTGCACCAGCCTGTCAAAGTTTGAGACAGGATCCCGGAGCTGAAGCTCAACCTCTGCAACAACAAATAGTTCAACATACACACACACACACACACACACACACACACACACACACACACACACACACACACACACACACACACACACACAGTGTCAACATCAACAACAACTAACTACTCTCGCCCACTAATCAATAAACAACCTTTCCTAACAACTTGCTGCAACAAAGTAAATAAACACACATTGAAGGAAAGAGCGGGGAGGGGAAGGGGGTGATGAGCGGTGGTTCCCCCGCGCTCTCAGCTGTGTGTGCAGGTGATGTGTGAGTGATTTATTGCGCAGCTAGTTAATTGTTATCCGTCTCATTACCATAATTACACGTGCACACACACAGACATACAGTCACACTCACTCACACACACACACACACACACACACACACACACACACACACACACACACACACACACACACACAGACATACAGTCACACTCATACACACACACACACACTCACTCACTACGAGGCAGGGGGCTTCGTAGCCTGGTGGATAGCGCGCAGGACTCGTAATTCTGTGGCGCGGATTCGACTCCCGCACGAGGCAGAAACAAATGGGCAAAGTTTCTTTCACCCTGAATGCCCCTGTTACCTAGCAGTAAATAGGTACCTGGGAGTTAGTCAGTTGTCACGGGCTGGTACCTGGGAGTTAGTCAGCTGTCACGGGCTGGTACCTGGGAGTTAGTCAGCTGTCCTGGGGTGTGTGTGGTGGTGTGGAAAAAAAAAGAAAAGAAAAAAAAAGTAGTTAGTCAACAGTTGATTGACAGTTGAGAGGCGGGCCGAAAGAGCAAAGCTCAACCCCCGCAAACACAACTAGGTGAATACAACTAGGTGAAATACATCCCCTGTAAAATACTTAAAAGAACAATTAGGCTCAGACAGGTTGCACACCTGGAGAACATTAGGTTTGTAAACAAACATCAACATGGCTTCTGGAAAGGGAAATTATGCCTAACAAACCTTTTGAAATTCTACGATAAAATAACGAGGATAAGGCAGGAGAGAGAAGGTTGGGCAGACTGCATATTTTTGGACTGCCAAAAAGCCTTTGATACAGTACCGCACATGAGACTACTATTCAGACTTGAGAGGCAGGCGGGGGGGGGGAGGGAAGGCTCTATTACGGGTAAGGAACTACCTAACAGAGAAGGAACCAGAGAGTAACGGTAAGGGGCGAGAAGTCGGACTGGAGAACAGTAAACAGTGGAGTACCTCAAGGATCGGTGTTGGGACCAATTCTATTTTTTAATATACGTTAATGACATATTTATAGGAGTAGAATCCTACATGTCAATATTCGCGGATGACACAAAGTTGATGAGAAGAGTTGAGACAGATGAGGATTGTAGGATCCTCGAAGAGGACTTGAACAGTTTGCAGAGATGGTCAGAGAAATGGCTACTGGAGTTCAACACGTGCAAGTGTAAAGTTTTGGACATGGGATTAGTTGATAGGTGACCAAAGGGACAGTACACAATGAAGGGGAACCGCCTACCTGTGACGACTCGAGAAAGAGACCTGGGAGTGGACGTAACACAATCTAACTCCTGAGGCACATATAAATAGGATATCGACAGCAGCGTACTCTACACTGGCAAAAGTTAGAACGTCATTCAGAAACCTAAGTAAGGAGGCATTTAGGGCGCTTTACCCTGCCTACGTGAGACCAGTCTTAGAGTATGCCGCGCCATCATGGAGCCCCCACCTGAAGAAACACATAAGGAAACTGGTAAAGGTTCAGAAGTTTGCAACGAGACTCGTCCCAGCGTTACGAGGGATGGGGTATGAAGAGGGCCTGAAAGAATTGAGCCTTACGACACTAGATAAAAGAAGGCAGAGGGGGATATGATAGGAACGTATAAAATACTCAGGGGGATTGACAGAGTGGAAGTAGACGAAATGTTCATACGGAATAGTACCAGAACGAGGGGACAAGGGTGGAAGCTGGAAACTCAGATGAGTCACAGAGATGTTAGGAAGTTTTCTTTTAGCGTGAGAGTAGTGGAAAAATGGAATGCACTTAAGAAGCAGGTTGTGGAAGCAAATTCTATTCATAATTTTAAACTAGATGTGATTGGGAAATAGGACCGGAATCATTGCTGTAAACAACCGATGGCTCGAAAGGCGGGATCAAGGAGTCAATGCTCGATCCTGCAGGCACAAATATGTGAGTACACACACACACAGGGAGTGTGTGGTATGTGGAGTGTATAAAAAAGTTCCCATTTTCCATGGAGTGTTCACAACCGAGCCTGAGCAGCTCCCATTGTTAGAAGAGGTGACCCTAGAGGAAAGATAATCAGTTACAGAAGTGACAGCAGGGGAGGTAATGAAACAGTTGACAACATTGGATGCAAATAAAGCTGTTGAAGCAAACAAAGTTTCACCATGGATAGTAAAAGAGGCCCCGCGGCCCCTCATCGTGCCTCTGGCAAGGATCTTTAATGAATAACTTATGTCGGGAGAATTGTTCAGTTGCTAGAATAAGGCAAATGTGGTACTAATTTTGAAGCAAGGGGATAAGGAGGAGGCACTTAATTACTGACCCGTATCACTGACAAACATTCCCTGCAAAATACTGAAAGAATAATTAGGCTAAGATTTGTTGTACAACAAGGGAATATTAGATTTGTAAACAAACACCGACATGGGTTCAGGGAAGGGAAATCATCCTTAACAAACCTTCAAGAATTCTATGATAAAGTAACAAGAATAGGGAGGACAGGGAAGGATGGGCAGACTGCATATTTCTGGGCTGCCTAAAAGCCTTTGATACAGTAACGCACATGAGACTGCTATTCAAACATGAGAGACAGGCAGGAGTGAGCGGAAAGGTCCTAGCTAGTGCCAGTTTCGCTTGGTAACGACGCAGTCTTGCGTCAAAAAATTAATAGACGGAGTATGTCGTCAAAAATTAAAAAAATTGTCCTGGATTCAGCTTGACTGCGGGAGGGGCGCGCTGCGGTTTTGGACATTATATGCATATACTCCTATAGGGAATTTCATTGCAAATACATTGAACCAAAATGTAAGACCTAGGACGAGAATTGAGGTAACAAATTTGAAAAGAACATAAACATTTTATTGCTCTTGATGAGCGCTCATGGGGGTAATGCAGTGTCACTTTCTCTGTTTGCTGTGGGTGGTACGCCGGGCTTCTGGGCTTTATATGCATATAATCCTGTAGGGGAATTCTATTGCGAAGACAATGATACTAAAATGAAAGACCTAAGACAAGAATTAGGGTGACAAAGGGAAAAAGAGTGGCTACATTTTATTGCTCTTGCGTGCTCCCGGGTAACACGCTCTCACTTTCTCTTTGTTGCGGATGGTACGCAGGGCTTTTGGACTTTATATTCTTTTAATCCTGTAGAGAATTCTATTGCGAACACATTGATACCAATTTGAAAAACCTTGGATGAGAATTGAGATGACAAAGTTGAAAAGAGTGTACACTTTTCAGTATTACTGCGCGCTCCCGTGGAATGTGAGCCCCACCTTGGGGTGGCGCGGCGCTCTCTAGACAGTGCGTTTTAATACTAAATGTAATAAGTACTATTGTGAATATTCAACCCATCCTCCGCATTGACGATACAGTTTAACGATAAGTGTAATAAGTACATTTCCCTACTGTCATACATAGTACATAATTGCACTTAGGGGCTGTTACATTTACCTCCCCCATGTATAATCCTTGTTTTCTGTTAAGACACTCAGAATTTTAGGATGAAGTTTTCAAGTTCAATTACCTGTACACAAGTTTTAAATATCAGGAATTTCTTTTTCAGTTTTATTAAACAATAGAGATTTTATACAAAATTTGAAAATATCCATAAAAATATACAAAATTTTTGAAAATTAAGTTAGAACATCATTGAGAAACCTAAATAAGGAGGCATTTATGGCAATTTACACTGCCTACGTGAGACCAGTCTTAGAGTATGCCGCCCCATCATGGAGCCCCCACCTGAAGAAATATATAAGGAAACTGGAAAAGTTTCCCATCCCTCGTCCCAGAGTTACGAGGGATGGGGTATGAAGAGCGTTTGAAGGAAAGGAACCTGACGACTGAAGAAAAAAGAAGGAAGAGGGGGATATGATATGTACGTATCAAATACTTAGGGGGATTGACAGAGTGGAAACAAACAAAATGTTCACACTGAATACTAATAGAACGAGGGGACACGGGTGGAAGCTGGAAACTCAGATGAGTCACAGAGATGTTAGGAAGTTTTCTTTTAGCGTGAGAGTAGTGGGGAAATGGAATGACCTTAAGGAACAGGTTGTGGAAGAAAACTCTATTCATAATTTTAAAACTAGATATGATAGGAAAATAGGACCGGAGTCATTGCTATAAACAACCGGTGGCTAGAAAGGCGAGATCCAAGAGTCAATGCTCGATCCTTCAGGAACAAATAGGTGAGTACACACACACATGTATTCAAACACACACACAGACCAGAGGCCAGCCAATGGATACCAAATGGGAGATGAAGTCCTTCACGAAACGGGCAGAGAGAAAGATCTAGGAGTTGATATAACGCCAAACCTGTCTCCTGAATCCACATCAAAAGAGTAACATCGGCGGCGTATGCGAGGCTGGCTAACATCAGAACTGCCTTCAGGAACCCGTGTAAGGAATCATACAGATCCTTGTATACCACGTATGTAAGGCCAATCAAGGAGTATGCGGCCCCAGCATGGAGCCCGTTCCTTGTCAAGCAGAGGACTAAGTTGGAAAAAGTTCAGAGGTATGCCACTAGGCTAGTTCCAGAACTAAGAGGCATGAGTTACGAGGAAAGGCTGCGCGAATGTATCCCTGTGGCTCAATTGGAGTACCCAATTGAGCCACAGGGATATTAGAAAGAACTTTTTCAGTGTCAGAGTGGTTAACAAACGGAATGCATTAGGCAGTGATGTGGTGGAGGCTGACTCCATACAAAGTTTCAAATGTAGATATGATGGCGCCCAGTAGGCTCAGGAATCTGTACACCAGTTGATTGACAGTTGAGAGGCAAGACCAAAGAGCCAGAGCTCGACCCCCATAAGCACAACTAGGTAAGTACACACACACACACACACACACACACACACACTGAGATGGCTATACCTTTGAGAGGATGAAAGAGATTTGTTTGAGACGTACAGGCTAGGGTCATATATTATATCGTGATAAAACAAAAAACTAGACCACTGAAACTGATATTTATGAATGAAGCAGCTCCAAGAATTTAGATGAACCAAAAACAAGATCTCAAAACTATGAGAGGATTTCAAAGGGTCAACCTCGAAAATGACATGAGCAAAGAGGAAATGGTTTTAGTAAATTAAAATATTTCTTGGCAAATTTGCCGTAGTTCTACAATAAGATGACAGATATCAAACAAGAGGCAGCAGGATGGGCAGAGTGCATATTCCTGAACTGCCAGAAGACATTTGATGCGGTCCCACATAAAAGACTCATACTCATACTACAAAAGCAGGTTGGTGTATCTGCAAGAGTCCTAAGGTGGGTTAGAGAGTATCCTCTCAGGAAGGAAGCAAAGGGTTACAGTGAGGAGCACACACATCAGAGTGGAGAGAGGTTACAAGTGGAGTACCACATGGGTCGGTTCAAGGGCGCATTGTTTCTAATATATATATCAATGACCTGACAGAGAAAATTGGCTCCTACATATCAATGTTTGCAGATGATGCAAAACTAATGAGCAGATACAAGTCAGGGGTTAGATTGTGATGCACTGCAAGAGGATCTAGATGCACGCCAGAAGTGATCAGGAAAATGGGTGCTAGAATTTAACCCAGGCAAATAAAAAAATATGATGATTGGAGCAGAAGTGCGAAGACCAGTACAGCAGTACAGGATGAAGGGGAGCCAAATTCTTTAATCAAAAGAGGGGAAAGACCTGGGAGTGGACGTAATTCTAAATCTGATGCCAGAAGCCCACATTAGCAGAATAACATCAGCTGTATATGACATAATGGCCAACATCCGTGATCCTTTAGAAACTTGAACAAAGGAGCTTTCCGGGTCCTATATAGAGCGAAGGTGAGACCTCTAGAAAATGCACCCTTACCATGGAACTCTTAGTTGAAAAAGGACAAGAAGAAACTATAAATGATCCACGAAACGTCTTTGTGAGTTGAGGGGATTGAGCTATGAGGAAAGACTGAGAGAACTGGTCCTTACCACCCTGGAGGAAAGGAGAGACAGAGGGGCATGATAACAACATAAAAGATTGATAAAGTTGACACAGCAGCGTTATTCAAAGCTAGGAACAGCAGACCGAGGAGCCCAAAGATGGAAACTGGAGACTCACTTGAACTAGACACCAGGAGGCACTTTTTCAGTGTTAGAGCAGTCATTAAATGGAATAAGTTAGTCACAGAAGTCATTGAAGCTAACTCATTTAATTTTTTAAATTTAAATATGATAAAAACGGGAGAAATTAGTCTTTGCATTAATCTAAGAACGTTCAGCAGGCGGGTCTAGAAGCCTATCTCGACCCTGCAAGCACATATAGATGAGTACCTCCTGCTACTACAGGAGAGCTTGCTGCGAGACTGATTAGACCCTAAAATCTCAAGGTACCGAGACGTCTTCCTTCTGTGGGTTGACGGGCGATTCAGGGGATTCGCCATCGATATGAAAACTGGCCATACCCATCCAAGCCCATACTCAGCCCACCAGATTGTGGGCCAGATTATGGGAGTATCCATTGAGCTAAGTAATTATCAAAAGAAGGCACTAAACCGGGAAGGTTATGTAGTACCATCAAATGTGCGGAATAATCAGAGGGCGCTAAATATCACCAAGGATGCCTATATGAGAACAGAAACGCATAAGGCGGACGATATCTAAGGTATCCGATTCACCATGAATTCGATTGAGGGACAAGTGACCTCGAGGGACGGTCGGAAAGCAAGACACACGCTCGTCCTGGAAGTCAGGACATTCAACAAAGATATGCACAACCGTAAGAGGGACAATGCAGTTAGGACAATAAGGAGCAGAGTGGCGCCCCATTAAGTGTCAGTGAGTTAAGAGCATAGGGCCAATACGCAACCGTGCCCGAGCCGTTTCCCATCGCCGGTTATGGTGGTAGGAGGATGGCCACAGGAACACACTACTCTTAAAAGGACGCAGTTTGTTACCAGTAACAGAAGACCAACAACCCTGCTAACAGACAAGGATGGAGGAATGAATAACTGGGTAAAAGTCGGAATAAGGAATACCTTTACGGGAGATGGGACAAGTGTGGACAACAATACACGACAAACTTGAAGTTTTTAAAATTTCCACGCTCATAAATGGATCTTTCAGTGTTATTCGGACACGCCACCATCTCACACACCATTGGTGGTGATTTCAATGCCGAACATCGTGTGGTAGTGAGCTCCAACACCACAACTGAGGCCGACACTCACACAACACATCTACTAGACCAGCTGCCAGATGTACATATTCTACACAAGGATGAACCCAGCCACATGCAAGAGGTAGACGAAACCTTATCTTCGTTTCAGGTGCATTCAGAGACACAGCAATGTGGAGCCCACACTCATAAATGACCAACACTATGGGGTCTACATTGCTCTAAAGTTGGAACTACTCATTCCACCCCCACCACCAGAAGCCTTGAACTTCGCTCAAGTAAAATGGGACCACTTTCAAAACTTCATCTCAGAGTGACATAGAAACTGTGTTGATCACAGAGACATTAATCAATCAGAACAAGATTTTGTCTAAGCAATTCAAAGTGCAGCAAACCACTCACTTTTACAGAAAAAAACATTCCACCGTGGTGGTGGTCGTGAGGGGAGAGGGACCACAGTGGTGGTGGTGGTGGTCGTGAGGGGAGAGGGACCACAGTGTTGGTGGTGGTGGTCGTGAGGGGAGAGGGACTACAGTGGTGGTGGTCGTGAGGGGAGAGGGACCACAGTGTTGGTGGTGGTGGTCGTGAGGGGAGAGGGACTACAGTGGTGGTGGTCGTGAGGGGAGAGGGACCACAGTGGTGGTGGTCGTGAGGGGAGAGGGACCACAGTGGTGGGGGTCGTGAGGGGAGAGGGACTACAGTGGTGGTGGTCGTGAGGAGAGAGGGACCACAGTGGTGGTGGTGGTGGTCGTGAGGGGAGAGGGACCACAGTGGTTATGGTGGTCGTGAGGGGAGAGGGACCACAGTGGTGGTGGTCGTGAGGGGAGAGGGACCACAGTGGTGGTGGTCGTGAGGGGAGAGGGACCACAGTGGTGGTGGTGGTCGTGAGGGGAGAGGGACCACAGTGGTGGTGGTGGTCGTGAGGGGAGAGGGACCACAGTGGTGGTGGTGGTCGTGAGGGGAGAGGGACCACAGTGGTGGTGGTCGTGAGGGGAGAGGGACTACAGTGGTGGTGGTCGTGAGGGGAGAGGGACTACAGTGGTGGTGGTCGTGAGGGGAGAGGGACCACAGTGGTGGTGGTGATGGTCGTGAGGGGAGAGGGACCACAGTGGTTATGGTGGTCGTGAGGGGAGAGGGACCACAGTGGTGGTGGTGGTGGTCGTGAGGGGAGAGGGACCACAGTGTTGGTGGTGGTGGTCGTGAGGGGAGAGGGACCACAGTGGTGGTGGTGGTCGTGAGGGGAGAGGGACCACAGTGTTGGTGGTGGTGGTCGTGAGGGGAGAGGGACTACAGTGGTGGTGGTGGTCGTGAGGGGAGAGGGACCACAGTGGTGGTGGTCGTGAGGGGAGAGGGACCACAGTGGTGATGGTCGTGAGGGGAGAGGGACCACAGTGGTGGTGGTGGTCGTGAGGGGAGAGGGACCACAGTGGTGGTGGTGGTCGTGAGGGGAGAGGGACCACAGTGGTGGTGGTGGTCGTGAGGGGAGAGGGACCACGGTGGTGGTCGTGAGGGGAGAGGGACCACAGTGGTGGTGGTGGTCGTGAGGGGAGAGGGACCACAGTGGTGGTGGTGGTCGTGAGGGGGGGGGGTGCTACAAGGGTAAGTTGTACCATTAAGAAAATGTAACGACAGTTTTATTCATGAACGCTGACCTGTTTTTAATGATGTAAATTCGAGCACTTTTTCAATAAAATAGTTGACCTTTCATAATTGAGTTTACAGTTACAAGCGCGTTATTAATTGATGTAAGGAAAATGTAATATTAATTGCTTATCACTAATTGCTGCAGTTATAAAATGTATAGACTATGATATACAGTCAATGCTCATTATAACACCGGATTATGTAAGCCAAATAATTTAAAATAAATATGGTTTTGACCGCATTAACCGGAGCAATATGTTCAGTGTGTCAGGATAGACGACAAGAAGTGTCACAGGGTGTTGTGTTGACCCTTTACCTAGACTACGACTATTGTCCTGTGACTTACGGCCAGCTTGGGCCAGTAACTGGGCACTTTCTGTTAACGTGTCTTATAACCTCTTCTTGATCCTACCTCAAGTCGATGGTAAGTTTTCAAGAACTGGCTGTGGCAAGTAGTAGTGCAAAGAATAAAGGGGGATAAACAATATGCAATTACATCTTCACCAATATATATATTATATCTCTAAGTATCACAACACATATTTACACTGTGTCGCTTTCACTCAGGACACTCAATAGATCGAAAGTGTTCATCAAATCCCGGCAAGTCCACTACGTCCAGGTACACGTCGTCCACACAATGGCAATCACTGGCGAGTTCACCGTCCTCAACATGGGCCAGTCCACACATCGTCTTGTTAGAATGTCCCAATACCCCACATCCGCTCTCCAGAAATACACTGGCTGAGGGTTTCAGCAACACGCTGAAAGAGGTCTCAAATAATCACTTACAGGGGTAGCTAACACCATGGCAGAAGTCTCTAACAACACACTAGCAGCACTTCTCAACAGACGCACTAATGCTTTCTGTCTCGTAACTCTTCTTGGCCAAATCCCGGGTACGTCGGTCCATACAACACTGCATAAATCCAGCAGCTAACACACTGCTACTACCGACGGCGGCCACTTTGTCCTCTCACTGGACCAAGTCAAGAGTTCTGGACTGTCCAAGGTGAACTGCTTTTCTCAGCGCAATCGCCTCCTTACGTCACCTCTGTGAACATAAAACGTCATTAGCTGGACAGTATATTGGGTGACCTTTGGATAACACTCTTCCACCGGGAAACTGAAATTGTGAATGTATTCACAACCTAGATGGCGTTGATATCGTTAAGCCACCCACCAGACGACACGATTATTGACCTCACCTCCTAATTGAGGTATGAAACAGGAGCCTTTTACCCACGTCATGCCACCGCCAACAGATGGCACTGTCCGCGTGCCGCTCCAACACCATCCAACTTGGGAGTTGGAGAGCAGGTCCATTGATGCCGCAGAAATAGCCACACCCCCCCCACACACACACACTCCAGCAACGATGCCGTAACAGGCCAGTTTACCTAGGCTACGACGCCGTAACAGGCCAGTTTACCTAGGCTACGACGCCGTAACAGGCCAGTTTACCTAGGCTACGACGCCGTAACAGGCCAGTTTACCTAGGCTACGACACCGTAACAGGCCTGTTTACCTAGGCTACGACGCCGTAACAGGCCAGTTTACCTAGGCTACGACGCCGTAACAGGCCAGTTTACCTAGGCTACGACGCCGTAACAGGCCAGTTTACCTAGGCTACGACGCCGTAACAGGCCAGTTTACCTAGGCTACGACACCGTAACAGGCCTGTTTACCTAGGCTACGACGCCGTAACAGGTCAGTTTACCTAGGCTACGACGCCGTAACAGGCCAGTTTACCTAGGCTACGACGCCGTAACAGGCCAGTTTACCTAGGCTACGACACCGTAACAGGCCTGTTTACCTAGGCTACGACGCCGTAACAGGCCAGTTTACCTAGGCTACGACGCCGTAACAGGCCAGTTTACCTAGGCTACGACGCCGTAACAGGCCAGTTTACCTAGGCTACGACGCCGTAACAGGCCAGTTTACCTAGGCTACGACGCCGTAACAGGCCAGTTTACCTAGGCTACGACGCCGTAACAGGCCAGTTTACCTAGGCTACGACGCCGTAACAGGCCAGTTTACCTAGGCTACGACTTTTGTCCTGTGGTTAGTTTACCTAGGTCGTGGTCCTAGGGATTTATAATTATAAGTAGCCTAATGATAAATGTACAAAAATACCTATAGTTAGTGTTACAGAAAAAATATATATTTACAGAGAAATAAGAATATATGAACATGATCACTCAGTGAGATTTGTTATTGTTGCCGCCGGAGGAGGTTTTATTGTTGCGTTTATTGTGCACCCCATACTCATCCTGTGAGCGGTAGTTTATTGTGCACCCCATACTCATCCTGTGAGCGGTAGTTTATTGTGCACCCCATACTCATCCTGTGAGCGGTAGTTTATTGTGCACCCCATACTCATCCTGTGAGCGGTAGTTTATTGTGCACCCCATACTCATCCTGTGAGCGGTAGTTTATTGTGCACCCCATACTCATCCTGTGAGCGGTAGTTTATTGTGCACCCCATACTCATCCTGTGAGCGGTAGTTTATTGTGCACCCCATACTCATCCTGTGAGCGGTAGTTTATTGTGCACCCCATACTCATCCTGTGAGCGGTAGTTTATTGTGCACCCCATACTCATCCTGTGAGCGGTAGTTTATTGTGCACCCCATACTCATCCTGTGAGCGGTAGTTGATTGTGCACCCCATACTCATCCTGTGAGCGGTAGTTTATTGTGCACCCCATACTCATCCTGTGAGCGGTAGTTTATTGTGCACCCCATACTCATCCTGTGAGCGGTAGTTTATTGTGCACCCCATACTCATCCTGTGAGCGGTAGTTTATTGTGCACCCCATACTCATCCTGTGAGCGGTAGTTTATTGTGCACCCCATACTCATCCTGTGAGCGGTAGTTGATTGTGCACCCCATACTCATCCTGTGAGCGGTAGTTTATTGTGCACCCCATACTCATCCTGTGAGCGGTAGTTTATTGTGCACCCCATACTCATCCTGTGAGCGGTAGTTTATTGTGCACCCCATACTCATCCTGTGAGCGGTAGTTTATTGTGCACCCCATACTCATCCTGTGAGCGGTAGCGCAAAAAGCATTACAGAGGGGGACAAAAGGTCTTTATTAGACCTCATCTTAGATTATTACATAAACAATTTCATCTATCCTTCACACCTTATAACTACAATGTCAGCTAGTTACAGAGAAATTCAAGAGCTATATATTTACAGTAAGTCATTATACATTAATGGTAGGTCTTATCGCTAATACATAATAGTTTGACCAACGGAGATAGTCATAGGGTAGTTATCTTGAGGTTATCTTGAGATGATTTCGGGGCTTTTTTAGTGTCCCCGCGGCCCGGTCCTCGACCAGGCCTCCACCCCCAGGAAGCAGCCCGTGACAGCTGACTAACACCCAGGTACCTATTTTACTGCTAGGTAACAGGGACATAGGGTGAAAGAAACTCTGCCCATTGTTTCTCGCCGGCGCCTGGGATCGAACCCAGGACCACAGGATCACAAGTCCAGCGTGCTGTCCGCTCGGCCGACCGGCTCCCTGTTTAGCTTCTGTTTATTATTAGTCTTCACAATACACTACTTGTTTCTTAATCTCATATGTCGTTTACCTACTGGAAGCGAAATATAGATACAGTGTAAGGATTTCAGGTAGTTTATCCATGGTAATAAGATAGGTTGCCATATCATACAGAGTGAGCTTAGATTTATCTCTAAATGGCTCAATTTTACTACAATCCAAGATACAGTGTTCGAGTGTGTGTCCCTGTCTTTGTCCATACACTTTACACTTTACTTCATCTAGATCCCTATACAAGCCCAACTGCCAGAGATACTTGTAGCCAAGTCTTATACGAGCTGTGACAACATCTGTTAGTCTACTGACTTTGTTACTTGGCCCATGCACATGTTTTACTTCACACATTTCATTGTGATGAACAATGGACCTGCTAGTTCCAGTTTGCACTGTTCTACTTTCTTCAAATCCATCCAGGAGCACTCGTCTAATGACACTTTTAAGGAACCTATTTGATAACTCAAGATTCCGTTCAATACTGTCAGTGAGAGCTCTCACATATCCTTCCTCTGCCTTGATTAATATACAAGAAACTGAACCGTCGAGAGAGGCAAGTTTCTTCCCATGATACTTGACTTATATAAAGATCAACGTCGACACCTTAAGTCTGACAAAGGTAAATTACAACGTCATCCACTCCGGCCAACATCAGCATCAAAGACACATTATTAAAATAGTAAGAAATCTGTACTTTATATACATATATAAACCCCCCCCGTTGTCCCTCAAAATAACACTATGATATCCTGCAAGTTAACTGCATGTGAATTGTAGCTTAGGTGACTCTGTGTTGGGGTGATAATGTGTAGACTGGCGAGCCTTACACCACTGACCCGTCTGACATTTTCTGGTCCAGTCCTTAAGGACGCTCTCCTCATTTTCGCCCCTCAGAACCCCAATCATCACTGAATATTCCCATGTAACAATATTCTACTGATAGCCCATAATAAAGAGTCCAGTTTTCACTAATAAAACATTTATATATATATATATATATTCTACTGGTTATCCATAATCAACGCATAAATACAGGTACTACTTTGGTGGGCGGAGGGATGTCGTTTTGTGCTAGACGGATGAGCGAGTGAACTAGAGAAGAGGAAACGGTTGTTGACGGTTGATGACGGTTGATGACGGTTGATGACGGTTGACGACGGTATTACAATAAATGGTTTGAAAAGCAGACATGACAGGAAACAGCCGGTATAGCGGGGTCCAGACGATAGCGCTCAACACTGAACATAAATCTACGTAAATGCATTCAGGCGAGTACACACCCCCAACTCTCACTCGCTTCATTAGATTAAAGCCAGCCAATCAGTGTTAAGCTCTCATTGGCGGAGGCAGGGGAAGACCAATCGGCGTTAAGCTCTCATTGGCGGTGGCGGCGAGACCAATCAGCGTTATGCTCTCATTGGTGTTGAAGCGGCAGAGTAACGAGGGTACACGCAATCACCGTTAAGCTTACAGACGATGCAAGACGAACCGTTGGTACGCGGCACCAGCCCGGGCCCCCTACACCAGGGGGGGCCTGGTGCTGCTGGCTCACACCAGCGATCATTCCTGGATGATAGCATCGAGGAACCCTGAAAAATATCGCGCAGAAATTAAGCTGGAGAGGGACGAGGGGGGGGGGGGAAGGGAGATAACGGCAATTTATTCAGGAAGATAACAGGTATTAAGCCATGGAAATAACTGAAGTTAATCCAGGGGATATAACAGTGAGCAAGGCGGGACGTTAATAGGAAGTAAGCCAAAGATAACAGCGAGTTATCCAAAGGAATATCAAGGCAGGGAGTAAGTCAGGGTGAAGGCAGGGAGTAAGCAAGGGTGAAGGCAGGGAGTAAGTCAGGGTGAAGGCAGGGAGTAAGTCAGGGTGAAGGCAGGGAGTAAGCAAGGGTGAAGGCAGGGAGTAAGTCAGGGTGAAGGCAGGGAGTAAGCCAGGGTGAAGGCAGGGAGTAAGTCAGGGTGAAGGCAGGGAGTAAGTCAGGGTGAAGGCAGGGAGTAAGTCAGGGTGAAGGCAGGGAGTAAGTCAGGGTGAAGGCAGGGAGTAAGCCAGGGTGAAGGCAGGGAGTAAGTCAGGGTGAAGGCAGGGAGTAAGCCAGGGTGAAGGCAGAGAGTAAGCCAGGGTGAAGGCAGGGAGTAAGCCAGGGTGAAGGCAGGGAGTAAGCCAGGGTGAAGGCAGAGAGTAAGCCAGGGTGAAGGCAGGGAGTAAGCCAGGGTGAAGGCAGGGAGTAAGCCAGGGTGAGGGCAGGGAGTAAGTCAGGGTGAAGGCAGGGAGTAAGTCAGAGTGAAGACAGGGAGTAAGCCAGGGTGAAGGCAGGGAGTAAGCCAGGGTGAAAGCAGGGAGTAAGCCAGGGTGAAGGCAGGGAGTAAGCCAGGGTGAAGGCAGGGAGTAAGCCAGGGTGAAGGCAGGGAGTTAGTCAGGGTGAAGGCAGGGAGTAAGCCAGGGTGAAGGCAGGGTGAAGGCAGGGAGTAAACCAGGGTGAAGGCAGGGAGTTAGTCAGGGTGAAGGCAGGGAGTAAGCCAGGGTGAAGGCAGGGAGTAAGCCAGGGTGAAGGCAGGGAGTAAGCCAGGGTGAAGGCAGGGAGTAAGCCAGGGTATATCAAATTGAGTAAGCATGGGAGATTACAGTGAGTATGAGGGGGAAATAACAGCCAGAAAGCCAGAGAGATATCGGCGATATCTCTCTGTAATGTAAGATAGGCGATGTAAGATAACAGGCAGAAAGCCAGAGAGATATCGGCGAATGAACATGTAAGATAACACCCAGAAAGCCAAGAGGATATCAGCAAGCAACGTCTCCTCAGGTCCCATAATAACTATATTGACACACACATCACTTGCAGTTCCCACACAGCAAATGTTCAAATCTTGCCCCTGGTAGATTCACAGTTAATGACTATCACCAATCACTTCTTATTGTAATATTTTTGATGCTTTTACCGGGCTTAATATTGTATATTTTAGTATAGTCTACAGCGCTGTTCCTCGCTGTTGAGAGCAGAATGATGTGTTTACTTAAATTCTAATGGTAATGGTGTTTTTCCTAAGGCTCACTGCAGGTGTGATATTTCCACACACCATTTGAATCCTATTCCAACATGATGTAAAGGGTGCGTCCTATTGAAGGCACGACAGTTGCTTTCTAGAAATCTTGCAGTAAATCAGTAAATTATGTGTGATTAAATTATGTGATTACATTATAATCAGTAAATTATAATAAGCATTCTATTAATTATCTTTAATGCTATCTATTGGCACCAAATAATATTATATACAATAGGCTATTTTTTTTTAATAAAGAGAATGGGTCGTATGTAACATATTGTAGAAAACTAACATGTGTACAGATATTGATGTTTGTACTGATACTAATATGTGTACTGGTACTGATATGTGTACAGGTACTGATATGTGTACTGGCATGTACTGATATGTGTACTGGCATGTACTGATATGTGTAGTAGTACTGATATGTGTAATGGTACTGATATGTGTACTAGTACTGATATGTGTAATGGTACTGATATGTGTACTAGTACTGATATGTGTACTGGTACTGATATGTGTACAGGTACTGATATGTGTACTGGCATGTACTGATATGTGTACTAGTACTGATATGTGTACTAGTACTGATATGTGTAATGGTACTGGTATGTGTACTAGTACTGATATGTGTACTAGTACTGATATGTGTAATGGTACTGGTATGTGTACTAGTACTGATATGTGTACTAGTACTGATATGTGTACTAGTACTGATATGTGTACTAGTACTGATATGTGTACTAGTACTGATATGTGTAATGGTACTGATATGTGTAATGGTACTGATATGTGTACTAGTACTGATATGTGTACTAGTACTGATATGTGTACTAGTACTGATATGTGTACTAGTACTGATATGTGTACTAGTACTGATATGTGTACTAGTACTGATATGTGTACTAGTACTGATATGTGTACTAGTACTGATATGTGTACTAGTACTGATATGTGTACTAGTACTGATATGTGTACTAGTACTGATATGTGTACTAGTACTGGTATGTGTACTAGTACTGATATGTGTACTAGTACTGATATGTGTACTAGTACTGATATGTGTACTAGTACTGATATGTGTACTAGTACTGGTATGTGTACTAGTACTGATATGTGTACTAGTACTGATATGTGTACTAGTACTGATATGTGTACTAGTACTGATATGTGTACTAGTACTGATATGTGTACTAGTACTGATATGTGTACTATTACTGGTATGTGTACTAGTACTGATATGTGTACTAGTACTGATATGTGTACTAGTACTGATATGTGTACTAGTACTGATATGTGTACTAGTACTGATATGTGTACTAGTACTGATATGTGTACTAGTACTGATATGTGTAATGGTACTGGTATGTGTACTAGTACTGATATGTGTACTAGTACTGATATGTGTACTGGCATGTACTGATATGTGTACTAGTACTGATATGTGTAATGGTACTGATATGTGTAATGGTACTGATATGTGTACTAGTACTGATATGTGTACTAGTACTGATATGTGTACTAGTACTGATATGTGTACTAGTACTGATATGTGTACTAGTACTGATATGTGTACTAGTACTGATATGTGTACTAGTACTGATATGTGTACTAGTACTGATATGTGTACTAGTACTGATATGTGTACTAGTACTGATATGTGTACTAGTACTGATATGTGTACTAGTACTGATATGTGTACTAGTACTGGTATGTGTACTAGTACTGATATGTGTACTAGTACTGATATGTGTACTAGTACTGATATGTGTACTAGTACTGATATGTGTACTAGTACTGATATGTGTACTAGTACTGGTATGTGTACTAGTACTGATATGTGTACTAGTACTGATATGTGTACTAGTACTGATATGTGTACTAGTACTGATATGTGTACTAGTACTGATATGTGTACTAGTACTGATATGTGTACTATTACTGGTATGTGTACTAGTACTGATATGTGTACTAGTACTGATATGTGTACTAGTACTGATATGTGTACTAGTACTGATATGTGTACTAGTACTGATATGTGTACTAGTACTGATATGTGTACTAGTACTGATATGTGTAATGGTACTGGTATGTGTACTAGTACTGATATGTGTACTAGTACTGATATGTGTACTGGCATGTACTGATATGTGTACTAGTACTGATATGTGTAATGGTACTGATATGTGTACTAGTACTGATATGTGTACTAGTACTGATATGTGTACTAGTACTGATATGTGTACTAGTACTGATATGTGTACTAGTACTGATATGTATACAGGTACTGACATTTGTTTAGGTAGTGACGTGTTTACTGACCTGCATACATGGGTGTTTATGTACCTTGAGATGCTGACATACCTGTACGACCGGATGATGTTTGTCATCTTATTCTTGACAGAGTTTCTGTTGAAGGTCGTCACCTTGCACCCCCCAGAAGGCCTTAATAACCAGAGACTCTCGGGAGCTGCTGAACAAGCCACAGATCTCCAGTATCAGCTCTTGATACTGGGAATGACTCCAAAGAGCCTCCACGTACGGGCTATTCATGCCCGTGCCACCTTTAGGGCCTAATCTTTACCAATCTTACCAATTCTGACAAACATTTGCGTTTGTTTTGGCGAAATGCAGTTTTATGTTGCGCTGTTGCAAGGGGGAAGAATATTATGTGTGTGACACATGTGTGTGACACATGTGTATGTGTGTATATAGGTATACATGTGTGTGTGTGTTCACATGTGTATAGACATTAAAATGTTAATAGTTACAAATGATTGTTCGGGGGACACATATGTGTACTCACCAAGTATGCATGCGTATGTGTACACATGCATAGATGTGTAGTGCTGCAGATACATATGTACACTAATGAATGAACACCATTATGGCCTACAAGAAGCTGGACTGTTTGAATACAAGGCCACAAAACCAACTATTTTGTGCATTCGGCCGACCACAGGATGACTTGTTAACATAACTCAATCTAACCATCTATAATTTAATATATTAAAACCAAATGTTGCAATATTCTTTCTGTTCTAGCCTAGCCACACATATCATATCATCACTTTACATATTAAAACGGAACTTAACTTGATCCAATGAAGGGGGATCTTAAACTGTAGTATCGTATATATATATATAACAACAGTTATACATACGATACCTGTATATATACGATAGTTAACCTGTAGTTAGTATATGTAACTAACTCCGTGTCGATTTGGGAACCAAATAATGGGGGTATGAAACTCGATCTCTGAACAATTTATTAAAACAAATGTTGTTTAGAATTACCTATCACTATTATCACTGCCGACTGACACTCCATATTTTGCTGGCATAAAAATCACACTAAAAGTATTACTAGTTGCAGATTTCCTCGTGTTTTTAACTTACTAGTTACTAAAAATTACTTGTTTCCTCGTGTTTTTAACTTACTAGTTACTAAAAATTACTTGTTTCCTCGTGTTTTTAACTTACTAGTTACTA